>WHYT01016564.1:17398-28747 GCA_009806455.1 Tetrax tetrax
ATTTTCCTGGGTTGTGTTGTTGTGTTGTTTTTTTTTTTTTTCCCCACAGCACACAAAACACATGAAAGTGTAGATCTGCAGTTGATAATATCCATCTGATTTATTTATTTTAACTGGATTTAAAGGTTTAGTACTTTGTATGATCTTAAATGGATTACAGGTTGAATAACTCTAAGAAGCATTAAAGACCTGGTTTGATGACTAGTTTAATACATCTTCCAAGAACAATTTGTAGAGATTAGGATTTAGTGACATACCATTGGAGGATTAGCAATTGCTTCTTAAGGGATTCTGAGTTGACAGCTAATGGATAGCTTTCCCTGATAGCTCTTTTATAGTCCAGTGCAGCTGGACAAAAAGCAATGAGACAGTGAACTTAAGTTTGTTTATCCATTAAATTTCATTTTAACAGATGAGTTCAGCTGCCATAGTAACTTGCTTAATATGTTGTTCCCATCTATCACAATCTAGATAACCTCAGTTAACACACTGGTTAATCCTCAAATTCTTCTTCAGTAGTTCCTGTCTTGACTGCACAATGTGAAGGAAAGTGTTCCTGGCATGTCTGAGCAGACAGAACATGTACTCATCGATACCTAGATAAACAGAGCCTGAAGAAAAGGAACTCTCTTTTCCTTACATTTCTTGCCCTCCCTATGTGCAAAATAAAACTTTGAACTTAAAAATAGTAGTTGTCTTGAACTCTACTAGTAGAGTAGCTGGGAATCTGAAAGCACATTTCAAATGTCATCATAGAAATATCAGCCATGGCTTTATTTTTAGAGATTGATAAATGGAAGTGAAAAGAACTATGTAACTGTCAATTATGTAAGACTTTTTCTGAGGAAGCCGCAGCTCTTATTTCAGATCTACTAGTATTGCCATAGTTGTAATCTAATTTAAGCACACTCATTCTTAACTTTGGCTGTCATATCTCTTGAAAAGTGACTGGGTGACAGTTCTCTTTAAAAGTTAGTGACATGGCATAAATACAGTCCAATATTTCACTTGCAATATTTTCACCATTTATGTAGAAACAAGCATTTATTTACTTAATTATTTGTTTTGTGCTCTATTTACTTTTTAAAGGTGAAAAAAAATCTGATACATTTGTGACAGTCCAATAAAAGTTATGTCTATGTTGAGTGAATAATATTTAAGAGAAAGCTATGGGGAAAATGATCTAGACACCATTTTTTTGTAAATTCAATAAATTAATACATGGATGAGCTGTTACAGGAACCTACAAAATAAGCCATTTTATAATACAAGAATAATCCATTTTACGCTTTTAAAATTTTGCTTTAAGTAATCATGATCAAGAGCTTTACTTGATAACCAGACAAAAGCCTCTAGGCTGCTGTTGTCGCAAGACACGTTTTCCGTCCTGCCCTGCCTTTGATAGGGTGCAGCTGTGACACGGCATTCACAATGCTGCACCTGACACATTGTTGCAGAAATAGAGTTGGAATCTGCAATTATTTTTGTAGGTTTTATATGCCATTTCATTTGTACTTTCATTTGTTTCTTAATACTTGTGGTGGATTCTCTTTGAAATACAGCATGAGCTAGATAGCGAACATATTCCAAAGATCTGAGTTAATGTTACAGTGTATATCTTCTTGTTCAGAAATAATTCACTCTAGTGGGCCTAGTTTAGTTTATAGGTTTATGTTCTAATGTATGCTTAAATCTTTAAACCAAATTACAGTATATAATCTTCTTAAGCAAACTAGTTATACCCAAATGGTAGCTCTAGGTGTCCATAACTTTTCTTTTCCACAAAAGCAAATATTAATCCTTGCTAAGCCGGAAAGTTAATCTAAATGTAAGTCTTCCCTGTCCTTCGTGGTGTTTGAGTGATTTTTCTTCTCTGTGTTCCTGCAACTTCTTACAGTACCAGATTGCAAAACTATTACTGAGTTTATAATGTGGAAGACCTGTGTGGTGCTCTTGCCTATCCCTGTCTTTTGAGCCCCGCAGCCTGGGTGCTGCTCCAGGACTTTGGGCTGCTGGCTGACACGCCCAGGGCTTCCTGCAGCACCAGCCTGCTCAGAGCATCAAGTACAAACCGAAATCTTTAACGTCATCTGAAGATCTCTGCCATTACCATTTCACCTGTGTCTCTACTGATGGCAGACACCTTTTAAGAGCATGTTAATACTAGAGATAGTTTATTACATTTAAAGCAATTCAATGACTAATCTACTGTTATTAGTAGGTCAAGAATTTTTGGCTTTCGGCACAAAGTAGGCATCGTTGCTGTCTCAATTAAAACAAAAGAAGAGTTTGGGAAGTGTTACATGATCCCTAAGAACAGAGAAACATGTCTGGAGCTTCTTTAAAGAAGTGGTCTTTAAATTTAGCAGCACCATGAGTGTCTCAGAGCCCCGCTCCCAAAGAGCATGTGATTTAAATAGGACACAGAACTCCGGCTTCGTAAAAGGGAGAGGGTGGTGCATTGGTAATACCACAGCTCACATGCTTGCTTTGACATACTTTCATCTTTGGGAGGTAACAACACTGAATTCAGGCTGTGTGTATCTTCCCTTGCAGAATTTCTGTAACTCACCAGTTGAGAATACTTGTTAGTCTCCATCTTCTGCATTGGAAATACTTTTTAATAAGCACACCTCTCTTGCCATAAAGCCCTATTTGTTAATTGAGCTTAACGCTGATCTAGCATACTGAATCAAAAAGTTCTGTTAAATCTTTCGAGTCTTGCACCAAATTGAAAAATCTGCAAAATGCAGGGGAGATGAAGAAACATTTCTTCCTAGGTAGCAAGTTTCAGTCTAGGCAGGGAAAGTCCTCCATGCAGCACCTTCTGCTTCCTTCACAGACGCGAGGACAGGTTTGCCTGGAGAGCTGCAAGAGCTGCTCTTCATAGGGTAATGCCTTCATTCTAGTATTTATTTTGTCGCTGTTAAGCTGCTTTAATTTTAAAGCAGCTGAGAAAGGGACTTTCCCTGTTATGGCTGAAGATTCTTCAAGGTAGTAGACAAAGTGAAAACATTATGTGGGAGGGGAGGCTGAAAGTTCAAATTTGAAACAGTTTTCCCAGCCATAGATAAATATTTGAAAGTAAGGACTTGTGATTATAGGACCCAAGGTAGTATTTGTTAGTTTACAAAACTCATCCTCAGCAATCTTTAAAAAAAAAGTATTTAGAGATGACTGTTTCCAGTAATATTAATGTTTATCAAGTTTGAGACAATGTGTCAATTTTTACAACACTGCTGGCAACTGTTAATGGCATGTAGGGAGGGGTACCTGTAAAGAGCAAAATTTATGCTTTAATCTGAAACCCTTTTTAAAGCTCTGTTGTAGATTTCTATGACACTCCTGGTAGCCTTCAGTGACATGTAAAGAATGAAGTCTGTGCTTCAATCTCAGACCATTTAAAAAAATTTAATTGCAGACCTGATGACTATGTGACGTTCTAGTAGTAAGTCTCTGCTGAGGAATGAGAGTTTTCAGAAGAATTTGGATTACTCCTTGAGCCTACGCTTACAAGCAAGTTTTTAGTCAGACTGGAGTGTTCTCTGAAGTATAGTAACTTTGGATGCCATCTTTGGAAAAAAACTGTTTCTCAGCTCTTACTTGTAAATTCAAACTTTTGCTGATGGTTTTTATTTGAGATCATGTGTGAGCTGTAAATCATACTTTGTTAGTCTGCCCTAATTCAAGCAATGTAATTCAGTTTAAACCGTAGGTATTTGTACTCAATTTTTAATTGGTATGTTTTATTTTTTTCCCTTGAAAATGGTGACATTTGAGTTCATAGTTTATTTCTAATGCAATATAAATACAGAACTTTTTTTTTTTCCTAAATAAATTAATCACACAGCTCTTCAAAATTATAATGAGGGTAGGGTTTGAATTTCACCCCGGATAGTCATTTTGTTATTCCACTTCTGGTAGGTAATAAAGGAAAGGTGCTAGTCACTTCTATAAATGCTTTAAAAAAAATCAGAAGCACTTAGAAAAGATAAAAACTTAATTCACCTTTTGAATTTTTCATACCTTTCCACTGACTTGTCCCTGGTATAAAATTTCAGCATTCTGTTCTGTGCTTTTTAAAATCCAAGTTACTGAAGGTCCCTCTGTGGCTGTCAGTGATGAAGTTTTCTGTCCTGTAACTCCTCTTTCTGCTTTCCTGGGAAGAGCTCAGCCTTGCTGTTTCTAACACCGGGCAGAGGCAGCAGACTTGATGTCCTTTCTTGCTGCAGTCCCTTGATGTTGGTCCTTACCCAGAGATTAGTTTCAAGTCATTAGCCCAGAGATAGCCAAACATCCGATCCCTTCAGGTTTCCCATCACTTTGGTAATTTGGTAGGTTCACCATGTCTACTAAGAAATGCTGTTTCTGGAGTGTTGTTATTTTTCCTATTTGCCAAGTAAATGCTCATAATATCTTTACATTTTCATCTCTTTCTTTTTAGCAATTGCCAGCCCTACATTGATAATTATTCAGATTATCTAATTGTATATGCAAAACATACCACTTATTACAGAACTTCATTTCATTATATCCTTGTATAGATCCATCATGACTATTACCATTATAAGGCTTTAATTTGAATTTTTAATAAGGGCTTTGATCCTGAAAATAATTACAAGCATTCAATTATAATTGTGTATTATCGATGTATATTTCATATATATATATTATTATGCAGAGAGCTTACTGACATGCAAGTTACTGATGTACAAGTACTTGCATAATTAAATCCTTATTTTATCAACTTTTGGAAAGACACTATTATTACCATATGTGCAGTAACATTTATTATAGTGTTACCATATATGCAGTAGCATTTTGCGAAGGTACCCAATTTTCTTTTCAGTACTGATTTAGACACTTAGAAGCGTTAGCCCTAGAAGGGGAATATTTATCTTCCTAAAAGTGTGTAAATTATTTTGGTGTTATGACATAAACCATCCCTTTCAACTTAATGTTGACTAATTGATTGCTAATATACATACATGCACACACACTTTGCTTTCTTCATTACTGAGGTGCAGCCTCTGCTGACAGAAAATACACTTGTATTTTAACCATGTCCAAAACAGGATCTAACAGCTGAGTAATAGAACCTAAGATAAATCTTCAGGAAACTTAGTTCACTAATGCTACATTTTTACTTGTTGCAAATTAAAAGTGATGCCTTGAAATGCCTCAGCATATTTCTGCCTCTATGAAAATGTGAAGTACAAGTACTTATAGTAAAACTTTCCTGTCTAGTGGGGGTTTTTTCTTTTCAATATTGAAAGAAACATAAGGCTGAGAGCATTCTTTGATAAGAATCCAGACTTCTTTTGACCTAGAGCATGCATTTGCTTTTGGGGGGGATCCAAGAAGAATATTGATGTGATTATATCTCAGATCTCAAAACACGAAAATATATTTCTAGTTCAGCTCAGCAGCTGGTTCCTGGGGAGCCATGTTTCTTCAGCCTGCCTTTCAAGTTAGGTGTTATTCCTTGTGGAGCACAGGTTTTTTCCTCTCTCCTATATCCTGCTGTGGAAAATGACTACGGTAAATGTAGCACACATCTTCACGTACGGCTTCCTCTTTGTTTATCCCTTTTGGGAATGAGGAGAGGACTTGTGTTGTCCCGAGTAATAACATCCTATGAATTCTTTAGGTAGCTGTAGTATTTTGTACCTTAGATTACATAAAGACCCTCATTCTGCTGTGCTATTGTTAGTCTAAGTCACTGATCACTGAACTAAAAGTGATTATAATAATTTTGTTTGCTCTGTAAGGCCACAGTATAGTCAGTGTTACAGAGTAAACATGGCATACTTGCCAGTTTCATGTATAAATATATGTATGTGAAATTGAAAGCAGTTACGAGCAAATGGAGTGGGAGGTAATAGTGAAACTTGAGAATACCAGTGATAATTGGGAACTCTGCAAGTCTGATTCATTAGATGCCAAAGAATACAACTCATTAATCAAGAAGAGAACTTCATTGGTTTAAAAAAAATGTAATTAAAAAGGGAAGTTAATCAACAAGAGAATAATAAGGATGAACAATAAATAGATAAAAATGGAAAAGCCAAGAGCACCACATGTTAGGAAATGGGCGAGTGCTAAATGTAACTGAAAAAGAATAATACAAATTATTGTAGTTTTCTTTACAAACTATTTGGCATCAATGAAATTCTAAAAATGGCATAGGTTTCATCATAGCTAGATTTGGTAAAGAATAGTAGAAGCAAGGCTAAAAATAAAAATTTTTGAAAATACTTGAGAAGAGAGAAACTGTATCATACAGAAATAATGAGATACTCTTGATTTTTACAAGTAACTGACTGTTAAGTAGTTTGGTATAAAGTTGAAAACTTTTGAACTGCAGGTCAAAGTAGCTTATGCAAAAAAAATAATATTCCATATCTGGATAAGTAGCCTTCTGAATGAATAGTGCTGACTTTTAATGTGTTAAGGTATCCCATGTGTGTTCAAAAAGTCTTGTTAATGACTACTGATATTTAAAAACATAAATCTGATGACTATAAATATAGGTGAGATAAAGTGAAAGCCCTTCTGGACAAATCATAGTAAAGCTGATACGGGAAACAACTGGTAGGTGACGAGAGGTAATCTGGTTATAGTAGCCTGGAAGAAGTCTGGTTTGTAGTATTTTGAGACACTCTCAAGTCTGGCTAATTTACATGTTTGCCTGTGCATCATTCAATTGATTTTGTCACATTGCATTGAAGAAAAAGAGAGATAATGCTTTTGGTATACAAAATCAATATATGTACGTATACTGTAAAATCATGTTAAATAGATCAAAAAATAAAAACCAGAACAATTGATCTCTGGCAGGTCTTTGGGAACCAGTCTCAGCATGGTGCCTGCTCTGGTGTATGAAAGAAAGTGCAGGTCGTTGTATATAATAAGGGGATTAGAGATGTTCAGATGAATGTTTTATTTGCGTGTTTGAATTCTTTCCACGTACAAATATCCTCCAGGTTTGAATCTTGGCCTCTTTGCACATTTTCAGTTCTGATCCCGCTCAGACCTACTTAGCTAATGAGGTATAAGATCATTGCCTGAGGTGGAAAGACTACAGCACATCAGAATTCACAGTAATGTTGTTTTACACTTGAGTGGAAGTAGCAGTGAAGGAGTTGCCAAATATGCTGTGCTTTACAATGAATATTTTAAGTATGTCTTGAAGATGCATATGTCTCTTCCTGTTCTTTACTACTGTATCACTGTATGATGTGTCAAATAAAAGGGACTGAAAATACATTTTTTTTTCAGGTAGAATTAAAAATCTGTTATGTTGCATGTTGCACTTCTCTATTTTGCAGGTGGTTGTAACTGTAATGGTTAAAGATTTTTAGTTGTGCTTAGCGTTAAGTTGAATTTTAAAATTAAAATCTTACTCAGCATTTTTTATTAATTTTTTTTTTTCCTTATCTTGAGGCAATGTGCATGACAAATGATATCAAAAGACTCTACAGGATAACTTCTATAGTAAAACCTGTGTTGATATCTGGTATAATTAGTCTAAATTGTGTTGATACTTTTAAAATGCATTTTCTGTGTATAAAATAATGTCCACTTCAGAAGGAGTTTGCTCTTCACCTTATAATCCATTATATGTCTTTCTGCTGGTTCTTATCATTGGAACATATATCTAACCATTGATGTTGCTGATTTATTTCAAATTTTTACTTTTAGCAGTAAACGGCATGAACCAAATCAAATCCCTGCCCTTTACAGTGAAAGGAAATAGGATCCGACTCGTACAAGATCCTTCCCTTGGTTCTATATTATCTCTCAAAGTGGTATTGCACTGGTACAGAATAAACATCTTATCCCTGCTGTACTACACTAAGCAGAACCTTCTGTTTCTTTATGTAGATTGTTTTAAAAGTGATGAATCAATAACAGAAGCAGGGAGCATGGTGGTTCAGCTGGAAATGCGGTCTGCGTGCAGTTGATATGTCAGTTCCCGTCAGTGTTACCACAGGAGTACACGATAAGAGCATGCTGCTCCTTTGTTGAACGGTGCTCCCTGCAAATCACTTCTGCAGCCGAGTGCTTCGTCCTCCCCATGGCAATATGGGGCGTTCTGTCCTGCGTCCCTGCTGGGTGCGTGTGCTGCTGGAGCAAAAAAATGTTAGGCGGGTGTGGGTAATTTTAGACAAGATAGTTGAAATTTAAGTGCTTCTGATTCAAAACTGCATTTATGTACCCAACGTGGGATTACATAAATTGGTAGTAATTTAAACAGTACTGCAGTCAGTTTGTGTAGAATATTCTAGAGGAAACACAGATAGCTGGGACTTCCTCATCGTATGACTTAATTACATTGTTGAGCATGCATGTCTGATACACATATAATTGCTGTTTGCCACCTCGTTGAAATTTTACAGGGCTTTCTTGGGTATCAGTGATAATGCTGAGCTCTCCAAGTTGGAGTGAACAATTGAGATGTTTCAGTTTACTAGAATGATTAATTTATTAGTTAGCACCTGAAAATTACAAGTCTTGGGGGAAATGTTAGGGAATCATTAATAATTTTGATGCAATTAACAAAAAATGCTACAAAACCTGTCACTTTCTAGATGCCAAGGCAAGTCAAGTGGGGTATGTTGCTGTGGAACATTGCAGCTGTGAATAACTGGGATTAATAGTAGATTACTGGTTTAAACCTGATTGAGAAATATCACTTTGCTCCTCCCTTTTAAGTGCCCTTTTGGATTTGATTTACTCAGTAGAACGTGTCTTTCAAATACCACTGCTGATGCTCAGTGTGCAGACCCCTGGCCTGCCATGTTAAGAACAATTGTTCCATCAGAGAGAGGCCTCCCCTATTTCAGCCCTGCCTCACTCTAACTGAAGTGGGTGTTCCTGAATGAGAGCAGCAAATTGCAGGAATCTGATTTAACGCATTGATGACTTCGTCCCTGTGCCTTTAGTTTGCCCTTTTCTCCAGGTGTACTTTATGGTTTGAGCTGGATTCCCCACATAGTAGGGTGCTCTCACACAGGAATTGTTTAAAATACTTCTTTAGATTGACTTTAAAACAGAATACTTCCTTTTTTAGATCATTAATTTCTCTGAAGTCTCAACGATTTTCAAATGAAATTCAAAGCGGAGTCATTGCCAAGCACTGTGTTTGTTACCTGGGTCTGGAAGTCAGGACGTACTGGGAACTCTGCGAAAGCAACAGGTGTGGTCCTGCTGGGAGTTATTACACCAAGTAAGGAATATGCAGGAAGCTCTGACTGGGATCTCATTTTCTCTCTGGAGAATTGTGTGTAAAAAAACTTCAGTTAATCAAACTATGACTTCAGGCTAGGGACAGAAGTGGAAAAATTTTGCTCATATGGATAGGTATATATGATGGGACGTGTGTGATACATGGTAGGTACAATAAAAATGGTAGGCTTCCACTTTCTCCATATCTTGCCGTTCCTGCTGTGTGTTTCACTGAAGACTCACAGACAAGATGCAGAACTCCTAGAAAATCTTGAGTATTGCTGTATCCTCAGCTATTTTCTGTCCACCTTTCCATCAGTCTTTGAGCCACAGCTTTCTGGTATTTGTTATTTATCAGGTGGTCCGTCAGGTCTGTTTCCATTCTGAGATCTATGCTAGAATACATCCATTTTATGGATGGAGAAACTTAGTCACAGTTGAATTAACCTCCAGAAGGTAATCAGTATGTAGAGCCTGCTTTGTTTAGAGAACCACAAATGCAAATTGGTTTTTTTTGTAATAAATTTGGGAGCAGCATGAGCTCGACAAAGTTATCCTCATGTTACTAGTGAGAAATTTATTCTTGTGTGCTCTGTGCCTGCTGGTCCTCTATGGTCTTGCGTAGGTAGATGCTGCTGGGCTGTGAGTATCAGCCAAGCACAGAGAAAGAGGTGAACGTGGCTGAGGACCTGTCAGTCATGTTGCTTTCCAGAATGCCAACTCTGAAAGCAGAGACTGGATTTGAATTCTTCAGAAATACTTGACTTGTATAGAAACTGGCAGAACTTGAGTCAAAATATCTGTGAGTTAGTATATGATAGTATTGCAAACTTTGATGTCTGCCCTAATGTTTTAAGCTCCAGCTTCTGAAATTGGATAATAATTTAATGAAAGCAAAGTTAATATATTTCAGTGGGAGTTTCAAAATGAGTAATGTCCTTGAAGTCCAGAACAAGTGAAAAAAATAGTAATACAAAGTTCTGATGTTTGAATATTTGCTGTTGTCAGGAGTGCTCCTTGTAGTTTGTTTTTCCTCTTTCTCATACTCTCTTGCCATTGATAACCAGTGGTGTTATTACAAGGAAAAAAATAAAAGGACACTAGCACTTCAAATTTTGTTTGTATCATTTTGTATTACGAACATCTTAGAAGATCACAGGATCATTTAGCAAATTTTGTTGGCACTGAAAAAACATTCTTTATAGTTAGCTTATCGTGTAATTTATGCAAGTATAAATGAACCTGTAGGTCTCTTGCCCAAAAGGTAACTTGGGCATTGCTTTTAGTCTGCTCTGCAGTAGTAGTCTATTGCTGTTAGTTGTTACTATACCTGACATAGATACATAAATAGGGATAGGAAGTGTTGCTATGGCGCTTTGAGGAAAGGCGATGGTTATTGATGCTATGACCAGGATAAGTGCCTTGTTTTTCACTCAGTGTCAAGATATGTAATAACAATTGTTCAAGACAATTATTGTACAATCTGTGGCCTAAAACAACTGTTGGTTTTGGCTTTTTTTTTGGTCAAAGAGCTAATAAGAAGCTCATATTTCATAGAATCCCATTCAATGTATGAAGGACTTCTCTGTGCAGACTTTATATAAACCTTAATATTTTTTCTCATAACATTTAATTCTCTGAACATTAAAAGAGAATTTTTAGTGAATTTAACACACACACAAAGTAATGATTAATAACAAATGAAATGATTAATAACAAAGGAAAATTAGTTTTATTTTTCCCTATGGAATCATTGGTTTTACATAGAAAAATGCTTATAATGAAGATCATGAACAGAAAGTTAAGTCACTGGACACTATAAAAAAAGTTGGCATCAACCATACTCAAGGTTGTTACTGTACCTGCTTAGTGAGTAATATGGTTATCATCTGAAACAGTAAAACAGGTGTCACATTCGTTTTGACTTCCCATGTAGGATGTTACTTTATTTAGTTGAGGAAAACAAACAAACAATGGAAGTATTTTTAAATTTTAAGGTCAAAGCTGAAAGCTTTCTTAACTCACTGAAGGGGCAGACGTGTGTGGAAACATTAGTTGAATAAAACAGTGCTAATGTGTCACAGGTTTGAAAGGGTAAAGGTTTTACATATTCTGAAA
>WHYT01016564.1:48428-80901 GCA_009806455.1 Tetrax tetrax
ATTTTTTTTTTTTTTTTTTTTTTTTAAAATTCCAAATTATTTATGTATATGCTGGGGTTGTGCTGGATTGTTGCAAAAGTACATGTGCATACACACTCAGACCCCTTTTTCCAAGAATTACAAAATCCAATGAAATTAATCTGTCCCTTTTTTTTTTTTTTATTTACAAACCAGTACAGACCATCAGTACAAGTAATTAACAACAGAATATTGCCTTAATCACTGATATGTAAGCGATGCTCATGTTCTCATGTTGGTTATGAATGCAACGCTGCTCTCTCGGTTGTCTTTGCACATCAGTGATCCCATAGTATGGCTCTTTCAGTTGCTGCTTGAAACTGCTACTTTGCCTGCTTCTCTTGAGGAGACAAGTTTGTACCAAAAGAGGTGAAATTACTGTTTCTGGCCTTGTCTGTGAGTGTCACGGAGCTATTCCATACTTCACACACTTTATGCAACTTTGCAGCATCAGCTGGTCTCTGTAAGAGGTGAATTAGAACCAGCAAATTTGTGAAAATTCTGGGTCTATGACCATATCTGGCAGAATGCTTAAACACTTTAAGCACTTCTAAATGTTCTGTTCATGGACACTTTCTTGATCTGTCACAGATTTCTGAAGTACCAACGCAGTTCTCCACCTCCAGCTTTTTATGTTCAGTGACAATGAAGTACTTTGCATCCTTTTTATAATCTTGTCTGTCTTGAACAGTCCAAAATCCTGGAGTCACAGCTCTGGGCATATTTCTGAAGTCTTAATGGCGAAGAAATACCACAACAATAGCTATTTTAATGGTTTTCTGGAGTGGTCTAGTAATTTTCAAGGACTGTCAACAGTCCTTGAAATATTATACAATATTATACAAACTATTGAACTTTTGTGCTTCTGTTGTGCAGAAAAATCTCTACTTAGAACCACCAACTTTTTCACCTTACTGCACATGCCCTCCTGTTGTCTCAAGTTGTCCTGTGTGCAGTACACTTAAATTATTGTTTGAAAACATGCCTTGTAATTCTCTTAAGATGGTATTATGTTCAGAATATAACTGTAGATTGTTACAAGAATGCTTAAGCTAATACAGTAAAATCACACGGCAGGTAATTTGAGAGCCAAGAAAGCCACTTATTTGCAAACACTTAAGGACTGGCAGCCACTCTTCGTGAGTCCTGCCTCTGCACTGAACAGCTACTGGGTAGTGACAAAGCCAGATGAGAGCTATTATTCCCTACACCTCTCCAGTTATAATCAGTGATACAAGTAGTGAAGTGCAAACTAATTGCAGCTGCAACTAAGTGTCTAGAATAGAAATTAATTATGTTTAAAGAAAAATGCAATTTAAGAGATTTTTCTTATTTAATGGGTTTCCAGTCATCATAATTTGATGCATCAGAGTTCCAACTTTAACAGGATTTTGGTTTTTATTTCAGAATTACAGGAAATGTTTATATCCAACTTCTTTATTTACAGCAACCAAAAATTTCAAATAGCCTTTTATTCAAGCAAATCAAAGCATAAATATTAGAGCTGATCTCTGGGCATTTTTAAAGTGAGAAAATAAAATGTGACTGCTTACATTAAATTGTATTTGTAGATGGGATGAACGCATCTTAAAATGGAATAGATTGACTGGAGGCAAAGACATGTTTACATTTACTGATCTGAAGTTTACTGACCTGTCATAAAGGTTACATTTCAGTGATCTTTAGCAACTTTGTAAAAGGGTGTGTTTGTTTTTTTTAACCCTAAGGTATTCAGGAAATGAAATGATTGCTATACTATGTCAGAGAAAAATACAGATTTGTTTTAAAAATGTACTTCAGTAGATGAGTAGGAAGGAAAAAAATGCTGTTTTGTACAGTGCATGCCTAAATATTATAGGATACTTTAAAATAATTACTTTCAATCACTGTAAAGCTTACAATCACTGTCTCTTCATGACAGATTTCTCAAATTTTGTCAGAATAAATGTGTTGTGTAGCATGACCTTCAAGATCCAAGAACCCAGCAGCAGTTTAGGGATAGCAGCATAGACACGTGATAATAATTTGTCCTTCTTGTCACTCACCATGGTGTCTACTGGACACCAAGGTGCATGAGCCACTTCTATTTTGAGAGAGCATGTTTAGAAGCCACCATATGTAAATGTAGCTTTATATTTTAGTAAAATATAGATTTATGCTTTACTTTCATGATTCTGAGAGAACGTAATTTGGATGCTAGTAAGCAGAGCACTTCATTTCAAGAAAATTATCATTGTCCTTTGTACCTTAGTGATTTACTTAGTAGAAGGTGTTTTTCTGTATCTATGTGTCTAGAAGGTATTGTGACAAACTGCCTGTAAATATATAACTTTGAGCAGTTCAGTGTTAGACTGCATCAAATTCTGAGGAAGGGGGAAGAAGAAGGAAAAGGGACCAGGAGATGTAACTGAAGCATGTTGAGTGAGAGAAGACTAGAGTTTTAATGTGCCTCATTTAACTTCATCTCTGTCAAAAACATTTTATCTCATCTCTGTTTGAAAGTTGAGGTGAATTATTGCATACCCACTCCTAGATCTCTTCATTGACAACAAAAAAAGCTTAGTAGACTAGTTTAGGTGTATATGTGTACAAAGTTGGCATTGGTTAGAGGAATCTCCTGCATTTTTTTCTCTTAAAAATCTTAGTTCCAACTCAGAAGAAAGTCCCATGTGTGAGGCACACAGAAAAACTAGTGGCAGGTAACTAGAAATTGAGTGATGAGTCAGAGGGATGTTTTGCATCTTTTGGGATGCTTTAGTTTCTTATTAGTCTGCAGTTTACAATCTGAATGTATAAGCTCCTTTAATCAGTTGTGCCAAGCAGCCACCAGTTTATGAGCTGATGATGATTGACATGTCAGGTCTGAAGAACTGTTAATTCGTGTTCTCAAAGTTTCTTTCCTGGCAATTTAAATTATTTTTATTTTTTCTTGTATTTTTTTGTTGTTGTTTGTTTGTTTGCTAAATGTATGACAGAAATATTGACAAACTTATTAATAAATATATTTATTATTTCAGAAGGTAATGGACAATCCATCAGCTAGTTTACTCAGGGGTTTCAGCACATTGTGATGGAAGTGATCCAGATTGTAAGTACTGAGTATAAGATTGAGTTCATTCTAGATATAAATATCATTCAAGTTAGCAGTTGAATTTAACTTTCATTGTTCAAGAGAGTCACCCATTTTGCCATAAATAATAACCCACAGTAGACGAGAATCACAAATGAAAAGTTAGAAGAGGTAAAACATTAAAAAAAAAAAAAATCTATCCTCTGTAGTATTTTATTCTCATTGCTTTCTTTTAATAGAGTGTTAATCTTGCCAAACTTTGCTGGATTTTGTGTGATAGTTCCAGTATACGTTTTTTCAACCTGATAAGGACAAGTCCTTATTTGTGGTAGCAGAGGTAAAATGTCAATGATTTATCCACTCTCCTTAGGCTGCTTTTGAAATGCTCTATTAACACACCTTTGCTATTTATTGTTGTTAACTCTTTAATTTATGTCCCAGACAGCTGGTTATTAAATTAAAGATGACTTCTGTTTCCTCATTACTGTTGATAGTGCTATAACGTAGAAATGCTGACATTTTAGCCTGTCTAATTTTCAAAGGTACCTTCAGGCGTTCTGGGTTGATGTATATCATATCCTTGGCTGGAGTCTTTCCATGTAAAAATATCCCATTTTAGAGTTTGTTTCAGAGGTGAGAAAGACAATAATCCTTTTGATTATTCTCCTCTTATCATCATAGATTCCCTAGGTTAATGTCTGCCCATCTTCTCTGACCCTGGCTGTTATAGCTTATGGCTTTAATTCCAGATTCTGAAATGGGTTTTTTGACCTTTTTTGTTTTGCTTTGTTGCCTTCAAATAAAAGGAGAAATGTTTTAGATTACTAAAAGCTATGTTTCTTTTTTTTGTTTGTATAACTTCAAAGGAGACTTACAGCTTACAAATTTACAGAAGTCCTTTATGCTTTTGAAAGACTGTGTTTTCCTGCACAGATAAAATTAGTGGTTGCTATTGCTTTTCAAAAGACAAGTGGTCAGCTGAAATCAAAGAAGTGAAGAAAATATGTGCACCTCTGCCTTGTTTTCTCTGACATTATTTAATTTCTTTATATCTCTAAACTAATTTAACAGGTAATTAGAATATATTTCTTCATAGATTTGCAGGAAACTGATATTCCTAGCATTTTTATGTTGAGCTATTATTCTTTCACTTTGATTTTTGTGAGGATCATGCACGTATTGATGGGGTTTGTGTGGTGGGGGGTTTGGGAGGGGCTAAAAAGATGGATTCTGTAAGAAGCTCCTAAAAACTTCCCCTGTGTCCACTAGAGCCAGTGCCAGCCAGTTCCAGGATGGACCTACCACTGGCTAAGGCTGAACCCATCAGCGACAGTGGTAGAGCTGTGATAACGTAGTTAAAAAAGGAGGAAAAAAAGCTGCGCAACAGCAATTGCAGCTGGAGCGAGAGGAGTGAGAACATGTGAGAACAGCCCTGCAGACACCAAGGTCAGTGAAGAGGAAGGAGGAGGAGATTCCCCTGCAGCCCATGGTGCAGCCCATGGTGAAGCAGGCTGGCCCCCTGCAGCCCTTGGAGGCCTATGGAGGAGCAGAGATCCACCTACAAGGGAAGGGTGGAGGGAAAGTATTTTAAGATTTGGGTTTTTATTTGTCATTATCCAACTCTGATTTGAGTGGTAATATATTAATTTAATTTCTCGAAGTCGAGTCTATTTTGCCCTTGATGGTAACTGGTGTGTGATCTCTCCCCGTCCTTAGCTCAACTCATGGGCCTTTTGTTATATTTTCTCTCCCTTGACCTGCTAAGGAGAGGAGTGATAGAGTGGCTTGGTGGGCACGTGGTATCCAACCAAGGTCAACCTGGCAGATTACAAAACCTGTAGTCCAGATATGCTGGCTATTGACTGTCATGGAGTTATTTCTTTTCTGAAAAGACAAGTTTGATTATAGTAGCTGACATATGTTGAACACGTAACGCATCCTTTCTTAGAGACAGCCCTTGCACTGCTGCTGCAGTCAGTGTTGCCTTGAATTGCCAGCCACAAAGGTGTGAATTGTGCCAGTTCAGGCTGGTCACTGCAGCCAGTGTGGTTTTTTGATGAAAATTTGAGATAGCATGCCTTAGGTCAATTCTCCCTTCCTTCAGGTAAGGTTTGAAAATGATTTTTTGAGTTAATAATTTCTCTTAAATATGCTCCGGTAGGAAGTTGTCTCATTGCGTTTTTTTCCCACTAAGGTAAAGATGTGAATAAATCTCACAGACACAGAGGATTTTTTGCATCAGAAATTTTGTCTGTTTATTCATGAGTTATATTTGTATGTGTAGATTTGTAATGGATAGCATGGGGTTTTTCCTCATCATTGACACAAGAAAACAATTCGTGCTACTCTTGAAGGCTTAGCTACCCAAATATTACCACTGTTCTGATGAACTTGATTGTTCAAAAACATATGCTTCCTTGGTAAAAATCAGATATTCTTTGGAGTTTCAGAAAACATTCTTTGGACTGAAGGTTGTTTTCAGATATGAGTTCTAGGGGCAAAAAGCAGCAGTTGCCTTTAAAAAAAAAAAAGTCTTTAGTAATATATCCACCTCTCAGTACATATTCAGAGATGTCTACTCAGCTTATGTAGAAAGAGAAAAAGACCAAAGGAATTAATTCTAGCTTCACCTAATAAAGTCCTCAAGAGTTATATAACCTCTAAAAGCACAAGGAAGATCTAATCCACCACCAGAGAAAAAGATTTCCCTGGGTCAAACAGTGGTTTTGTCCTGGAAGTTGCATATATGTGTACTTTCAAAAATATTTTGTTTCTTTGCTCATCCCTGATCTATTATTTCTATTATTTGTATAATCTGCAAAATGCCAATTTTTCTGGTTTATGCCTTCATTTTCTTCAGTGAAAATGATTGCATTTTGTCACTGTGTAGTTCCTTTTAGATGAATATTTGAGTACAACATTTAAAGCATGAGATCTGGAGACTGAATTTTTTTTTAGACACTTACATAGTCTTCTGGACAGTATTCTGCATTTTGTTCTTTCAGTTTCTGTCCTATTTTATGGTAGCACAATCTAACCCTTGAAAACTGATTAACAGCTCTGTGCTATTTATTGCTTGAGGCTTTTTATACTTTTACAATACAAGTGAGTATGTGGTGCTTTATTTTGAGTTCTTGTTACATAACTGAAAACAGAAAATATCTTTATTTTACAATAGAAGTCGGTAGGAGCAGTCACATGGAAATACATTTAGGTGTCATTGTACAGCAGCAACAGTAATGCAAAGCAAGCAGTTTTGCTGGGCTTATTCTCACTTTACGTCTATTTTATTTTCTGCCCAGGAAAAGATTTGTATTCAAAACTGCCGTGTTAGTTGAAAGCTGGAGATGGAAGAACACAGATTACTCATAGCTGGTGCAAGGCCACATGACAGGTGACTTCATTTTTAGAGTAGGCTAGCACAATCTAATCCTAGGATGTTGCCTGGAAGGCTGCTTTGCTTGAAGTAGCGACTATGTAGGTTACATTCCTAGATTTGAAGGGGGAAAGGGATAAAACCAGACCCCTAAAGATAAGCCTGAGGGCAGCATGCCAGTGTTTGAGGGAGAATGTGCTAGTGAGGTCCTTCAGGTACATTTATTGAAGATTATAACTTTAGACCAAAGGTTTTAGGTTTTATGAAAGAAAGTAAGATCTAGCGTATGATAATGCTATAGAAATAAGTTTTTGAGAACTGATTGGAAAATGGAAATTTCTGTTGAAATCAGAGTGTTTTACACTGAAATTTAGTATTTTTTTTCAGAATTTCAAAGAAAATGGCCCATTTTTATGTTATTTAATGGAACATTTGGCTATATTATGTCTTTACTTAAGCAGTATAACTTTATAGGTTAAATTTTGTAGATCATACAATTTTTCTAAAAGTACAAGAAAGAATTGAAAGAACTTTCTTGTTGAAACAATATTTTCATTAATATTTCAAACGTGATGCTGGAGAAGGCAGTAAAGGATGTACGTATTTGTCCAAAGCTCGTGGGTTTTCACAGGTTTTTTCATAATGCCTTTTGTGCTATTAAAATGCAATTCACAAAAACTTAATACAGACGTCTAGCTTATTCTATTATTAGGCTGCATCAAAACTGAAACAATATCTAAATGTATGCATTTAAGACGGAATCTCTTTCTAGCTGTATTAGCCAATCCCACCTACTCTAGGTTTAGGAATATGAACTTCCTGTATTTCACAAAAAGTTTCAAAGATAAGCAGTATCCAAGAATAAAGAAAGTTTTTAATAGACTGCGCAGGATTGTTAACATCTATCTTTTTGTGTTAAAAAAGGCGTTTTGATTTTTTTTTGTGTGTGTGATTTGAAAGACTATCTCCCTGTGCTTTTCTGCTCTATGACACAAATGCGTAGAGTTCCTCAGCTGAAAGTGCTGTTGGCCCGTATGAGAGCAAACAGGGCGAAATCACTCGGGAGTCTCCATAAGGAGTAACCAGAATAGGTACCATTGCTTTCCTGGAGCCGAGTGAGGTGCAGGAAGGAGGGAAGTGGTGCCAGGGCTCATCTGTTGTTGAGCTGGAGATCAGCTCTGGAAAAGTCGTGTCCCAGTGAGTTGGAAGTCGCTGTATTAGTGTCTCAGATCATTGGATGATCACAGTCATAATATATATGATGTTCTGTATTGTATAAAAAAAATGTGTTGTGGATTTTTTTTTTTTTTGGTCCAGATTTTATGCTTTTGGAATACTGAATAACTGTTGAAATATTACAGGCTTTTTTGAATGGCTTGTAAGTTTACTTACTTTCAGCCTTAGGAATAATTGTTGTATATTTCTCTATCAGACACATTTCCAGCCAAATATGTCACTTAAGTGACTGTGTAAATTTCAAGGCTTGCAGACTGTCCTAATTCTTTCCCTAGTTCCCCTTTCTGTAAATTTGAGCTTTAGTATTTAGCATCTTAGATGACTTCTCTCCTTTTTTTTTTTTTTTCTCTTCTGTTTTTACTCTTGCTTCCTTAATTGATACCATCTTGCTACATGGTTTACCAAAGAAACTTCTCCTTATTGCATTGGCTCTATGTGCCAAGAAAAACCTGTCTGAATGAAAAATAATTAAAATGGCATAGTAAATTAGTCTGTTAGGCTGCATACATTTACTTTCATTTTCTAAACCATTTTAAGTGACAGTAAATGTTTCACTTGAATTTTGGGTCTCTGATGAATCACCTTTTATGTAGGCATTATGATGGCACTGTTGATGCCTCACTATGACAGTCTTAATGTAGCTGTAATTATGCTGAAGCTATTCAATAAGTAAAGTCATTGTATTAATCTTTATGTTTTCTTTCCAGGCTCCCACAGAAACATTTAATTCAGTTCTTTCTTGTGTTCACCTTATTCTTACACCACACTTTCGCAGGGAGATGGCAGTGGAAGTATCAGATAGTCATTCAGAAATCCTGATTTACACTCTGTAGCTGCTCCTCGCCTTCATGCTTTTCTTTTTCTATTCAAGAATTTCAGTAATGGAGGTGCAGTAACTGTTGTATCTTCATCAAACTCATATCTCTACCTGTCTGTCACTGATAGCAGATCAGTTGCAACAGTGCTGGTAATTTCAGTAATAAACTCTTCTATTTGATCTATGTGATGGAACAGTAATATTCCCTTCCTCACACTCTAATCTATTCACAATGCTGTTACACATGGTAGGATACAGCTGAAGCACCTCTTTGAATCTTAAATACAAATATCTTAATATTTTTATAACATTTAATAATCTGGATTTACATAATTAAACATTTAATAATTTGGAAGGGTAAAAGTCTGTCATAAAATTGAGAAGAATTGATTGCCCTTTCCATGATTCTAGAAAGCATGAACTATCTTAGTCGAGATGCCTTTAATTATCATGCATGTTCCTTGATTAAGTTATATGCTCATGAATTATTTTAATAGTTATTTTGCAATCTTATGAATTCCTTCCAACTCTGATTGCTGGGAGAATAATTTAGGCTTAAGTATAGCAGGCTAATGTATATTTTCTATTATTAAGAAAATAAAAGGAGATTAAAATCTCAAAGTTATACTGCAGGCTTTGAAGAGGTATAGGGTAAATTCCCTGTGATATCTTTCATGCAATAATTTATTTAAGAACACTTCTTGAAATCCAGTCCAGTAGACTGCAAGTAGTATTTTTATAGATGGGAATCAAATGGGATACAGTGCCACATGGGGCTTCCCAGATCCTTTATATCAATAAACAAATTTTAAAATAAATAATTATTATTAATTCTTAAATTTTAGATGTGTACATATATGACTGTCATTAGAATTTCTTCTTTAGCCAAAGTTTTCTATTGAAAACTTTCTCTATATATTAAGACAATTTTAATCCATTTGAACATAGATACTTTATATTTCAGCTTAAGTAGTTAATATGATGACACTTCTTTATGTATCAATGATTAATATATTTCTTACTTTACTTGTTACAGTTCTTGGATGTGAGATTGGCTCACATGGTCTCAAAACACACAATGTCGGTTTTGTATAAAATCTCAAGTTAGGAACAAGTCTGCCACTCTTATTCGTGTTGCACGTAATCACATTTCTTCAGTTTTCAGAAGTGGTAATTCTGGATCTTTCTCTTTTCCTAAGCCTAGACTTGATATAATCTGCAAATAATTATCTGAGTTACATATTTATTGAGAAGTATTAAATCGTTTAAAAAATCTAGTTACAAAATATCTCTTTCGAATAAGTATTAAAATGGAAACACAAAGTATGTTGAATGCAACAGAGTTCCACATCTGACCAGTATTTGTGGCTGGTCATGTGCTATGAATAAGCCGAAAGCATCTACATTGTTATTGAATGAAGTATAGTTTGGTTTTCATAAAAATAAACTTAGTAATAATAGTTTATTGATTTGATTCAGAACATAGAACCTAAAGAGGAGATTAGTTCGGATAACAATAAGGCTTGAGTCAAAAGTATTGGTTTAAAAATGTGAGTGGAATTTATATCGTATCTTTCTAAATCCCAAACCTTGCAGTCAATTAACGTGTTTATACGTTTTTGTTCATAGTAAATACATTGGGCGAAGTCCTGGCTGCCCTGAAATCAATGTTAGTTCCATTCATTTCATTAGTGCTTATTGACTTAAGTAGATTTATTCATCTGCTCAAGGTAAATGTAACATATATTTTTCTTGCTGAATAAACACTAATTTTGAAGGTTTTCCTTTTATGAGGCTTAGCTCATACAGAGTCTCTTAATTTATCTGCATGAAAAAGTTCAAATATGAGGATCTTAATCTGTACCTGTTAGGTTGTGAAGATTATTTCAGTCATTCTGCATTTCAGGAGTCATTGAAGCCTATGGGAGCTGAAGGTGTTTAGTTCTTTTCCGAAATTTTCAATATGAAATCCAGTTCTAAAAGGACTGAATAAATCCGCTATTTTTTTCTCTGAACAATATGGCTTTTAAACATTGAATGAGCTATATGATGTGCAAATGGACACTAAACGTGTTTTAGTCCTAAAATAGAAGTTATACCAAACTGCTACCATACATTTTTCTAAATGGAGAACATAATCACTTTGTAAATTACTGAAGAAGTCTTGAGCATGGCTTGAGGGAGTCCACTGTTGATGCTGCAGAACAATTATACTTTCAAAGGGTTAAATAGATGATACTATGAAACCAGAAATTAGTTGTTGCTTGTGCTTTTCCCCATCTTCAACAATAAAGACTAGTCCTATGCGTTTATGCTTTCACTGCATGTGTCTAGTGTTTGTCCTGCTCACCTTCGTTGTTACAACACACGGTGGTTATATGTCCACAGCCAAGTTTTTAAAGGAAATTATGGCACAATTCAATCCAGACCCAGCATTTGTCTACTCATTTAATGATGACTCCCTCAAGCTGTCCTTCAGTCTGTGTAGAAAAATAAGCAAACGTAATTTCTCTTGTGCATGGCAAAGCACTGTTTTTAGATCTGTCTCAATTACTTTATTCCAAATCAGTCAGCACTTCTCTCTAGCTGGCAGTTAAACAGCTCTTATTTGATAATCAGCATTGACTCTGTCAAATAAAGTGCAGAAGTTATGGCTGCATCTTGACTTGAAATACATTAGTATGCCTAAGACTTTCCCCCCCCCAGGAAGCGCCTCACAGTGCGGCTTGCACTTGGCTGTGTAGGATTCCTCGCAGCAGTTCAGGTACACACTTTCCACATGAAGATGCAGTTACCCGAAACAGGTTGATCTGTTAGGATGCATGTAGTATCTCAGGTACTAGCCTGTGTTGATAGAGGTGCCAGTTTTATTTCTTTGATTTAGTTAGAGTAATTTTTTTTTGTTGTTTCTGGTTTGCTGTCTTAGTGTGAAATTGAAAAATTAGCATTTCTAGGCCTAGGATTAAACGCAAGCTTTTATTCTCACACCAAATTTCAAGGCATTATTAATTATATAAATCGTATGATAAAAGGTCTAGATATTAATTTTTAATGAAAATGTCTCAATAGGGCACAAACAAATCGGTGGCATTTTTTTTTTCCATTTGCTTTAACACATTTAAATTAGAATATATGCAGAAAGCTGTGGCATAGAAGTAATTTTGACAGAACTGGGGTTGATGTAGAGTGTTGCATATGTTCTTCCTATGTAGCTAAAGGGAATATGTTTATTTTATAACTTCTTGTTTGTCTGGAATATTCCTTTGACAGAGTTAACTCTCTGGGATCCTGCTATAATTCTAGTTTCCAAATATAATTTAAATCCCCTCATTGGTCTGAGCAAAAGGAAATAAAAATACATCCTTTATCTTCTTTTGAGGTGCAGATTTCAGCATGCTGATCCATTTGTTCAGGCTTTCAGAGCACAAAAAAAAACCTCGAGTGATTTGGCTGAATCCAATTAAGGCATACATAGTGTGATTAGTAGATATCACAACAAATTACGAGAAATGAGAGGTTTTGTTTTATATTGGATACCATTAATGCTTTAGCTCTTAGTGTTTGAAACCTTTAGCAGTATATATCTAATTTTTCAGTTTCTAGAAGACAAAATATATTTTTTACAAAAGGAAAAATCTGACATTTGAGATCCTTGCATTCTGAACATTGCTCTTAGTAAAGTAGCAGGATTTGATTACACTACTGGCATGAAAAGCTATCTTGCCTGTATTTGCTTGAGTATTCACATATATGAGGAAGACAAGTTTATATTGCTTCAGTATGAAAGATAAAATGAAGCTGCATCACACATCCAAATAAGATATAAAATACAATAGGCAAATTGAAAATACATAACAGTTGTCATATGACACTGGAAATATGAATACTAAAAATTGTAAACCAGATGAGCTTAGCTTGGCAATTTCTACCTGTATTAAAATAGGAAATGCAGAGTTAATTTAGATGCTCTTTGAAACCACAATTTATAAGCAGTAAGAAGAAAGGGAAATTGCAGTGCAGAAAGAATTATTTTACTTTTCATTCATGAGTTCTGAATAGGCTTTGCAAATCTTTTACTCCACCCTTTCTCTATCTCATGTTTTCCTAAACTCGGAAATGTCTAATAGGGAGTCCACAAATACATCACAGATTGCCGTGTTGGTGAGATGTTGGGTGCAGTGTTTTAGCTTCAGAGTACTTAAATCAATTTTACTTAAAATCACCTTTACTATGTTTGCTGCTATATATTTTGTAGTCATATTATGCTTGAGCTTTAATTGAAGTTAGCCTAGTAGTTGGCATAAAATAATAAATAAAACTGCTTATCAGGACTAACTTTTCATTGTAGATACATAAGCATATATATATTCAAGTATGTAATACAAAAGAAATGTCTGAGTGTTTTTGACAATTTTACAGTCTGCACATATATAGATATACATAAAAACAAATCTGTATATTCGAACTATATTTATGTATGTTTTTATATACACTATATTTGTATATGTATGTATATTTGTACACATTGCAGCAAAAGTGAGAGAATTCTTTTCCTCCTAGAAATACTTTTTTAGCTCTTTTCTAATAAGATCTTTAAATCCTATGTTCAGAATCAGGCTTTATACTCACATTACCTTTAGCCAGTAGTAGCATGTCCAAGTAAAATCAGGAAGCAGTGGCTCTAGGCTATCCTGCATATAGTGATGACTTTTACTGCAACAAATAAACTTCATCATTTCTGCTGCATTCCTTTGAAGTTCGTGCTCTCTCAGGAGCTTCCCTTGTTTATGTAACCCATGGTTCAATATTTAGTGTATTCATTCATTGGGAAATACAGCAATAATTCTTCCATATGTTCATTTATTTTTTGTTAGAGATGGTATGCAAATACTAATTGAGCTAGAATAGCGAGAGCGCAAGCATCCTACCTGACTTGGTTTCAGTCTCTAATTACTCCAGCTTGTCACCAGCATAGTTTTCTCTACAAATTCTGTCACACAGTTCTCATTGACTGGTGGTAAAGTCAGTGGAAGTCAACTAGAACAAGAGCTGCACCAATCAGAAATTTGCTTGTGTACAAAGTATTATTCTTAAATGTGGTTTTAAGTGTCTAGATTACAAAGCAAAAATTTCTCAGAAATGCTTTAAAAATGTTATATTATTTGTTTAGTTCATGAAACAGTGTTTCTTAATGAAAGCACCTGAAATCTGAGAATCTCCTTTGTGATATTACAGATACTTTCTTGCTTCAAGGTAATGTTTTTCAGTTTTATTTGGATAGGACAGTGAGGTGTTACAATGCTTTACCTTTGCACAGGTGAAGATTTTTTTCAAGAAATCAGATTCAGTAGGTGCCTGTCTGACTTCATGAAACTCTCTGAAGTTTTATAGCCATTGTGGGAGCTAAACTGAACCCGTAAGCATATTGCTTGACAGACCTGGTTTTGAAATAGCAGCCAAAATACACGGTTGTTCTTGCACTTTTTTTCCTATGATTTGACATATGAGGAACCTTGGCTTATGAAGTTTGCAGGATGTGCATTTGTATGAACTTTGTCCCTTTTATGAGTTGTGATATTTCTTGCAAGCAACATGGAGAATTTATCATGCAACTGTTTTCACATTTTCTGTAACTGTATTATTTTTCTAATGTATACAGATATGGTTTTCCACTTCAGCAGGGTAATAATGTCTCAAGGGAATGACATATGTATAAATTGAAATTACAGATAAAGAAGGCACACTGAGCTGTGCGAAACGTTTCTGGTAAATGTGAGGTTGGATGCAGCCTGATTGCTGGCCATATGTTTGAACAGCTCTGGAAGCGAGATCACCACAAGGCGATCACGGAGGATTTATATGGATGATTTCCACAGCTTTGTTTGGGGAGGCAGATGAGTGAAAGATCTGACCGTGCCTTTTTCAAATGGTGGTGCTGGCTCCGGGTACTGTAAAGTGATGGGGCACTGCAGCATAGGAGTATAGGGGCTATAGGCTGGCTGCAATTGCAATGTGTAGATGAAGAAAAAAGTGGGGTGATAAAATCACTGTAGTGATTCACAATTGTATGCATTGTACTGCATCCAAGATTAGTTTTCTGCCATCAAATAAAAGATCTCATCTAAGCTACTTTAGTTAGCTTCGTGTTCAGTAGGGATTGGCTACAAATCCTCACACGTGTCCAGCCTCCATGGCAGAGTCAGGGTAATGAAGATTTGCAGGCTTTTGGTACAAATAAATCCCTTGTATTTATACAGACAGATAAAAATCTCTATGTCTACAGCTAGCAATTTGTTTGTCTCCTGACTTAATCTAAATAACTACCTTTGCATTATTTGAATAACTGTGAAATGTCTAAGGTCTATAAAGATTTCATTGCAGCTTTTCTCAGTGCTGGGATGGGAGTTTACAGGGAAGGCTGCATTCAGTGCAGCTGAACTGTAAACAATTAACAGTTAGTTCAAATAGTCGAATAATGAATAGTTTCTGTGTGGAAATATTGAAAGTAAAAAGCCCCATTCTGAAATCAGTCAGGCCTACAGTTTTCTTTTGAAAGTATCGGTTGAAATAATTTAAAAAAATATGATACTAGATTATTATTAGTTCATTTTCAATATGAAGAGTTTAATAAAAATTTCAAGGGAATGGCAGAAATCCTTATGTTAGTAGCAAGGCTTAAAGGTTTTTCTCAAAGTAGAGGTCAGGTCAGAGAGAGAATGGAGCTGACTCCTCCATCTGCTCTGGAGGAGGTGGCAGCTCCTGGTCTTCCTGAAGAATTGCTGTCATTGAGAGCAGCACATCTGGTGATACTGAGTGAGGTCTGTTTCTGCAGAGCTAAAAAAGTAGGAATGTTATCGTGATACTAAGTATAAATAGCGATATGAGCAAAATGAAGAGATGGGAAATTTTTTTTAAAGCTACATGAACTTGAGCTATTCAAACTGCAAGTAATTATGTGCACAAGGTATTTTTTCCAAAGTCAGATTTTCAAATAATCATTTGAAAAATTCCCTATGATTTTAAGGCTTTTATTATATTCTCAAAATTGCTTTAAACTGTAACTGCTCACTTTAGGGAGGAAATTTTGTACCATATTAAAAATGTGCAAAGCATAGAGCCATTATAAATGAATTTTCTTTTTCAAGTTGTACATGTTAGAAAACGATTTCTTCATAATTGCTTTGGGTGCTGATAAACTCACTGATTTCAATGAAATTATCTGTAGCAGTTTGATGCGTTTTTTTTCCCCAAACATTCTGGCTGTATCCGTGGCCTGCTTGCATTTCATAAATGTCTATTTTTGCTTTGGCATTGATCTAGAATACTGCCAGTTAGGAAAAAAGTGAATATAGAATATATTTTAAGGAACACAATTTCCATATACCTTGTTGTAAAAACAAACAAAACAATGTTTGGGGGTTTTTTTTTCCAGTGAGATTCAAATGAACGTAATGTTTCAACAGACATTGCTAGGGCATATATTCTTTAGTGTGTACATTAAAAACCTTCTTAATATGATACTATCTGCTAATCAAGTCTGCCCATTATCAGTATTTTTCTTCTGTTTAAAATTAGGCATGTCTACAAAGTGTAATTCTGAGAGAGTTGGGGCTGTTCAGCCTGGAGAAGAGGAGGCTCCACAGACACCTTATCAGTCTTCCAGTACCTCAAGGGGGCCTACAGGAAAGAAGGGGAGAGGCTGTTCAGTAGGGCCTGTTGTGATAGGACGAGGGGTAATGGTTTTAAAACAGAGGGAGGTAGATTTAGATTAGGATATTAGGAAAAAAATTTTTACACTGAGGGTTGTAGAACACTCTCACTTGCCCAGAGAGGTAAGGCCAGGCTGGATGAGGCTCTGAGCAACCTGATCTGGTTGGAGATGTCCCTGCTCCTTGCAGGGGGGTTGGACTAGATGACCTTTGAAGGTCCCTTCCAACCCTAACCATTCTGTGATTCTGTGATTCTATGATTCTATGAAAAATAGTGTGAAAAGACTATGGAAGACTTGAGATTGGAGTCCAAATGTTAAAGTGATAATAAGGACTGACAATTTTATTTCCTCTTGTAAGAAAAGGCAAAAGTGAGCTTGGCCTTTTTCATCATAAGAGAGTGGAATTTAATGCAGATGTAGGTGTTAGGGATCAGCCATACTTTAGCAATTAAGCACTCTGTGTAAGAGAACAATTAATCCTAAGAAAACGTTACTAATATTAAAATCCTGAGTTACTACTTGTTGTTGTAAATATGACTTAGAGATTCCTGTCACTTAGTAAGACCAAAGAAGAAATAATTTAAAGCTTATTTTGCCTGTGTTATGAAACTTTATTATGACTACACAAAAGCACACAGGAAACAGTTGTACTGATATGAGCTGTGCTTTACTAAATGTAGAAAACCCTACCTGTTTCCTTTTGTTCAGTGTGTTCTCTTTTATTTAAAGAAAAGATTCAGAAAAAAAAAATGCAGGAGCGGAAGAAAGCAAATAAAATAAATTTTGTTAGCTGCTGGAGCAGCTGTGTGTGGTATAAAGTGGGAAGGGAGTGGCAGCCTTTTGGAGGATGCCATTTAAAAGAAAGTCTGTTTGTTAAAAATGACCTAGAAATGGGGAAATAAAATTTAATTAGAAATTTGATTAATTCCATCCCATGTATTTACCTTTATGAACCATAAAATACCTACTTGTATGTTAATCATGAAATATAAAAACTATTTTCAGATAATTATTATTCTTTCTATGCTCTATGAATGGAAAGAATATTGTTTTCATGCTTAATTATTATAACATTTTTACTCTTCTCTAAAATGCTTGAAAGTAGACAATGAAATAGCAACTTTTAAAAGCTCACTTACAAGGTGGGATCCAAATGAGAGAGAAAAGTGAAGTGGGACAGCTAGTAGCATAGTAGACTTCTGCTCACAAAGAAAGTTTTGTATTCAAGCAAGATGGCCTGTGGACATCATTAGACCATTATTAGAAGAAGAATACAATTACCAAGTCCAGAGAATGTACAGGATTCAGGAATGAATGTTAGACCAAAGCTAAGTGTCTGTAACACACTTGCAGTTAAAGATGCTTACTAATGATGGAAGAAGCAATTTTGGAGCAGCGGAAGCACAAAGTTCATCTAGTGATAACTTGGATAACGTTTGACATTATTCTCAACAGAGAGGAGAAAAAAAAAAAACAGCATGAAGCCTGAGCCATATTACATTTTTCCTCCAAGTTCTCTTCAGTTTGTTAAGAATGTATTTATTATTTGGCATACTGGGTTTTTGAGTGAGCGTTTCAGTTAGAAGATAAGGAAAGGAACCATAAACAGATATCATTAAAGCTTTAGCCATATGCAGAGGTGTAGTCAAGGCCTTAAAGAGTACTGAGCTAATGGTCTCAAGTATCCGAACAGTTGCTTTAATTTTGTAATATCATTACAACTGCAGAAAATGAGTACATTCACTGAAGTGAAAAAAAAAAAAATCAATGGTGCTATTGATGTGCTCCAGCTGAGGTGTACATGGCATTTAGAAGATGAAGTGTGGAGCCAAAGCTGTCAATTTAATAATAAAAATGTACCGATTTTGTGTAGTTAAAACCCGTTAGTTGGCTGAACTCTTGCACACCGATTGTGTTTCAGGAAGTTATTTTTGAATGTCAAGCACTTGCTTGGGCAGGCAAATTTCTCAAGGTTAGTGAGGCCATCCTGTGTTCCTTACAAGTGCTTTGCCAGTTTTCGTGCAGTGTGGAAACAGACAGAAGTACCAGAAACAGATGCTATTTCAAAATCTTTTTTTAAATAATAATATTCTTGAATATTTATATGTGGCTGTTTTTGGTTAGACTAGGTATTGATTTTCTTTTTTATCAAACAGTTTCTTTGGTATAAAGCAGTTTTGTATAACATAATTGTCAAGTAAAGGAAATATTGCCAAAGAGATTACAGTATTATTTCTATGTGTCTCTCTGATGTAGGAGACAATAACAGTTCAGTACCAGGGGTTTTAAAGGGCTATAAGCATGTGGTGATGCTAGAGCAGCAATTGCTTCGTGTTATTTATCTTCAAAAGATGAATGTTTCTCTTCATTTACGAGAGAAATTGAGGAGAGTATTAACCAAGAGACTGGATTAGGTAATTTTCAGGGCTCATTTTATTATTTAAATAGATAACAAAGCTAATTCAATATGCAGATCTGAAGAAATCTTTACTTTTGTCTTCCTTCCCTGTGCTCTGGCATTTATGCTAGTATCTAGTATGCACTCCAGTAAGGCTGAACTTTTTGCTTGTGTTTGCAGCAGACTAATTAGCCTCCTCTGGGAGGCATCTGGTTAGCTGTCTTTAAAGAACTGCTACCTGGTCCTTCCCAAACACGTGGTGATGCATGGCAGGACAGCTGCAGAATAGCTTAATGCTTTTCTGGGAGAGATGTAGAGGAGGAAACAAGATCGTGTCTCTCCCCTTCCAAGTTGCATTTCTTCATGGCAGGTAATGAAACAATTAACTTTTTTTTTTTTTTTTTCTTAACTGAAACAAAAGAAACATTTGACATAAAGTGTGCAAAAGAGGTTTTTTTTTCTCCTGTCTTTTAAACATGCCAGAAACATTGGGAGTCTTCAAAATCTGAATGATGGCCAGGAGGAAGAGCTGACAGATGTTTCACAGTTGTGGCACGTGTAGCTCTGTGGACATGGAGGCACTCTGCAATGTCTCAGTTCAGGAATCACTGCTGTGAGTTTCATTTAAAAGACTGTCAGCTACTTCTAGGTTGGTTTTCATTATTGGTTTCCAGATCTGCTGGAAAAACTTACTTTGTCCAGTTCTTGTTCGTGCTGCAACTAATCATGGATTCTTAAGCATTTGGGTCTCACTGGGAGGATGGCTCCTTCCACATAGGGATTATTGACCCCAGCCACAGACTAACAAGATCAACATTCGAGGAGGATGTGTCAGAGTTGTAGAGAGAAGTCTTTTCTGTAAACCATATGGTCCTCAGGTCTCCTCTGCACCAAATGTTTTTAACAAAGTATCTGTGCTGAGTTTCTACAGATTGCAAGAAGCAATCTTATGACAAACCAGAAGGAAATCCCTTTCTTCTTGTTATTCTTGAAAAAGCAATAACGATGGAATAAAACGTGGCAAAAATTATAATTTTGTCCGTTGCTATTCTTGAGTAGTACCAGATTTCTTGCAACTTCTGTGTTACTGATAGAGAGAATGAGTTGTGTTTTGAAGCCCAGAATATTGCTTGTTCCAAGCCTTTTCTTTGTTTTCCGGAATGGGTAAATTTTGAGGAGGGAAAAAAAGAAGCAAAAATAGACTAGGTATCTCTGTAATTGCTTTCACACCTATCTGCAGATACACCCTGAGTGGAAGTAATTTGGCAGAACTGCCAGGTTAGGTGAAGAAACAATAAACAGCTTTTCTTCCACCAGGCCAGACTGTTCTAGGTAGTAAGAATATTTCCAGGTAAAGCTAACAAACTGTAACTATACAGACAGAATTAAATCAAGCTGGTTTTATTAAGGGAGACCTAGGTATATATTCTGATAGAATGAGAACATGCTATTTCTTGTGTTTCATATCTAGAGGTCTACTTAGGCCATTACCAGTAGAGTTTAATGGGGGAAGATGTGGTGGACAGAATGAGTGTGTTCTGCACCTTGCAGAAGCTGCTTTCTATGTTTGTGTGCCCATTAGATGCCTGATTTGAAAATACACTGGAACTTCTTTTATTGAAATTACAAAAATATCTTTATAGGCATGGCAAGCCGATACTGAAGGATATATTCTACAGTAATTTCTTTGATGGCGTATGGAAAGACCTGAGCTTTTGAGCAGCTCAGATATGTAGAGAATGGATAGTACAGTGATGACAATTTTAATTAAGTATCTGATTTAAAGAAGAATTAAATGCTGAATGTATGACTCAAGAACGTGATGTAGACTTGTAACACCTTGTGGAGGACTGCAGATCCAAAAATCAATGATGAACTTCCCAGGAATTGCACATCTCAGAACATTATTTGAAATGCAATTTAACATGCCATGCACCAAACTGCAAGCTTTTAATGCATCTCAGCACCATACTAGTGGTGATTTGGAGGACAGCACTAGCTGGTAATGTTGCAGCAGATCTGTGAAATGAAAACTAGACTTAGGCAAAGCACATGTGATTTGACATTTTCGGTGGAAAATGTTTAAATTTCACATCTCAAAGCAACTTGCTAATGATAGTAGTAAAAGAAGCAAAGTTTATGTATTTACTTTTTAAAATTATATTTGTTGGTTTAAAATTAGTAATTTAAAAAGCACCTCATCCTGAAATCATTGCCTTGCTAATTTCTTTAGGTCACTAGCACTAAAATTACAACATACCAATGGAATTATTAGAAAGGTCTTTTTTTTACAGGAAGGTAGGGAAAAGTCGGTAGATAACCTGGGGGAAGTTAATCATGAGGGTTTATTTGCTAATTGTTAGGATTTCTGCTTGTATTCTTGTATGTAGAAATTGAATTAATGATGACAGTTATTTTCAGTTCATTAATGCATATCCAGGAAGTAGGCAGAAAAAAAAGGGTACTGAAAAGTCATTTCATCTGTTATATCTGACTCAGATACTTCAAACCATGGGATATTTTATTATTTAAAGGTCACTTCTTGAAAACTTTTATGAAATTTTAGTCACATCTGTTGTCACTAATTGGCGCTGTGTAGTTTTACACTCTGCAACTCACTAAAGATGTGGAAGTTGGTGTTCAGTCTGATGAATGTGTGCAGGCAGTTCCAGAACAATGATTTGAAATATTTCAGAAGTCAGAGAAAGTGCAGAGCAAGTGGGCAGATGTTGCATAGGCTTTTTACCGTCACCACTGAAAGACACAAATTGGCATCTCTTAAACAACCATGTTACTTCTAGTAATGAGGAATAGAATAATTTTAATGAAAACTGCCTTTGTATCTGCACAATCTAACACGAACTTCTGCTTGTGTAGTTTTTTTTTAGTCAATTTTGATGAGTAGCAAGTGGAAAAGAAACTTCTTTTTTCCTAATTTTTTTCTCTATGATAAACAAAATCTGCTTTGGTTGAAACTAAATGTAGTTGCCTTTTTTCAGTGTCATTATTTACAAAGAGAGTCAAAGCTGTGCCACTAGAGTTCTGCGTGTGTTGCCAGCAAACAAGATGTTATAAGAAAATAGCCCCAAGACTTAAAGAAAGATGTTGATTTACATTTTCTGTAGTAAATATATTGATTTCTTCTTGGAAAAGAAGATTTAAGGTAGTTCTGCTTTTAGTCTTACAAGGCAATGCTAAAATCTAGTCAAAGAAAATAACATTTGCAAATACTGTACCTGTGGTAATTTTCTGATTGCTGCCAACAATGAAAAAAAGAAAGGAATTTAATACAGAATTAAGTAAACAAGTTAAACCTCAAACAAAAACAAATCATCAAGCTTCTAAATATTACAGATAGTGGTCTTGGATCCTTCACAGGTGGTGGGCTGGATTCTGCTGAGTTTGTTCAGGAATTCAAGGGAGAAAAGCAGTATGAAAACTTACAGTAAACTTGTCTTTGTAGAAAACTACTTTCCGTGTCCATTAAAAGATCTCTGTCTCAATAATTAAGTATTGGATAAGAATCTGAACAGAACAAAATTCATTGAGGTGAACATTGTTTCGTGCTAATGACCTCGGTCTTTAATAAGCAACTCAATGATAGCAGAATCTCATGGAAGATTTCATTGTATTTGCTCTATTAAAAATGAGCAGAACCAGTTTGTGGACAAGTACCCGAGTTCGTGGGATCACTATCCTTGAAGGTGCTCAGAACATGGCTGGAGAAGTCCCTGAACATCCTTATCTAACCTGGCATTAGCCCTTCTACCAGGGGATGGCCCAGATGACCTATAAAGATCTCTGCCAGTGTAAATTATTCTATAATCCTGTACTAATCTCCACCTGCATCTTTCTCTACCAAAAACATTGTATTTAGTTCAGTCAATATAGTTTACACAAATAGAGTTGTGTAATCTCTTCTTATCTTGACAGGTAACACACTGTATTATGTAGTTCTCCTGGAAAAAAATAGGTTCTGCTGTGTGATAATTTTGCAAAACATCCTGAATCAAACATATGCAGCTAACCAGGTCTGTCAAACTTGAATTAAATATTTAGGTACTATTCATGATCAGAAAGTAGTAGTATTGAAAAGGCTGAATTGTTTACTGGAAGGTCATAGAAGTTACTGAAACTTAAAGCTTCTTGATTTTTTTGACAGTTACAGCCGTTAACATATTGACTGCTACTGAGATGGAAGCAAGATGTATTTATGTGGTAAATGCAAATGTGACCTTAGGGTGAGAGCTATTTTATTCTATATTACAAAAAAAAACCCAACCAAAAAACAAAAAAAAAAAAACAACCCAAAAAGCCAAACAACAACAACAACAAAAAAGAAGACGGGGAAAAAAAAGAAGTGGCCTGTATCTTCTGATTTCAGGTTTGCCATTGTTTCCTAAATTCTGCTTGCTTCTGTTTCCTCAGCATTGAATCCAAAGCCATTATTCATACTAACGATTTCCATTTCTGTTGTTTATTGGGAGAGACATGCTGATGTAATTACAGAGGAGGGAATGGGCACTTCTGATCTACAGCGCTGTCCTTAAGTCATACCAGTAGCTATCCCAGCATGAACACAGCGCAGACAATAAGAAGTGGAAATGTGATCCCATTATTTCTGCAGAGTGCTCTGAGGCATAGCATTAGAAAATACCATCATCGTTGCAAAGCCTGCACATCTTCAGTGTTACTACCTCATCAATCAGATCTCATTTCATTTACTCGCTAAGTCAACTAAAGTATCCTAGCTGTGAGCTCTTCAGAGAAATACTAAATTATGCTAACTTCGAATTTGACCTATCATAAATAATTAAGTAATGTAATTATTGGGGCCGTTTCCCTGGATGCGTTAACAGTAGGTTTAGCATTCCAATTTTCAGGCAGCTCTAAATCTATGTCTATAGAAGATGCTTTAATCAGTACACCCTGAGATAAGATTTACAGTGGCACAGGAATAACCTGATAAAGTAGGACAATAGTTTTTAATAAAATAATTAAATGAATACCAGTGGTTACATGCGAAAAATACTGTGGCCTGCATGAAAGTTCAAAGTAGTAAATGCATTGCATTGAGATAATCTACTTTGTTTTAATTTAGTAGATTGAGAAGCCTTGTATTTCATACTCTATAAAAGCACACATTTCTGTGACATCTGATAAGACAATCCTTACCTGCTGCCAATAGGTATGGTAATTACTAGGAGGAGCTTAAGGCATTTATTTATAACAGCATTTTCTTCCTCTAATTATTATATGATTGGATTTTTTTTTTTTTTTTTTAACCCGGTTTCCCCTTTGACTAGCAACCCAGTTGACTTGGTTTGAGTTCTATTAAATGTTCAGAGAGGAGGAGAGAGACCCTAGTGTCTGCAAACTCATCAGATTTGCCGAGAAGGTGCAGTGCTGTTGGTGCTGCCCCTCTAACCAGGCCCTGAGCTGGCCAATCTTTCATTTAAAGCAAAGCCAAACCAATCCTTTCAATACTGACAACGGAGTGTTTTGTCAAGGAGATTAAAGGCCAATAAAATAGAACTGATAATATAATTAAACCTTCATTAAACCCACCGTCAGGACACAGCATAACACCTTTCAATCTGAACAAATTAGGTATGTCCAAAATTTGGAACATTTAAATTTGAAGTTTAAGCATTTAAGCATCTAAGTGCTTACAATCAGACAGATGTTGGCTGCCTGAATAAAGACTTTTTGGCCCTGCATTTTGACACCTTTGTGCAGGGTGGGATGGATAGTCTGGGTAGTCCAGTGACTCCATACTGCTGGAGTTTATTTCTTTTTGGTCTGTCAGGACACACTGAGCATCAGAAGTATGAAGATAGAAGCTACAACTTTATTTCTTTTGTGTGCTGTAATTTTAGAGCCAATAGCTTAATTCTTTTCCATTCTAACTGAGGATATGGCTATTGACATTTTAAGCTCCTTTCTGTCTTCCTGTTCTACAGGCTCCATTTGCCTTCTCCTCACACTCTCCTTCCAGTTCTTTTCTCTGATATGTTCTATTGTCGTTGGGCTGCTTTCACATTTAGGAAAGGCGAACACTTTTAGGAAAGATTTTATGATTTTCCATTATGGTTTGTGTGAGGTTTTTTGTGTTTGTGCTTGTCAATTTAAGACTGGTAGGAGGGGCATGGGAAGACTGTACTTACCTCTGAAGAATAAACACAAAATTTTCCCACTAATGGATTATCTAAAACCTCTGACAGGTTTGCTGGTCGTACCAGACATCTCAGTGCTGGATGTCGCTCCCACCCCATGTGCCGAATATGGCTGCTTGCCTCAGTTAGTGGTTTCATGATGCTGTCCTAGCACTGCAAGGGCCCCTTGGCGTACTTCTCTTCCCCAGTATTGGGCTAATGTAATGACCTTTCTCCTTGATGCCACAGGGAAGAAGTCGACCCATGGGCAGAGAGGGGAATGCTGAGGCTTGTGTAGGGCTGGCTGATGGGCACATGGGAGGCATGGAGAAGTGTGTTGTGGGGTCTGTTCTCTGCCCTGCTGCTGCGTAAGTGTGTAAAGCCACTCCAGCTCCATCTTCCCCTGCTCAAGATCTGGTGCTGTGGGTTGCTGTCACTGCAGAGAGGGAAAGGAGCCAGCCGTTTGCAGTATGTCAGTCATACTTTCCCATCTTCTGACTGGTACTGCTTAGCCAATTTGAGAGAGCATACGCAATGCAGTCTTGGAGAAGGGTGTGCATGAGTAGGGGGAGCTGGCGTGAGTGATCGCATCCTAATGTCGCAGTCGTTCTTCAGTCTCGCCCAGACAGCAGTCGTTCTCCTTGCCTGTACCCGCCACTTAGTCATTCACAGCGCAAATGTTCTTGTTTGTATGACAATGCTAATTGAAACTGCTGTTCCAACTTCAGTAGCTATTTGTTTGGTTATATCACAGACAGTAACTTCTAACTTAATAAACCAAACAGACAAATGTTCAGGAGTTGCTACAGTGTAAAATTGCCTTTTTTTTTTTTTTTTCCCAGCGTGGCACTGTGAATCCAAAACACAATCCTCATCTGCAGCCGGTCTGTAAATGTTTAGAAAGGACTTTCTAATTCCTCTCATCCCTGATCTTCTATAGAGTGTTTTAAATTAAAGGTAGCCTAGTTTGGATTAGCTAAGTGTAATTCTCACAGATTCTACGAGGAGTTATTGTAGCCTCCTAATCTGTTTTTCATCTTCCCCGTATCTTTTGAGTATCAAGTTCACAAAAAAAAAGTGATTGAATTCTTATTAACTATCAATTTACTCATATTATTAAGCCATCTTAATGCAATATTGATTCCATTTAAAAGCCACGGTAAGTATGCACAAATTTTGTATCTTAAGCTGGGCTGGATACTGCATACAGAGATTCAGATCAGCGTACAGAACAGAGCCACCAGCAAGAAGGTGTGACCTGCAGAGTTAGATTTATGAGGTTTATGTGGCAGGTGGAGGAGAGCTTTGTGCCTTTTTCATCCTACAGATCCTTCTTCGAATCCCGGTGCTCTTTTAGTGCTGCATCTTTCCGTCTTGTGGACTTCAGGCATTGATCACCTGCTATTTTACAGCACGAAATCCTTTATTCCAGTTACAGATTTAATCTCCTTTAGAAAAGGAGATTGTGGCCAAGGATGTTTATGTTTGATTCAGCTGGTTTATTTCAGATTGAAAAAGAGAAAGTAAGGAGCTTGGATCTGGAAATGAATGATGGCCACTTTGCAGTATTGCCAGCCACTGTGAGCATGTTTTGACCTTAAACCAGGTTAGAGAGAAATCTTATTAGCAGTACTGATGCGCAAACAGGTAAATCCTCTGACAACAGTAATGAAAGCCAGAAAACTGGTTTTCACCAGTGTTACTGGAGCAGAAATTTCTACTTTATTGTTTTACAGCATGGTATTTGAAATACAGCTTTCTCATGCCAGTGCACACATTTATTAATATTAAATCATACTAGAGGAGAAAGCATTTTTGTTTTCTGCCTCATTTTAGCTGGACAGGCAGTCTAAAAGTCTGGATGGTTTTATAGTGGGTGCTTTCTGGAAAGCAGTATCAGGGTTAATACTGTACAACCTGGCTTAGTATCTGTCTGATTCTAATAGTAGAAAGCATTTAATTTCTCAGTTGCTGCTGTTAGACAAAAAAAGTGCTAAAATATTTTTTTTTAAAAGGCCAATCATACTAACTTGTTGTCTCTGTGATTTTTTGTAGGTAAACCTAAGATTTTTATACCATCTTCAATTTCTTAGTATTTAGCACTGCCATCTGATAAACCAAGTAAGCATAGATGTTCCAGAGAGATATAACTGTTTAATAACAAAATTTCTATTCTGAGTGGTTTTCTGTATGATTTGTGTAGATGCTTGTGTTTTCTATTAGCTGTGCCTTTGTTTGAAACTCACTGGAAGAATCTGGCAACAGGTGCTGTTTAATAAATGATGCCTGTCTGCCAGGCACCATCAGATGATAGCATCAGCCTGTTTGGGAAAAGTGAGTTTCTTAAGGAACTGTCCATTATGGTTTCTTAAAATTTCCACTTTTTCTCTACCACATGTTATCCTTGCTGAATATATGAGAACTACAGCAGGGTGATGATATGGATGCTTTCAGAGAATCTTGTGTTATGATTTATTACATATCATAGTATTATTGAATCCTTAGAAGGGACCTTTAAAGGCCATCTAGTCCAAGCCCCCTGCAAGGAGAAGGGACGTTTCCAACCAGATCAGGTTGCTCAGAGCCTCATCCACCCTGGCCTTGAATGATTCCAGGGATAGGGCAGCCACCACCTCTCTGGGCAACCTGTTCCAGTGTTCCAGCACCCTCATTGTAAAATTTTTTTTCCTTATGTCCAGGTTGTGTAGGTAGACCATTAGGTGTGCTTACAGAAAATGATGGGAAAAAAAATAGCCTTCTCTTTTTTTTTGAGTGTAACTCTGTGTAACTTTAAAAAAAAAACAGCAAAAAAAGACAACGTACCTGCCCCCACCCCCCAGCCTGTTGCATTTAAATAGCAGAACTGAATCACACAGATTTTGGATATTTTAAAATTATTTTTATGTGCACAACAGAATTTCAGTACAAATGCAGTTGATTCGAGAGAAATAATTAGTGTTCCAAAGATGTGATGGCAACTGAGAGTGTGCAATGAAATGTTCCAACTTCCATTAGAAAATAATTACCTTCTTGGCTGAGTAAAAGTGTTTTAATTAAATACCGACAATTCATAGTAATCAGTGAACCTATTAGCCATGAAATTTGATTCTTTCATCCCCGACTGTTCACTTACATATTTCAGATAAAAATGAATATGCATATCATTTCAAGCCTAACATTGTGTACTGTTTTAAAATACTACCAAAGCTTAGGAAAGTGAAGCCTTAAACACTTTTTTTTAGGAAAAAGTTGCAGCATAATTGACAAGAATCAGTAGTTAACAGTGCTGTTCTTTATGTCAGCAATCAGATGCTTCAGTGGAAGCTTGACTGGCTCCAGTTTGTTGTCTGATCAGCAAGAGAACAGCAATTGCTTCTTCGTTGTTTGGTTCCATCTCTTATAGGTGGCTTTCAACATCAGGGAGACTAGATGGGAGGATATCCTTAATGGAGTTAAAATATTTTTACAAATGAAAATTATTTGCATGAATTATGCTCCATTCTTGTTAACAGTATTTTGGAAAGCGCTAATAATGATCTTCCTACTCTGTTGGCAGCAGTGAAAAAAGTAATAGGGGTTTTCAGAGACAGACTTGTACTTAAAGAAAAAAAAAAAAAGAAAAAAGAATTCTGTAGTTGTATTTTGCATAAAAAAGGATTTATTTGCTAGAAGCTCAGCCCTGTTATATGTAGGCAGATAAATCCTTTAGTAGCCTGCAGAATCATTGCAAGATTTGACTGGTATATGACCTCTTTTGTGGCAAAGTTAAAATAATGCAAATGGCGAGTTTTCACTTGCAAGTATTAAGTTTTTGCTGTAAGGGGTTCATATGATTTGAAAATGTTTCAGGCACAAATCGGGCACTTGCACACTGACAGGTCTTCACAAATGGGTAGTGGAAGTGAGGCATGGGCAGCATTTATAATTGAGCAGCTTTGGGTCTAATTCTATTCCCACTGAAATGGGGAAGAAAACAATTACAGTTTGCTTACACAAAGAAGAATCACGGTTGGGAACTACAACATGACTCAAGGGAGGTGCAAAGGGAGGTGAGTGTATTTTCTGCTTCTATGACTTTGTCTTTTATGCCAGGAGAGTAACTGAACTAAAGACATATTCATCAATTTGAGGTTCTCTAACTGTGAAAAGATAAAGCTCTAGAATTTTGTGTTGAAGTGCAAGGTAGGGATTTCTTAACTAGCAGGGTGTCCACCTGCTTTTGTTTTGGTGAATGACGATTTTTCATCAGTTGTATAGTGGAGCAGCTGCAGCTCTACAACTCTCACATGAGAGGTTTTTTCACTTGCTGTGTTGAATTTGTATTTCTTCCATCAGCTACCAGGAGCTCTTATTTACCTCCTTGAGATAAGATGCAATGTCCTTTAAAAACAATGATTATCTCTCTATTCACTGCTGAATCTGTATTGCCTTCAGTGATCTATAAATGTGTCTAGCTTCAGAAGCTGTAGTAGTATCATTAAAGTTGCTTGTATCAGGCACAGAGCAAGTAGTGTGTTGAAACTTCGCTCAGAGTTTTCAGATCAGAAGTCATGGTATTGACCTAATAGCCACTTTTCTCCAAAACTTTATTTGTATGTTGTGTTATATTATATTGTCTTTCATATTAAGATCTCCAGACTTCTTAAAGGACTGGAGTGATTGTCTTCTCCTTTTAAAAGCAAACATGGGAGGGAATTGCTTGTTTCTACTTTGTTCAGGCTTTTTTCATTTTTAGCTCTCCTTCTAGTCAGACATCAGAACTAGATCTATTTGTTCATTGCATCCATTTTATCGAAATTACATCTAGTTTTAGAAAGTTTTGAGCAGCTGGAATAGTGGAATAAAAAGAAGTCATTATAGAACAGTTACTGCGATTTTCCATTTCTCCTGAAGACTATCCTGTTGAACATACATAAGATGGAGTCCATAGAAAATTTCTGGTGATGTGATTTGATGACGATGCTAATTTTTTTTTTAAATACAATCTCTGTGAATCTGAAAGTGCAATTGTAGCTGGTTTAAACACATCTGGGGAAGGTATTAGCTCTTCCATTAAGTGTCATTCTATTTTAACTTTTGATAAGCCATGTATTTTTGTACTTAAAGCTTTCTTTTTCAGCGATGATACATTGATGAAATAAAATGTGGTAAACTAGGACAATGCTTTAAGGCCAAGGAAGAAAAATTAAGTTTTGTCTCACGGAAGTCTTTAGATTAACCTGTGAAATTTTTTTAAATATCACCACTTTTAATTGTGACACATTTTAAAGGTGATGGATAATTCTGTTGTGCGTAAGAATACTGTTTTTTAAAATGACTAACTGTGATCTAGAAAAGCAGCACTGAATTTAAAAAAAAAAAAACTTCAGTAAAAATAGCTGATTAGAATTCAGGTGAATTTCTCATCTGTTATATGTCAGTAACAGATGACACTTCGAGCATCACCATACTGAGTTCTGTGGTTGTACAATGTTACCTTCAAATTTACATTCATAGTTACTCTAAATGCATTAATAACTCATAATTGAAACAAATAGTGTGATACCTTCTAAGCCTTTGGTCCTGCCTATGCAATCAAAGCCCTACATAGACAACTTTTAGAAGGAATACTGATGATAAGTTGTAATTTGCTGATCTAAAAAACATCACAGAAAAAGACAACAAGGTAGGCCATCAGTTTGCATTTTGAGACATTTGAAATGTTTGTATGAAGAAAGAATAGCTCAGTGTAATATCACTTAAACTTTTTGATTTAGTCTCAAAAAATAGGATTTTTGATAAAAGTACTTTTTAACCGATTTGTCTGGTTCAGATTTTCTGTACAACTAAAACATGTGTTTTTATTCTTGGCATTGTATTTGTTGTATGATATTTACCAAAATGTGAGAAATATGTCCATTTTATACAGACTGTAAGGGAGACAAAGTGCGGGATAGGAAATAGTAAAAAACTTCATGAACTGGAAGAATGTAAATACATTGCATCTTTAATGTATAAATAAGCTATTTTGTGTTCCTAAGGCCATTAGATCTTAAGGCCTAATGATTTAGCTTCCTGCATAGAATCGTCAGATTGTAATATTGATATTCCCTTTCAACTGTGGAAGATTCCCTCTCTAATTTCTGTATTAGCATTTGGTAGATACAGCATTTAATATTCAGTATGCTGTAGAGATAAGAAGGAGTTGGAAACAGCTCTGAGGAACAGAATGATTGCTCTATATGACCACAGACACATCACTGGACTAAAACTGATGGCGAGAGAAGGTTGACTACAACTCTGCATCATCAGGAAAAAATAGTGAGCTTTGAAATATTGGCATAACATAACAAATGGAGAGACTGCTTTCAAAAAATACAAATTAATATATCAATGGAAAAACTACATTTAACTCCATGGTAGTGGACTCTGTCATGTGCGTGCGCACCTTATAAGCCTGAATTTACAGTGCAAAAATGAACACTCTGTTTTGCGTCTGCTCCGAAGAATATGACAGTAGTCTGCATCCATATGATTCTTTAAACTGCATGTAGAAACGTGAAGACCTTTCTAACTGCTAAGTTATATCTGACCATCATGCTAATTTGGTATATTGAAAGACATTCAGAGGGAAATAACAGTTATAGCAGAATAGAGCAATTTCACTTTGAATGAATGAATAAACCTATTTTATTTATTGCACATATACATAGAATCATAGAATAGTTAGGGTTGGAAGGGACCTTCAAAGGTCATCTAGTCCAACCCCCTGCAAGGAGCAGGGACATCTCCAGCCAGATCAGGTTGCTCAGAGCCCCATCCAACCTGGCCTTCACTGTTTCCAGGGATGGGGCATCCACCACCTCTCTGGGCAACCTGTGCCAGTGTTCTACAACCCTCGGTGTAAAAAATTTTTTCCTAATATCCAATCTAAATCTACCCCCTCTATTTTAAAACCATTACACCTCGTCCTATCACAACAGGCCCTACTGTAAGTGATAATATTTTGCATTATGTTTTTGTAAAACTCTTAGCAAATTATTTTTGATCTATACCAGAAAGCTCTTAAATTCTACCTAGGTATAAATAATAGCAATAGTGATGTCTGGGAGTTAGGGAACCATAATGTAATGTAATGGGTAATGGCTTTAAATTAGAGGGACATAGATTTAGATTAGATATTAGAAAAAAATTGTTTACAATGAGAGTTGTAGAGCACTGGAACAGGTTGCCCAGAGAGGTGGTGGATGCCCCATCCCTGGAAACGTTCAAGGCCAGGCTGGATGAGGCTCTGAGCAACCTGATCTAGTCGGGGATGTCCCTGCTTCTTGCAGGAGGGTTGGACTAGATGACCTTTGAAGGTCCCTTCCAACTCTAGCCATTCTATGATTCTATGATGCTATAATATTCTATGAGGCGTATAAGAATATAAGCATCAAAATAATATCGGTATAATAATATAATGATATAACAATACTGGTAAAAAATTACTGATACTAATTGCTAATGATAGTGGAAAAATGTGGGCTGAATATGAACAAAAACTTGCTGAGGGGAAGGTTCCTGAAATGCTTTCTTGAGAAATTAAAATACCTGTTCTATATTCCACTTAAGACTTCCTTAAGATCAAATATTTTTAATTGGAAATGGTCTTTGTGTGTAATGTGGTAAACTATATCATTTAATGATAGTAGTAAATATTGGCACTTTCCC
>WHYT01016564.1:93282-127369 GCA_009806455.1 Tetrax tetrax
AAAAAAAAAAAAAAAAAAAAAAAAGCTTCTTCCAGTGTTATCTGTTTATCTCATTCATTAAGGAAAAAAAAGAGAGGAGAAAGTGGACAGAGAAACGTAAAGATGAAAGAAACATTTGTTGCCTATTAAGTTACTGGAGTTTATGCTGCTTCTATGCTTCCATGAAAGAGAGAGAATGATGACAAAAAAACCAGAATAGCAAAACATGCATGGTATCTTTTTTTAATATACAATTTTAAAGGTAAAGAAAGGACAATGGAGGAGCCTGTCTTGACTACTATAATCTGGCTTTAAATTTGGATACTGAGGAGAAGTGGCTTCATATTTTTGCATCCTAAAGGATTGTCTGAAGTTTTGTTTCTGTCATATCACTGAGGATGTTCCTAAAGAGAACTAGTATTTGATCAATAAAACATTTACTGAATACACTTTAAACTGAAGCTATACTGTTGCCAGAAAAAGGAATGCATTTGGAGCTAAATTAATAATTAATATTAGCTAAAATTAATAAATATTTTAACAGATAATGCAGAGGGCTGTATAGGAAACAAGAATTTCCTACTTTGAAGTCTGCCTACAGTCAGTCAATTGTGATTGCTTGACTTTCAGTTGTGACTTTGGTTGCCATATGGCATGGGAATAAGAGAACTAGACTTACTACAGGAAGACAGTATTGAGATGCAGACCAAAATGGAAAGCTAGATTTCCTTCCCAGATCACTGTAAAGGATGTGTTGGGTGTTGACTTGAGACTCTGTTGTGGCAGGCAAGTGTACAAATTCTGTTTAATGTGGGTTTCATTCTTTGAAACCATGACGTGAAACCTGCTGACACTGTTAAAAAGAACATTAATGCTTTTTGTTTTGTTTTGATGTTAGGTGGTTGGTTTGTTCCTGTTTTTTTTTTTCTGATCTATATCTTCTCAAGCTGACACAGAGAGGATAAGTGATGCTACTTATCCCTGTCTGTATAATTAGCCTTAACTGGTCTAGTACAGAAATCATCTTTTGAGGGGTTTTTAAAACTCCCTTTTCCTGAGCTTTTTTTGTGGGTAACTAAAGAGAGAGTGGATGATGAAAATAAAAGGACACATTTAATTCTGGTGGGATAAATACATTGACACACATCAATCCTATGAAGATGTGCTTTTTTAAATGGAGACTAGAGTTAAGCTCCATTTAATTAATCACACAACATAGAGAATCCTATTTAAAAAAAAAAGAAAAAACCCAAACAAAAAACATTATGCACTGATAATATGAATCTAAGTAGCTTTATTGATAATCCACTCTTCTTGTCTTTTGATTATATGATGCTTCTGAGCTATGTAGAGAGGAAAATAACTTTAAAAACTCTGAGTAGGTATTATGAGTGAATAGATGTGTCCAGACATGGCACAACCTTTGGCTTGGCAGTCTGGTAAGTTATGAGCCTTCTGTTTGTCAGCTTTCTGGTTTCTCAGCATGAGCTGTGCCGGACTATAACCTAATGTGAGTTCACTTTTGGCTAGATCAGACTGCCTGTCTGAACTGGTCCATCTGGAATATTCCCCAAAAAAGTAATTTCCATTCCTACACTTGAGATTTTTAGCATTTTAACATGGAAGTTGACTGCAGTGTAAACCAACAGTAAGCAGAAGGCCTTATAGCTGGCAGGTTGTTGTGTAGAGGTAGAGCCTCTGATGCGCTGTCTTCCAGTGTAAAAATTTTGTAGATCTCTTCAGGTAGTCCAAAGCTCTGTATAGCAAAATTAAGCCTGCAGACAAGGGTTATTTTCTTAGTTTCATTCCAAAGATAAGATATTGTAAATAATTTTTTTTCACATACTCAAACTTGCAAATCCTTAAGCGTAGAGGGAGAAGTTCTAAACCAAAATGTATTAGAAATTGAGAAATTAGAAACTGGAAGTTCTGTTGCACTATTTATTGTACAGTATTTGACTTTATAAAAAACAGCTGAAACGGCTTTTAGATTTATGAATACGTCAATGTTATAAAAATGTGCTAGTAGTTGCAGAGTTTCTGTATTAGTAAGCAAATACATTTGATTAAGTGACCATCTGGTAAAATGTTTGCTAGCAGTGAAAACACTGAATTTTTGATTTTGCATGTGCCAAGTAAAATGTGGGTAAGAGTTATAGCTGCATAAATTGAGTGGGCAGTAATTGGACCATATACCTTTCAAGCCTACTCTTATCAATCTAAATAAATATTGTTATTCTCAAAGCCATTTTGCTTAGCCGATCCACTTCATTTATAGTCAATTGGTTTACCACGTCGTAAAATTTCTGTGAGGAATGATTTGGCTTTGTGTATTTGCATTTGTACAGGGGTGGCTGACCTGATTTTTGGTAGGATTAACACAGAAATAGTTTGGCCTTGTGTTCTGTGCATAAACCATGATTTGGATCAGCCCCATTGTCATACACGTCAGACCTCAGTGTCATGGCATTTGGAAAGGTTCTCACCGATGTGGTGAAATGACTTGTGGATAAAAAGGCCATATTGGCCTTTTCAGAGCTCCCCTGGTGCTGTGGCTCTTGTTGCCTGGCATGCTGATAATAACTAATTTAATAATAATTGCAAAAATTGTCAAAGCAAAAAATCAGCATGGTTTCCTTAGAAGGGCTGCTGTAGCTTCAGTTCATTGAGAATTGTAGGAGCATAAGATGTTTGCTGTTTTTACCATTAATGCATCAATAGCTGTCTATAATGCAGTTGTCTTTTCCTCTCGTAGTCTGTAGCCTTTCCAAGAAACCATCAAAATTCATTTGTAAGATACCAGCATAACAAAAAGGTAAAATATTTAAAATAGATAATGTCACAATATGGTATTTAATATTTCTAAAAGTTTAACCTAGAACCTGTACTTGTCCTTCCTTTTTAATTTATTGCTATTTTGAACAGTATGGTAAGGTTTTTGAGGCCTATTATTTTATTTCTAAAAAATGAAAATATTGAAAAGGTTTCATGTTTGTCCTGTGTTGTATTACAAGTTGGTATCTGTGGCAAAGTGTGAAGACTAGATATCACTGCTCTATTCAGTTTTATCTTTGATCCCAACTAGTTTTGAAGTGTGATTGCCAGAGGTGAAAACGAAATTGTTTTTACAGCAAGAACCATTTTAATGCAGGGAAATGCAATAGCAGTTGTTCTGTTCATAATTTACTATGTACATTGCTATGTCTTCATTTCATACACTCATGGAATGAGTAATGAAGCGATGATTATTTTACAACTCCATCTCCATCTCCCTGACATTAAATATTGAAGCTACAAGCCCTTTCTGAGAATAATGAGCTGAGGAGCTTAGAGTTGTTTCTTTGATAAACAAAACACTGCAGTAAATACAAATGGATCAGAATTCTGTTGATTTCATTTATAAATTAGAGAAAACTTGTAAGAAAGGTGTTTTGTGAATACTGTACTTCATGAACATCCTATAAGACTTTAAAAAATAGTTACAAAATTGTTGGAAATAGTTGCCTGTGAGTTACTGAACTTAGCTCTTATTCAAAGTGAAAAATGTGAGCAAGTAAGAAGCTGAAGAAAAGGCATGGCCATTAAATAGTTTCTTTAAAAATGTAAAAGGAGTGATGAATAGATGCATTTTATTTCCCACTGCTAAAAATATAATTCTTGCTTTTCTACTGAGTGTTACAAGTCTATATTTTCTGTTATTTTTAGTTAAGTGGAGGATGATGGTAGAATAGCTTTCACTGGTATTTCTGGTGCAATTTTATTGTAGATGTTGAAAATGAGGTCTTTGGGTTTATTTCATCCAAGCCATACTGACTGACTTGGAAGTTTATCTTTGATATTCTCTGATGATCGATCTCAGGGTTGAATGTAGGGAAGAACCTAGGTGAAAATCTTGCAGCATACAAAACAGCGTTGTCTATATTTTGAGATATGTTGCTTGCCGTGAACCAGAGTGGGTTTGTACAGTCAGTGCATTACACCATGATGCATGGGGATTTACATGCCATGCATCAGCAAGGGGCCACTGCAACTGTCAGTCTGGCAGCCAGCTGTCAAAATGCTTTCAATCCACTTACTACTTGGTTTTAATGAAGTGGGCAAGAAAATCACTACAGAGAGGGCAAAGAGCTATTCCAGCTTACTGGGACACTTTAAAAGCCAAAGGCATTGAAATACTGTGCCACCAAGTCACCTGATGTATGACTTGATCATCAATAATTGCAGAATACATACGTTAATTCAGATGTCTACTACAAATAATCAAAACTTAAGTGAGATCCAGTCTGATCTTAAGTGTACCGTGGTGTTTCATGTCCTTGTGCTGCTCCTTGTTGTTTTTAGGTCAAGACCATCTCTTCTGTTTTCTCTTCCCTCCTTTGATGCCATCAGCGTTATAAGCTCCTGGGTTAAACTGATTTTTAGCCTCTCCAGTCGGTGCTCACCAGAGCCAGCTGACTCACTTCACATTTGCCTCCATTTATGGCAGTCTTCTGGCTGCCTCAATCTAGTTCGTGTTATCACTGAATTTGGTTAAATCCAAAGGTCTGTTTTGCCTTTTCTTCTTGCTTAGAAAACATCTGACCAGGTTATTCTGGGAGCTGCAGTATGTTTAAATAACGGTATCTCCTCTTGCAGTACAGTATGATGAAACTTGTGATGTTCTGCAGACACTGTTAGGAATCTTTAACACCTATATTGGTGTTTTTGATATTTTTTTTTAAATTGTATGCAACATTTGTAATAAAGGGAACACATCAGATTAATGTGCATTAAAAGCAGCATTTTGCTTTTGGATAACATATCTGAAATTCTGTAATAATCACACCCCTAATGTACAGTAAAGTACTTTGGGTCAAATTACATATATTTTGCTATCATTTCAAATTAGAATTATACTCTTTAATAAGAGTGTGTATATATATATATATCAATGATGAGTATATATATAATAAAATACATCCCTATGTATTTTATCTTTTATGATCCAAAGGCATATGTACATGCACCATTCAGATACTTTAAATATTATAAATCAGAATTTCCAGAATAGAGGGTGTTGGCGGCAACAGCTGACAGCGCATGCTGTTTGCATCTTTGGACTGTTAGTGCTTGGTGGTGTCCTTCTAGAAAACGGTGCTAATTAAGATCTTCCAATATACAAATATGCGTATTTTTCCAATAATGTTCACAAAATGTACACTGTACAGGGTGACTACAAGATGCGTAAGATAAAATATAAAGTAGCAATATTAATTAAAATAGTCTGCTGGCAGAAGGGATGTATGGATGGGGGTATCTGTGTGAGGAATTCCCAAAAGGAAAATTTTGAATTGAGGTGGGAATGTGGTGCACGGAAGAATGAAGGACTTTACAGCTTTTCTAGGGTGAAAAAAAAACCCACCCCAAAAGAACAAGACATTGCAGCTAATTCAGGTGTGATGTTCTATAGCAGTCAATTCTGTGGTAATTTAGATAATTAGGAGGAAGCCTAGATGGAGAGGACCTTTCTCTGCCTTACTGGTGCCCCAGATGGTTTGTGGTGTGCAGCTGCTCAGCAAGCCCAGGCCGCTGGTGTTGGTGTGTTTCATTCAGAGCCCAGGCTGGAGTGTGGCGTCTGCAAGATACAATGTATCTCTTTAAGTCATTTAAGCCTTGTTGCAATACATTCATTGTTCTTTAATTACCGTGTAAGCTTTCTTCAAGATACAGTGTTATACTATGTAGCTTCTTCTTGGTAAAGAATACAGTTAAGTAAAATTAAGAACTTCTTGCTGAAATAGTCATGTTTCAACTCAAGAATCTTTTTCTTGGTTTTTTTTTTTCCTTCTGTTATTGTTTTTCCTTGCTATGCCAAAAATTCTCCTTAGCGTTTTCTATCCAGGTGAGCAGAAGTGTTCAGAGAGAACACTGCTTTTTTTTTTTTTAATACTGACATATTAACAGTAGTTTCATTGTTTACCCATTTCCATTGGAAAGCTTCCAGCTTTCTCTCTTCGGCTTAAGCGATGCCGCAAAGACATCCCCTAGAAATACAGAACCATAAACAGCAGATTTTGCGACAGGAGGGACTTCATAACTCACCTGAAGGTTCATGCCTGAGAAGTTAGAGTCTTTCAGCTCAGTGGCGAGTGGTGACTAATGAACTGGAAGGCTCCGTCTGCCAGCAGCGTGCACACTTGCAGCCACCTTCTCTGGAAGGATATGGACTTTGCTTACGCGTGGTGTATTGTCTTTGGATCAGGTCATGTAATGTGATTTATCTTCTGTGAATGCTACTTTAAATTTTGATTGGCTAGGAAAGAAAATAGAGTTGAATGGCTAAAATGTGGAAAGCTGATGACTGCTGTTGCTTTTAGTAAACAATGCTGATATAGAAAGAACTTCACATTTTATGATTGTAGTAATAAAAATAAGTCAAAATAACTAAGGTAAAGAGGTCTGAGATCTTCAAGAAAAGGACCTCTAAAAATGGATATTTTCTAGTACTTTCAAAAACTTACCTCAGAGTGGAGACATGCTAATCTTTTTCATAATTATCAGATTTATAGGTGGTTCTTTGTGCCTTTTCAAAGCTTATTTTAAAAGTCAAAAGTGTGTAGTCTTCCTTGATGCTAATCCTATACAAGTGCAGAAAAAAATAATTGATTTTCTGTATTGATGTGCCTATTTCTGCACAGGCTATAGAGGGAGGACATGTTTTTTTATTGATTTGGCCCTCAACTTCCCTGACTCTTGATGAGTACAAATGAAAGAACCACTCCGGAGTTAGTTCTGAATCAGCAAGGGAACAAGTGCCACTGCCTTGGCCAGACTCTCTTTGTATCTTCACTGTATGAATTATACATTGGATTACCATCACAGTAATCAGAACAAGATTCAGCTATTAATGTATGACCCATGGTAAGAGTTGTTCCCTGGAGTGCTTGATCTCTGCATAATGGTAAAAGAAGAGATTTATAATGTAATTATAGAGGAAGGTTGACAGGGCTGAAACCTTTAACAGTACTGGAAGTGCCTGTGTGTCCAGAAATGATGTGCTTGTTTCTGTCATAGGAAGAAATGAAAAAGAGTTCAAGAGGAAGATGCATGAAGAACTATCAGCTGACGTTTAAAGCTATGTCACGGCAGATTTGTGCAATATTTTCCAACACTGACAGAAAGTAGCTGGGGTACTCAGGGCTTTTAAAATTCTGGATACTTTGCCTTTAAGGCTTTTGGGAAATTGACTGTGGTGGTACTGAGGAGTGGTTTGAGGTTTAACTTCCAGGAGATATGGAGATACTGACAAAGATACAGGTCATCTGCAGGACACTTTGCAGGACCAGGCATTTTTATCTGGAAAAATACTGCATTGCATAAGGCTGGATTCTCTTCTCTGTCACTGGTCAAACAGTCTCAGTGCTACTATTCCTAGTGACTCACAGGGTGGTTTTGTAACAGAGGAAGTCAGTGCTTTGTAGATAGCTTCTCCTGCTTTTGGTTTCGTTTTTTTTTTTTCCTCTCTCTCACCTAAACACACACGTTTAATATAGAAGTTTGACTTTTTTGAAGCTTTTGTGTTGATCACAGAAGAAAACATGAGTATGTCTTTCAGAAAGAATGCAATCTTAAATAAGATGCTGTGTCATTCTCCAAAATGCATCCTTCCGGTAATGTGATTATTCTCCCACTCTTGTTCTTCTTTATGGTAGTACATAAGATGAACTTATTATTTCAACTTTGTCATGAACTGGATTTACTCTCTGGTTTTAAGCAGATCTAAATCACGTTGTCAGCTCTTTTCTACTAGCATCCTTTAAAAAAAATAATAAATCTTTATAGCTTTGTTGTGTCCAGCCAAAGGCAGAGACAAAGCTGAGACACTTTTTGTATGTATGTAATTTAAAAATCAGCAGAAAATATTTCTTTCACGGAAATCAATAAAGTATGAATATGAAATTGTCAGGTGATTGCAACTGTGTGATGTGGAGGATTAGTGACTTGTCCTTTTATTATCAGGGACTGAGTTCAAGCTTAGATACAACAAATCAAAAATAATATTGTGCTGCATAGGCTTTAGTAGTATTGAACGAAAAGAGCTAATGTGTATAATACCCCAGTCGAGCTGGGAAATATTAAGCATTACTCTAATTTCTTGCTTTCTTCTCACATCAGCTATAGATTCTCAGTCTAGTACTTGATTGTTGATCATTCCTACCATTAGGATAAGCCTTCTTCACAGTAAGAATGAATTAATTTTAGTGAATTCTATTTTTTTTTTTTTTTTTTTTTTTTTTTTTTTTTTTTTTGTGCTCGTGAGGTAGCAGTTCTCCTTTCAGGTGCGGTTCCAGGAGGGACTTGGCAGATGCATCAGTGATGAAGCGAACAGGGGCTGAGCCATCTCCTGCTGGGAAGGGGAGTTTGGCTAATTCCAGTTCATTAGGGAGGGAGCCCAACCACCACCTTTCTCCTCAGTGTTTGACTGTGGTTGTTGCTATGAAGACCTTCCTATGAATGACCTCTTTTACTGTTTAATTAAGTAAGTGGAAAATTCTCCGGTTTTTTTTTTTTTTTTCCTAACAGTATCTAATTTTCTTTGGGATAAATAAACTACGAATGGATTCAACAGTCTATCGATCCAGCCTCCAGAAAATAACACCTCCAGTATACTGCATGCATTTAAATATGCCAGTTTGCATGTCTAGAAAGCATACAGACAAGGGCAGGGCATGGCCTTGATATTCTAACTCAGCTCAGAGTTACAGTTTTAATTACACCTCTGAAAGAACTTTGAATTACCTTGTGAAACATCAGTTAATACCTGAAATAATTAGCTTTGATAAATTGAGTGAGTTGGGCACTCCTAAGTAATTGCTTTGATTCACCTGAGAGATTTTTGCATTTCAGCCATGGGTTAGCAGTTCCTATGCATGCTTTGTAAATCCGCTTGTAAACACCTTGGGAATGAATACAATCAGGAGTAGCTAAGAGGGAGTACATGGGTTTCCATAATGATCTGGGGGAAGGAAAAATGTTATGTTAACGTGAGATTGATTTCAGCATCAGCAGTGGCAGTATTTAAATAAGTAGGTATTTAAATAAACTGATTTATCAGTAGAAGTGGAACGTGAAGGATCTCTACAGCTTGCCAAACCCAGTTGAGGTAATGCTGCATGCTTACCCAGTTCAGTTCCACAAATGATAGCATCTTACTTGTTCATGTGCAGAAGTAGGCAAGTCACGAAATACTTTAACTCTAGAAGTGGATCACCAATTTCAAAAATTCATTAAGACAATGGGACATTATCTACTTGCGATCGGGGGGAAATTTCTTTGTGCAAGCCAAGGTTCATATTATTAGGCCAGTCTTGATGAACAAGCACAGACGTTTATAATGAAGCTGTAATACTGGAGTGATGATAAAGGGTTTCAAGAAAAATATCTCTTCACTCAAGGTGTTGTGTCGTATAGGATAGGTTTGTCTGATAGCCTCTGCAACATCTGGCATAGGATGATGCTGAAGAAGTTGCATCTGTTTTAAGCAATCTGAGTTTTTAGTCAAAGCTTTTAAGGCAGTACCTGCCACTTTCCATGTCTTGATAAAACATGACTAGTCAGGATAAACACAATTTGTTTCTGGTGGAGATTTTTTCAAACAGCGTGATAGCTTCTAGTTCATTATTCTGGAGATTTACATACAAAAGAAATAGGAAAGCAGTAAAACTGCAGTAGTGCTGACACCAGCGTAAAAGATGAATGCTTAGTACAGCAAAGTGATGGAGAGCGCATAGTAGCGTTCCTAATCACCTCAGCTAAAAGACTTTTTAAAGTGAAGAATTCATTCAGAGACCTAAATTTTGGCTGCAGTTCCAGTGTCATGCACTGTACAAAGTAACAGAGAAGATTCAATTTATGCTATAATAAACTGATTCTGAAACAGATTATCGCACCAAGTAGAATTCACTGTATTAGAAGATAAAGAGTAAAAACTTCTCAAATAGAGGTGATGTGAGAGATTTAAGTAGCCACCTTTCCCTACATTTGAATAACTTTTCAGAGATTTTCAAACTTATTGAAAAGCATTTTCATGTTCAAAAGGTCTGTCAACTGGAGTCATAGAATTATCAAGTAAATTCTGCTTTTTCCAAGATCTATGATGTTTCTGTCATGTCAAATTTATCTGCCTTTTTTCTGTACCTGAAAGTTAAACTGTATTCTCTTGTTTTCTTGTAGTTTTGTTTTCTTGTAATTATTTAACAAAAAAAAAAAAACAACTATAGCTGTCTATCAGCTCTGAAGGAAATGGCTCTTAGCAGTTTAACAGTTGAACGTCCTTTTTAGTTCCTTAGACTGATTCCATTATTCTGATTAGCTAGTGTCCTTTAAAGATGGAATTAAAAGTAAACTTGTAAACGGTTTTGTATGTTTCATTGTTCCATGTAAACAATGAGATGTCAGGCTTATTCATGTTCATGTGAATTAGCCTTCTGATAGACTGATCCTTCTGACCTGTTTCCCCAAGTGCAGGAGCATCAAAAAAAGGTAAGGACTACACAGAAACTGGAGTGGAGTTGTATGTTCCTTCATCCAACAAAGAATTATTCTAATTCCCTATACCATGGGAAAATTGATATTCAGTCCCTGTAAAGCCATTTTTAGCCTGTTAGTTTACTTTTAAAAGTTTTTTTTGTGTCTGTTGTTCTAGCACCCGCTGCTCCCACGGCCGGGGAAGGCAGCACCGCTACTGCAGTGTCAGCCCCCTGCCTGCTCAGCAGCTTCCTTCCCAGATGGAACTGTTAGAAGCCTGGCAACTTTTTTGATATTAGAAAAACTATAAAATTATCAATATAATTTCATTTATTTGATCCCCAGATAAGTATAACAATTCAAGCTTTCCTCTGTGTAAGTAATCGATCTTTTATCTTTATATGCTTTTAAGATTTTGACAGGCCCATTATTTTTTCTTTAGCTATTTGCGTTTTCTATAAACTGTTTCAGCCAGCATAAACTTACATAACATTTTAAATCTTTCCTCTGTTTTAAAGAGGAAGGAATTAAAAAATAAGGGGAAAATATTGTTTTTATGTAGGCTTTGCCATTTTATGAATATTGGCTGTTAAATTCTCCAGGAATTGTTTAGACTATAAACCTGAGGTATTTTAGGGAAAATTACTTTTGTCCTGTACATCAGTTGACAGTTTGCTGATTCTGCCCGTGAAGGCTTTTATTTAGAGAAACAACAGAACTTGATAGCACCTGCCTCTGAGTAATTGCTATCCATGCAGAATGGTCCGATGCTTGTGACTAGAAGCTGGAGATCGAAGTCTTGCTTTTTTATTCTTAGCATGTACAAGAATCTTCATCTTCCTAGCTTGGTTTGTGAGTGTCTCATACTCAAAGCATGAGTTGAGTAAAGTAGTTAATTAGTAAGAATGTGATATCTAATTTAAAAAAAAACCCACACTTTTTGGAAAGTTTGTTTATGAAAATGGGAGGGAGGAAGGTTTCAGCAGCTTGGTGCATCAATCTGTTTTGGAAAAAAATGTTAGAAAAGAAGAGAGGAGGCTGCAGAGTGGTATATGGTAATTGTGTGTATCCTCATTTTTGTTCACAGATACTAATGATTGAGTGCAAATTGCGTATTGTTGTATGACTGTAAAGATTTGCGTGAATGCAATGGTCTGTGCTTAGCTGGGAGGTGGGGGGGGAGTTAAAAGGCAAACAAATTGTTTTATTTTCATATTTGGACTTAGAACTTTTCTTTTTTCTCCAAAGAAAAAAAAAATTGCCTTTTTCAGATGGGACAGGTCAGTGGCACTGTGTTCCTGAGAGAGGCCTGAAGCAGCTGCAAAGGCTTCCACTGCTGGCAGGCAGAATCTGCACCCAGGAGCATCCCTCCTGGGGCATCAGTGCTGTGTAGCTGCTATCATGGCTTGTACTAGCCTGCAGCAGCCTCCTTCCTGCAAAGCTGCTTGGCTGGTAAGGCTTCATCCATTGAGCAATTCTGCTGTGCCCGCAGTATAGTGTGCTTTCTGAGTAACCAGGAGCGTGGTCTCCCACGTATGTGCATTAGGGATAAGCTCTTGATTATAAGTGTCAACATTTGTCTCTTTGTAACTGCTATGTGACAGCAGGGAGGTTTGGAGATAGATAAATTTCTTCAAGAACTGAGTATGCTTTTCCTTTTTGATCTGATCATCATACATACTTGTGTATGTAGTGTCTTGTGTTTGGAACATGGCTTGAAGTTCAACATGGGACAAATTTCCAGAGAAAAAATAAAGTTTGTAGCTGTCTTCACTGGCAACTTCCCTACATCTGAGACTTTGTGAGAAGTCTTCTTTTCTTTCCTTCCTCCCTTCCTGCCTGCCTTACTTTTTTTTTTCCTACAATTGCTTGTATGAAGTGTTGTGTTTATATAGGATCTAAACCAAGACAACTATAACTCTTATTCAGTGATTTTGGATATTGCTAAAGAATGAATAAAAACATATAATATAGTCTGCAGTGGGCCTAGAAATGGCTGACATCTTCCAGGGACTCGCTCCTACTTACAAGGTAAACAGAGGGCCTGCCCCCGTGGGCAGAATAAATAGTTGGAGGTAAACCTAAGGAACATTATACATTTTATCTAGAAGTTTGAATTTCACTGCTCAACAAAGTCAGACAGATTTGAATAATTATTCCGATGAATACTTCATGTCTTTACTTTCTTGATTACTTGGTAAGAAAGGCCAAAAACTGGAGCAAGGCTTTTACCTTACTTGTCAAAAGGAGCTTGCTTGTTTGACTGTAGCAGCTGGAGCAAAGGATACAATTATTACATACAGGTACTAGAAAAGCATCTTACCTGAACCCCGAGCTTCAGTCCATTTGGGATTGTCATCATTAACAGACGCACACTTTGCTGCCCCGTTGCATTTGAAGAGATGTCTGCAAGGTGGAAGTGCTGTCTCTTCTTTTGCGGTTTTAAATGTCAGGAAAGATAAAACATGAGCAAAGCATTTGGAAATAAGAAGTATTGTGAATGGTGATACCAGGCAGATGCAATATGGCTTATAAATAGATAGCTGCTTTGTCTCTTAAAAACAGATGTGCACAGCAAATGCTACCAGTGTTCCGTAAGGATCTGTGTACTTTGTTCAAAAGTGCAGGAGGTGACATGAAGCAATAAGCCTACTAAACCTCAAGCTGTAGTAGAGCAGAACCCAGAGAGAGCCAAGCATCGTGGATAGTGTTCCTGTAGATGCGTAGTGTACATGCTGTTGTGTAAAGGTAAGGCATAGATGTTACTGAAACACAAGTGTGAGTATAGCCTTTTTTCAACATGCACCCTTTATCAAATGTTAAGTTTGTTTTTGTGCTAGATGTTTCCCTTCCCACTGTCCAAGCTTCCAGTAATTTCCAATTAGTTCCCTAACACCATCAAAGTCTTCTTTTTTTTCCTGTTAAGTTACAGCTTTTTAAAAGAATTATTTTAAAATTATTTTTTATTTCTCTGAATAGTTTTATTCAGTTTTTTAAATTTGTGAAACAGGACTTATTTTTCAGCCTTATTTTTTTTTTTTGTCTGTAATGGATATAAGGCGATGTTTAAAACAAAGCTATCGATTCCCTTTCCCACCTAATGGCCATTTCAGAACTGAAAAAAATGCTTACATGGAGTTTGATTTGAATTGTCACAAGGACAGAGTTGTCATGTTTCTTTCCAACATTTGTGCATGTAATTCAGTTGTCCCTTGCTCCTGTGGCATATTTGTATTTAGTTGTCAGTGTTATTAACTTAAGGTAAAAAAAACTCTTGACAAGAAACAAAGCCCTAGCAGGGGAACAACTGCGACCCAGCTTTCCACTTAGAAGAGGTAAATAAGTAGAGATGGGCTCTTTTCTGGATTTCAGGTTTTATAAACCAGCCTTTACAATCTCTTAAATAAATTTTTAGTAGCTTTTAGAAATAATTTTGGACAAACGTGGAGGAACCTGTGTATTTTTAAATGAAAGTTTGGTTGTATGCCAGTAAATACAGTACATTTACTTAGAAAAATAGAGATCTGTAAAAGTAATATATAGGGGCTTGGATGATAGTTAAAAGTAAACTGCATTTAATTTTCATGATGATCAAGCTGAGCTTTATCAATCATCTATCAAGAACATTTTGATTTGAGGTGTTCTTAGGAATCAAAGTTGGACTTGTGGTAATTAATCTGATCCCATGTAAGAACATTTGTGTGAATTATCGTTGACTAAATTAAATTCAAAACATGTATTTCAGTTTAAGGCTTTAAAATCTCCTATGTGAGCCTGGAGTCAGAGAGCTGTCACTTTATGCTAGTGCATCTATATATGCTTTTTATTTTTGGCCCAAACGGGGAGTTGACAGAACTGGTTGGTTGAAGGACTGTTCTTTTTATGCTTCTGGCAATATGTATTTATCTAAATAAATGACAGTTACCTAAACGCAAAAGACCAACAAGTATTTTTGTCTCATGAACTCGGTGGAAAAATTGTACCTTTTATTTTTCACAGGTTTTACACATTTGATAGTGACACATTATATTACATTAATTGTAGATCTTAAAATTTACAATCAGTAATTCACCTTCTTGTCAGTAGATCTGAACTATTTCAGATTATTTCAGAAAAATAATTGATTTCTTCACTGTTTAAAGTCTAAATGTCTATAGTTTTTGCAAGTAATAATGGTACTTCAGAATAAAGTAATTTTAAGGATTTTTAGGGAGATTAAGGCATCTTCACATGTCTACGAAGCAAGAATTTGACAAAAAAAAAAAAAGCAAGAAGGGATTTTAGTGCACTTTGATATATCTTGAAAAGTACTGCTTGGGAAGCTGTGCCACAGTTGTCTTTTTACAAGTAGACTAATTTGAAAAAAAAAGTTGGAGTCATGGATTTTTTTAGTGTCTGTTGAGCAGGGTGAAATTTGTGAGGATAGGTTATATCAGCTTGATTTATGTTCTGTGGCCACCAACTTATTTTTTTTTTCCGTCATGGGAGCAGTGGTTTCCTGGAAATAACTTGTTTGTGTGTTTAGAAAACTGAAGTCAGTTGAGAATAAAGTGGAATATGGTTTTGAGAGGTTTATGCTGGATGCTAGCCCTAAAGATTCTGGCAGTACTGTCTGCTTCGATCACCTCCAAGCCACATGTGTCTCCCAGCAGATAACAACAGCACGGCAGTGTCCTCACCCGTGTATGGGCTCACAGTGCCACGCGCAGCCGCTCTCTGGGCTGCTCTGTGCTGCTCTAATTTCTGACAGAATCAAACTAATTATTATTCTGTATTCCTCTCCACTCATCAGACTTCTTTACTAGCCGTTACCCCCTGGCAGGAGTCTGCCTCTGCATTTAAATTGTACTCCATCCTTTTTGTGCCCTGCAACCATTCAAAGAGATAATACTTCCCCTTTCCTCAAGTCAGTTCTTCATTTACTTTTAGAACTTAAAACATCACTTTCTCTTTTGCGATCCTATTTACAAACAACTACTGTGCCAACTACAATAAAGCTAAAGCCAATTCAAGCTTTCCCTCATCGTGATGTTAATGTTCCTTAAAAGTCTTAAATGTAAAAGATCCAAAAAAGGTGCTGCAGGTTGTGTGTGTGTTTCTCCGTTGTTGAGTCTCCCTGCTGGGATTGCCAAAGAGGGTGATGGGTGGAAGCAACCGCTGGAACTTCAAATTAAGAAAACAGTAACATTGTGACATGGGTGAACCTATTCAGGTATTTTAAAACCAAGATTAAATACAGACAATCTGCTGCCTGATGTAGAGAGGAAATGTTTTTCTCAGCTTTAGAACCTCCAATGTATTGTATCACTGTCTTAAAATTTGGAGGTGAGGTGGTTGGGTGTTTTGTTTTGTTCCTCCCCCACTTGATTGGTTTGTATTATCCTCTCTCATTTTCACTTAATGTCTTCCTCACATATTATGGGACAAAGTTTATCTAAAAATGTTTAACTAATATCTCTTACTGCTTTTAGTCTTACCTGGAAAAAAAATAGATGCTTAACAATGCAAATGCCTAAATTTTTGCTCTGTAAGCCGGGCTGGAATTCAGTTGTCTGAAGAATTGCACAGATAAAAACTGACAATTAGATTTAGTATATCTCTTAAATGCTGAGAACCAAATGGCAAACCTAAAACTAATTCTGGCTTACGACCTTCTTTTAACCTGAATGTTCCATATCAAGTTAGCCTGCTCTGTAAGAAGTGTGGTTAACTACGGGAACAAAACCACTTGTGTCAATGTAGATGCTAAAAAATATTTTCAGTTTAGTAAAAGTAAAACAGCTACTCAAAATGCATTACTTTTTAAGATGCATGCTAAAAATTCCCTTATGATACTTTGAGACCATGAAATAAAAGGTGTTTTAATTGCAGAAGTATTATGAGGCAGGTTGTTGTAGTTCAGCCCCGATCCGGACCAGACTACGCAGTCTCTCTCTCACTCCCCCCACCCTCCGAGAGAATAGGGAGAGATAATTTAAGAAAAACGACTCGAGGTTTGAGATAAGGACAGGGAGAAATCCTTACCATCACGGGCAAAACCAGACTCGACTTGGGGAAAATTATTCATTTATTACTACAACTAGCAGGATAATGAGACAGAGAAACAGGAAAACCTCCTCCACCCCTCCCACTTCCCGAGCTTAACATTATCTACCTTCCCCCCCCGAGCGGCACAGGGGGAAAGAGGGAATGGGGAACACAGTCAGTCCATTATGCATTGTTTTACACCGCTGCTTCACAGTTGGGGGAAGAACTCCTCACATCCCTCCCCTGCTCCAGTGTGGGGTCCCACCCATATGCCACAGTCCTTGATTAAACTGCTCCAGCGTGGGTTATCTCTTCCACGGACTGCACGAACAGCTGTCCCAGCGGGCCCTCCACGGGCCACAGCCGCATTCAGGCATCCACCTCCCCCGGTGCGGGGTCCTTCACGGGCTCCAAGCGGATCTCTGCTCCTCTGTGGACCTCCATGGGCTGCAGGGGGACAACCTGCTCCACCATGGTCATCACCACAGGCTGCAGGGGAATCTTGGCCAGGAGCCACATTACTCCTCCCCCTCCTTCTGCACTGACCTTGGTGTCTGCAGCTGTTTCTCTCACAAGAAAAGTTCGTTTTCACAACAGGCTGGCAGAAGCCTCTCAGGATCTCTTCACGTTATTCATCCCATCTCATCTCCTCTCCACCTCTTACAGCCAGACTGGGCTGAGTTGGGCCCAGTCGGCCGCCTGGCGAGAGGCCAGAGGATGAGGCCTGCAAGGCCCCGGAGGCCTGCGCCTCCTCCTCTGTGCCTCTGCCCCTGCTCAGCTTCGTCACATCTTCTCTTCTTTTTTTTTTTTCTGTTTTCCCCTTCTTAAATACGTTATCGCAGAGGTGCTATCACGGGACATTCTGCTCCCAATCGGCTCGGCCTTGGCCAGCAGTGGGTCTGTCCTAGGCCCGGTGGAGTCCACTGAACAAAGGGGAGCGACTTCCAGCAGTTTCCTACAGGAGCTGCCACTTTAGGCCCCCCTCACTAAGCAAAACCACAACACAGGTAGTGAGTGGATTCTTCAGGAACTGTGACAGAGGAGTGGCAGACACCAGCTGGAAGTATTTTCCAAGTGATGGAGATGGTCCAGAGTTATTGTTCCCTGGGACAAGTGATGTTTCCTTTCATAACAAGTGGTAGCATTTATCAAGGACTGTTTACTTGCCCAGATGTAAAAAAAATAAAAAAATAAAAAAATAATGAGAGTTAAGGTAGCGTTGTGTTGCAGCCCAGCAATCCAGTTAGGGGGAATACTTCAGTAAGTGCACGAACAGCTGTGACATGTGGCTTATATGCTAAATGCAATGCTCTGTGAGTGGCTACAAACCAAACAGCTGTCTTGTGGTGTTGATCTCTATTAGTTTTACAGATCCTATTTTCTTCTTAAAGTGCCCGTATACTTGATTTTTTTATCCTTGTCATGGTTAGCAGCCTTTTACTGAATTAAACAATTTGATGTGAATGAATATGAAATCATGGAAGATTTAGAAGAAATCTGCTTGGTCCTTTTATAACACAGTTTTTATTCCAAGAAGGACTTCATATTTCATACATGTTTTGAACTGAAATGAATTCTCTGGAAATGGATTTCAGCTTGCTGCTATGAGCTCTGGTTTACTTTTATCTTCCAATTTCTAGGCAGGCATTTAGACAGTGCAGTCATAAGGGCCATAAATATGGTATGTTAAGAGAGAAAGAGAGAGAGAGAGAGAATTGACACACGGACTGCATCTCCAGTACCATTGCTTGAGGCTTTATGGAAAAATAAGCTTGATATTTTACAAAAGATTGAATCTTTGAAAATATATCAAAGGCATGGCTCTGAAGCCTTCGTAGTAGCTGATTAGGCTAGTTAATAACTAATCTTAGAGTCTAACAAGTGCACTTAATAGTAACTATTAATTGTAATCAGTATTCTTACTGGGAAAGAAGTAATTTTCAGTGTTAGAGAATTTATTGGAGTTGGATCAATTCACTAGATGTACTTTTTTTACAGGCCTTTTTTGGTGAAGTCCTGCTGGAGGACTCCATGCAGAGGCTGTCTTACATGACCTACCCCACACAGCTTGTTATGGAACAGGAAAGAAGGGCACAATCACAATCTTTACTGTAGGGCATTACAGCTTGCTTCTGCTTTGAACAGTCACAGCACACAACGCAGCCTGCCAAGAGGCCACTATAACATCTAAGCATACGATTAACTGTAAGTGTATGAGTAATCTCATCCTTTTTCAGTGAAGCATTTAAGCACATGTTTATGGTTAATGATTAGGTCCAGATGAAAGCAGTAAGATGATCTATAATTAAAGTTAAACATATGTTTATGTGCTTTCTTGAAGAGGAATGAAATTATTCAAATGCTTTAGCACTGTGGGTCACCTCACAGTACCATATTTTCCAGAATTAGCTGTGAGATTCTCTAGTGGAGTAATTTTTAAAATGTTCTGTATGTGTGAGGTTCAAATTCCTTGTTCTAAATTCTCTTGCCTACCTGTTTTCTTCTGGATTTTCCTAAGAGTCTTTGCACTCTGCTCCTAGAATGAATCCAGAGTGCTGATGAGGAAGAATAGGGCTACTTGAGGTCCAGATCCTAGGCTCAGAATGTAATAGCATACTAACTAAACAAGTTGCCCACAAACTTGTTCTTTCCAATAAGTACTTTTTGAAAGTGTGATTGGTAGTTGCCCTTGGGTGGAAAAAAAGCAAATATTGCTTTTATGGTGGAAGAGAATTCAGGAAAGATACTGCTTAAAATCACTTTGGGCTTTGAGTTGTAATATTTTTTATGTTTAGAAAGCAAATAATTTAGGATTTTGTATACATTTTTACATAACAATCTATTTGTTCCAGTTTTTCCCACATTCCTATTTTTCTCTATTGATTCTTTCCTAAGTTTTTTACTTTATTAAGCTTCCTTTTCTATTACAGAACATCATTAGGTACAGTAAAAAAAAGCACCTTAAAATGGTCAGTAAAGGTGTTTTGTGGGTTTTGTTGTAATTATTTATTATTATGAACTCCAGTTACTTGGTTTTTTTTCTTCAGACACCCAAAATAGGTCCTACCTTGTACATGCCAGTTTCTTTCATTGTCTGGAAAGAGAATGCCTCTGAAATGCAGATGTCTACATTTAAATCATTCTGTGAATGAACTTTCCTAATGGATACTTTGAGGCAAGATGCTCTGTAAATGAGGGGGATTTTGGGAGTGATGGTAGAGCATAGCTAGGCTTAGTCCACCCATTGTCTTTTTCTAACAAGAAGTGCACTCTAATAACAGTTCTGGCATCTGTTAATGTTGTGACAACTTTTCCCCTGGCTGACAGAAAGACAAGGTGAAAATCAGGGAAGCAGAAGCTGGAAATTGTAAAGGCATCTAGTCAACTTTAAAATACAAGAATTTAAAAAAAAAACAAACCAAAAACAAAATCAAAAGACAAAGTGATAAGTCAATATTTTTAATTCCTTATGCCAGAATATGGATAGGCAAGAAATACGTAGTGGCTTTGTGGGCTCTTTCCCGCAGGATCCCAGCTAGCTCTGCTCCCTGGAGAAAACATGCTGCATTAAATAGTTTTGATGGAAAATGTGTTTTCATTGTGCATCAATTTGGGATATTAATTCTGACTGAATCACATTCTGTTTTCTGGCTGCATTTACTGAATGCCACTATTATGTTGTAACACTATTACAGACTTTTATTCTAGGTAAAACAACTTATGTGTAATTTGTGATATTTATTTGGAGACAGATGATGGGAAAAATATATTAGATAAAACTGAATTACGTTGCCAAGCTGTAGACTCTCAGTTTTTATAAACTGAGGCAGTAAAAAACAATTTAAAAGCAAAATTCATGCTTCTTACCATCATCAGTTTCCACCCTATTTTCACTCTCAAAATGACATTTCATATTTTGGCACTGAAAATTAATTCACATTTTTCCCCAAACAAAAATATTTTTAGGTTGCTACTGGGTTTCTTGTTTATTTTTGTGGACCTACTTGTTAATGTTTTTAGCTGTGTATACTTGGTAACACTTTTCCACAGTAGACACCAGTGAATGGCTCCAGAGAAGACAACAAAATTGTAATGGGAATTTTTAGGCTCAGCCTGCACCATGAGCAGAGATGTGCACTCCTCTGTCCTACTGCCTGGGCATGAGCGCCTCTTACATCCAGGGGTTTCCCACACCTGGAGTGATAGCTTGATAGCTCAGGGGTTTCCCACACCTGGAGTGATAGCTCAGCTTAAGGCAAGGATCTCATCGGTAATCTTGTTATATTCTTGGAGCCCTCCAGCATTTTTTTTTTTTGTTTGGTTTTTTTTTTTTTTTTTTTTTGTTCCTCCCAAAAGGTTCTGTTAGTGCAGCAGCTGGTGGCCAAGGGCACCAGGAGCCTACCAGAGCCCACAGACACTTTTGTGCAGATTCGGACTCTTTCCTATCTCCCTTGTATTTCTGAGGCAATGTAAACCTAGTGTCGTCTCAGGATCTTTATAGATACAGCTTTAAGGTCACTATTTATTGAAATTATACAAAGAACAAGAATCATTTGGCTCATTTTTCCTCCCATGACTTGAAAGCACACAACCCTTCAGCCCGCCTACAAGGGAGAAACCAAGGCATGCCAAGATGGGGATTTGATAGCAGCAGCTTGGCTCCTCCAGAGCAGGGAGTGGAGAAGTTACTGGAACAGGTATTTACCTAACAAGGGAACTGCCAGTAATTGGAGACAACTGGTGGTTCATCCAGCTCCTGTAGCCAGCTGCACTTCTAACCCACAGACACAGCTCCTTGGCACTCCTGCTCCCTGCAGACCTGCCTGCTGCTTTCTTACCCAGAAGCATCTGTGGTTCTGTCTGACCTGGGGACAGGCTACTCCTTGTAATTTAAGAGTGCGCTACTGTACAAAGTTGATCCAGGTGTGATGGGGAAATGAAATAATCTATCTGGCAGATTATAAAACAAGGGATATGTGATATGGAGTTTATGTTGCCTTGGTTAGTGGGGAGATTCATTCTGTGATGTCTCCTCACAGAAAAGTATTACCAAGACATCTTACTCAGCAGAAAGACGGTTAGTATAAAATTACTTCATGAACGTTTCAAAATTAATTTGAATGAACAGGCTGAGCCTGGATCAGCACTTTATCTTGTATGACTGTATTGGTTTTGATCCAGCACTGTCAGCTTTAAAGACAGATTTACTGTACTGTTAAGCCACAAATTTCAAAAGCTATCTTTAATTGAAGGAAAGTTTAGTGTGATATGTGCACAAGAAAAATCATTAATCAAAGTTGTCTTACATTTGGCCTGTGAATGGAAGAAATGTTGTAGTAGAGGCTCCTAAGGCTTGGGCTTCATTTATTTGCATTTATTTTAGCCCATTCTTCCCCATACCCACTAGAGGAAAGTTCTACCAGGGTTCCCTGTGTGGTTTATTTAAATCTGTAAAATCTGCAGCAAAGAGCATGTCACATGTAAGCCAAACACTTGTTTAATTTAAGGAAGGATTTCTGGGCTAGGTAAATAGGCAAATCTAGTTAAGAGAAGAGGAAGATGGGCCTGAGGAAGAGCAGGGGCTGGAAGAGAACGATCTCAAGGAATAGGTGTTGGTATCAGGATGATAACAGCATAGAACCAAAGAGAAGAAACAAAGAAGAAAATCTCAGCTTTAGAGCTGTGGCTTGCCATTTTTTTTTCTGTCTGTTAACTGATTAACATAAATCAAAATAGGGAAGGGAATTTTTGAAAAAGAGTAAAATACGAGTTTCTATTGTGTTGTATGTGTTCCCATTCCCACTTACGTTTTGTATTTTACTATTTTGCTTCTAATGCTCTAATTGGTAGGAATCTAATTGCATTGCACAAAACTGTGTCTTTTTGAAGGAGTAATTTACATTTAAACTCTTTTGGAGTCTATGCATTTTGGCTTTGATGTCCTTTGATTAGTAACTGCAGCTCTTGATAACAAGTGTTGCATTTAAAGCAAAGCACTTTCATATGTCTCTGCTTACTTGTATTTTCTTGGCAAGCATTCTACATGATGAAACATTGTATAACTTGTCCTATTAAGGTAACCTAAATTTCTTTTTAAAATATTCCCCTGTTTTTCTGAGTTAAATATAAGAACTTCAAATTTGTCCGTTCGTTACAGACAGAGATGAATGTGAACCCATTGACTTTGGGCAGAAAAAATTATATTAAACATTGTTCTGGGTATGCAGATACTCTCTCTTCCTGTGCTATTAGAATGGTGTATTTACCAGCAGTACAACTGAATGTACACAATATATTGCATAAGAGTGTAGGTTTTTATTTCTTCCCCCTCCTAACTGGGGAGCGGAGTGGTGTCTCAAATCAGAAAGAGACTGAAAGCCTTACTTTGCCTATTACAACTGCTGAGTCCATGTGTTTAATGCATCCTAAATATCATTGCATCCATACTTAGCTTCTCTCTGCTTCAGAGTATCTTTGTATTTCAAAGATACTCACAATCATAAACTTCTATTTCCAGGATACATTTCTGTTTCCAGAAATGATATTTCTGTGTGTATTACAACTCAGTGTTTCCAAGTAAAGTAAGTTTATGAAGCAAATATTGTACTTCACCTCTACTATTTTCTTAAATAGTCCATATTTCTATAAAGAAAAGTGTAATTTCTTTAATTTCTTTCTTGAATGGGCTTTCTGTGTTCTTACATGATAGAAAAATTGTGGAAAAAAAAATAGTATTATAACACTGAAATATGACATTAGCCATTTCAGTGCTTACCTGACATTTCCCTGCTTTTTATCAGGAGGTCCATGTAGACCCCAAATGCTGGAAAATAGTCTCAGAAAAGCACGACTGTGTGTGTTTATTCTGTCAGAAGTGACAAAAAAAATGTTGCCTGAACTTTCTCAAAACGGCAATTTCAAAATTTGATTCCTTGGAGGACAAAATATCCATTTAATATATTACTGCATTTTCAGCAGGACTTTGTGCTTGCAGGTTAATTTACATTTTAAATTGCCCTGAAAGCACTCATTCACTGACCTAACATAGAAAGTACAGACGGAAGTGCTATTTGGTTTATAAATGGTACCATCTAGTTTCAAGGTAGGAATGCTTAATGGCTTTAAAATATATAAAGACTAACTGTCCTACAGATTTTGTAACCCGTCGTGTTAGTCATGTTCAGTTGTACTATCTGCAACGTTAACGGTTCTGTGTACGATAAACATGGATCAGCCGTGTAGGTAATACTAATGACTTTGAATGAAATCAGCCCAGTTGAAAACCGCTGTGCCAAAATTAGTCAAATCACATTGAAAAATGGTGAAATATTAGAACAGCTATGAAGAACAAATTAATTGCAATACTTGTATATATGTTTAAAGTCTGAAAATATGCACATCAATTTAAAAATTGTATTAATTTTTGTAGATTAAATTATGGCTACAGCCAAGATCTTAGTATCTTTCTAAAGTATAATTTTCTGGAATTCTGGTGCCACTCAAGTAAATTTGTGTACATAAATAAATTCAAATGATGGTGATAGTTTGCTTACATGCTAATATCTTTGCTCCTCATTACTTTCCTGCCTTCTTCCATCTCTGTTTTGCACTTTCAGTGTATGAAATCTTTGCTCATTTTTGATCCATGTGACTTTTTTGAAGGACAGCACACAAATAATCATTAATTGTTGGGCCTTATTAATCATTCAAGGTAAAGCGTAGAAGAATAGAAATGAAATCCCTTACTCCAGCAAACTCAGTGGCAGAATCTCCTGTAAGAAAGTCAGCAGTTTACAGAACCTAACAGACTCATTACCAGGGCAATATCTTGAAATCCTCATATATGTTTTATTTTTTTTTATTTTTATTTTTTTTGTACTGGTTTTGCTTTTGCTTCCAACTTTCTCTTTCCTGAGTTGGTTGTATGATCTGGTGATTTGAACTGGAAAGCAGGAAGCAAGTTCTTCTGCAGGCTGTGCCAAAAATGTCCTTTACTAGAACTTTAAAAATGAATTCATCCTATTTTTTAAAGGATTGAATGCTGTAATAGCGTTAAAGTCCCCATGTATTGTACTCTGTAAAATACGTGATACGCAGTGAGAAAAAAAAAAAAGTTGTTCTAAACGTCCTTGAGGATAGTATGATTTCTGAGACCAGGCAGGTCTAAACAATAATGCAAAGGCTCAGGAATGGTTTTATCATTGTTCCTTTCATGTGCAAACCCAACAAAACATCATTGTGCATTTGCAGCTTTGGTATTCTGAAAATATGGAGAACAATCAGGCCATTTTAACCTTTAAACAACCACTAAGTTTTACAGAATCTCAGGAGTCTTCAGGGATCCTCTGCCAAAGGGTTCTGTGCTGCTCCTTTTAATATCTGAGCATGATAGAGGTTTTTTTTTTTTCACCCCACCTTGGGGCTTGAGTTTGGGGCTCTGAAAGTTAAAGTTAAATGAAAACTGTTTGGTATTACGAGACAGTCCACATTTTGCTCTGGTCCCTCTCTGTCATGTCTCAGATCATAAAGATTGCTTATGCCAAAGCTTGTATTTAACCATATATAAATAGGCTTGTATTGAAACTGTCTGTAGCAAGGAAACCTCTGCTTGAGTATAGAGCTGGCTTCATGCATTTGATTGGAGGCTTTTCTACTTTGATGGATAAACTGTACGTGAAATGTTTGCTTAATAATTGATACAAGTGCAAGTAAATATAATATAAAGCTGTATGTTGTTAAGAAACAGTGCAATTACATGCAATACCTCTATATAATTTCAATGTATGGGTATGAGTACAGAGACAAGGAATAGATTAACTTAGTTAATTGATGAATAACAAAGAGAAAAAGAAATGGTGCCTATAGGAACATATACTCCGTTTGAAATTTATTCTCAACTTCATGGATGTAGTGGACTCATATGATTTAAAATGTAACCTTATATTTAAATTGTTTGTTTTGATAAAAATATTTTAGGTACTTGTAGAATTGTATACAAAGTCATGCACAGTTTAGTCTGACTGTATTATTCTAATTATTTATACCATTTTTTTTTTATTTATGGACTTTATTTATTTGCTAAGAGTGAGTCCCAAGCAGCTGATGCAGTTATCTCTAACGAGGAATGCAGTAGATAGTAAATGGTAAGAACTGTTCTGTTCTCCCCAGCCACAATGAGGATGCTGTTGTGTAAGAATAATCTGCCCTGAAGTATCCAGCCACAGCAGACTCACAGATGGGATTCATTGCTAAAGCAAGCAGATAGGTTCTTACTGGTTCTTGTTTCCTATACTTCTGCTCTGAACAGATATTTTCTTCAGGGAGTTGTTTCTACATCCAAACTTTGCTGAAAATACAAACAATCAGTGAGATTTATCAAAGTTTCTTCTTCAGGATGTCTAGCGAGATGAAAGCTTTAGTATAAACCCATTTTATCTTTTGGTGGAAGAGGGCTGAACATATCTAATACCTTGTCCTCAGAGACAGCTTTTCCTGCTTGCTTGGGTGCATGAGGATATAGCAGACCTCTGTGAAAGAAGGCTTTGGTCTGTTTCAATTAATATCATTAAGAAAATATTATCATACAGATATATTATATTTCCTTCCTGCTTGCACTATAACTGCAGTGTGTAACCTTGAAGGATAAGTTACCTATTCAAAATTAAAATCCTTGTCTTCATGAAGAAAGCATTTTCTCCTCCACAGCTTTGTAGCCAGTGCTTTAGTCTCAGCAGGTTACCGACCCTGCCACCCAGGTGTGCTAGGGGTGGGTTTACATATTTGCACATTTGTAGAGGGAGGCCTGCTCTAAATGTTGTCAAAACAACCCAGGTGAAGTTGTTGATGACCTTTATTACCTGCTGAGCAGCCTCAGCTGTGCTTTGGGAGCAGCCCTGGGATTGGGAACACCTGGGAGCAGGGCACGGCACAAGGCAGGCTGGGAGTGCTGCTGCTGACCTGCCTTTGTAGGGAACCTGCTGGGGAAAGAGAGCAGGGGGGCTTTTTGGCTTCTCTTAAGGAAAAATGAACACTTGGATGACTAAGGGCATTGATGACCTGGAGCCCTGACCTAGGGAAAGGTTCAGGATAGGCACTGTGAAGATTTGGAGACATCTTTCAGCCTTACAGAGATGAACTTGCTGATTTAAAAATACATATGAGTTTACTGATGGTGGAAGAGCTGCTGCAGCAGCCCTGGTAGAGGCTTACATTGCCATTTGAGCATGAAAGAAGAGCAGCCTGTGGATCCTGTTGTAAGTAAGGGTTATTTTCTGTTGTAGTGTTGTCCTTTATTCTCTTGTTAAAGCTGTGCTTGTGCAGTGACCCACAGGCTACGTTTTATGATGCTGTATTTGTCCTTCAGCCTTCTGTCCTTGCAGATCTTTTATGCTGAAGTGAGGTCTGGATGAACTGTTGTAGTAATGGCAGTAGGTGTTGATTCCTCATATGTAATGTGGTAAATGCAAATATGGTCCTGTGCCTGGAAAGGGTTACAGCGCAAGAGAGATGATAGCAGTAAGAACCAAGTATTTGGTGTAAGTCACATAATGAACTGCCTTTTAAACCTGGGGATTGTCCCAGAAACAAACTGTAGACTGTGGCAGTAGCAGTAAGGAGAAAACTTGTGTTGGATATCTGTCTGCGGTCTGTGTCTGAGTAGAGGAAACTGCTACCTCTGGCTTTGCTACAGATGCTTTAAGTATAATGAAGATGGATGTTTGTGTTCTGCCTTCTTACTAGTCCCGTTGCTCGAACATTATGTGCCTGTAGCAGACAACTTGGTGCAGTGTCAAACATGACTGAAGGTAAGCTGCACAGGTACTGGAGAGATACTTCTGATAGCAGGTTAGGAAAATTTTGGACCTAGTATGTCTTGTGGAGTGGTGGGGTAGAGGGTAACTTGGGTTATATCAGCTAAATGTAGTTCATGAGATCACTAACACAGAATTATTCTTATGATACTGGACAAGTACTGATGTTTGTAAATTACAGAAACTAGTGGGTGTTGATATGTGTAAAACCTAGTAAAGTGCTAGGAATATATTTTAGTCTATTGTGTTGATTGCTTCATAAATATTAGAATGTTGCCATAGTACCTCTCTTCACAGTATCTGAAGTGGTGTACAGAGCCTGCATCCGTATGTGTTATTGGTAAAAGCCATGCAGCTGCTTTAATTTTAATGGACCAGTCTTCCATCTCTGGGCCTTTCCCTCTAACTTTTGCCCAGCCACAGTGTGCTTCAGTTTAAATATGATCAGTGAATGTGGAGATGCATGACCACTGTCACCTTACGTGATCAGAAGCATGTGTACCATTCACATTAAGAGAAAACTCTCTTGTATGTGAATCAGGGATACAGGTTTTTTTTTCAGGTGGTACCTGGAAGTTGGGGAAAAGCAGTAGATGTAAAGGTTTGGATCAAGCTTGCAAATTAAGGGCTAGCTTTTGAGCTAATGTACAACCCTCAGCTAAGGTACTTCTGAATAGGAAACAGAGATAACAGGTTTTATTTTTGAGCTGAGCTGCAGCTTACTCGCTGGTGCTTTTTCTGAGTTTTAAAAATGGCTGTTTCTATACAAAGAGCTACTTAACCAGGATAAAATCCTATCCTTGCTGGAATTGAATGCTACAGAAAAGCTATCCTTTCTACAAAGCCAGTAAGGTTCCAATGTTTTTTAATTTAGAGAGAAAAGAAAATGTGTTTACATTTCCCTATAAGAAGTTTGCATCCTTCCTTTTCTCTTCTCAAGGTAACTTGTTAATATGTGGAAATGTCTCAGGTATGCTTTTAATCCAGAGCAGAACAAATTACCCATGTTTGTAGAGAAAAATACAAGACTCAACCAAGTTACGTTCCTTTTTCTACATCATTAAGTGTGTGAGTTCAAAATTTGTTTTGCTTAACTGACAACTTAAATCCAGAAATACAAGATTCACTCTACTATGTGATTCAGGATTTGCTCTATTTTGAGTAGTCTACCATAAAAATATGCATCACTTGAGGGATTAAGCAGAAAAAATGATCAAGGAGATATTTTTATAAATGTTCTTTATAAACTCTTTTTTTTTTAAACACTTTAATGTAAAAGCTTTTAAATGAATTAGAAGATTCAGCCACTGAAACGTGGCTGATACAATGCTATACTAATGTTCATGTTTTGTGCATTTTGTGAAAGCAGGTTTTACAAACTGAACTTCCGTATGTCTTTTTTTTTTTTTTTTTTTTTTTTTTAGAGGATCATACTTACAAATTAAGGGCTAGTTTATTATGTCAGGTACAATCTCTAGCAAAGCTTGGTTAAAATAGAGTAATCATGGGAAACGCTTGGAAAAAAACATTTCTTCTCTGCTTCTTGTTTCATTTGAGGTTAGCTAAACCAAATAGATTATGGAGCCTCTCCTACTAGAAGAAGAGTTTATAAGCTCTGCTTTTATTGTCTACACTGTAGTGACAAAAAACTGCTGGTATTTATGTATTCCTTTCCTGAGATTGAAAGTTTGCATATGAAATGGAGATGTATAGCGACTCTCCCCCCCATCCCCCTTCCCGCTTTTGGACAAGTAGAAAATTAGTTTGCTAGCTGGTTTGGGGGAGATTTTGGGGGATCAAGCAAAGATAGAGAGCGTGAATGAAAAACATGTGTTTTATCTAAAGTTTTTCACATGGTGTAAGCTTATGAAATACAAACACAGATTAAACTTAATCTTCCCTGCTTTTATGAGTATTTAAAACTGGTTAACTCTACAGCATATATTTAAGTAATATGAAAAAATAAAATCCCTCCTAGAGAGCAAAGATAATATCCTAATGAATGTGTCTAATAACCTGCATAGTGTTCAGTATATCACCATAATTATTAAATAGACAGAAATGGATGCCTTAGGAACCCATCTTGTGTGCCCCATGCTTCACTAGATCTCACAGGCCTGTCTTGTAAATGCTAATTAAAATTATGTTGCCATAAAGGGAAACATTGCAATAAAGAGATGTGATTCAGTACTAACAAGTACCTGTTAACGTTACTTCTTATTTATGATGGAGGGATTTAATCATAATCTAATGCGGTATCTGCATTACTGAGCACACCCCATAGGAGGCATGCCTGTCTTTGGACATCATGAGGAGCTAGCAGTTAACTTGATACTAACATGCATTTTTCCTGAAAATGAGTGCCATTTAACTTGATTCTAGAGACATTTTCAGACAAGTTGCTGTATGTAGGTTGCATGTCAATAGTGATATATGTTGAAATCTGAGATGCTGCCTTTATGAGATCAGTGGCGTTCTCTGGCACTTGGCCTGTGCTTAAGTGGCAGTTCAGATTAGAGTGACTTTGAGATTGTTTTCTCTGGTAATTGAAGAACAAGTGAACTGCTTAAGTGACAGCTTAGACACAAGGGTGCGAGTGAGAAAAGTCATCTAACTTTGTCTTACATTAATTAAAAAGAACCTGCAATGGCTAATGTCACTGAAAAGAAGAATAATTTTTTTTTTGAGCTCTCAATTGCAAATAAGTAGAACAAGTAAAGCTTTTTGTTTATATTTTTTATCAAAATAGTTTGGAACTTGACTCATGCTGCTGAAGTTTATGTACATACTCTCTATACCCTTGCCTAGAGTTCAGTTGTTTTTGCCATATATGTTTCTGAGTCTTATAAAGATGCACCTATGTTTTCCTTGTTTAAAATAATCCTTCCGTTATTTAAAATAGGTATAAAAGTACCCCAAAGTGCATGTAAATGTCCTGTTACAAGGGACTGTAGAAGGAGTTTTTTTGTTCCTGATCCTGATCCTAAAATAGGAAGACAATGAAGTGCTGGATGAGATAACTGGGTAGTCTCTAAATGCTCACATTTTGTCAGCAGCAAATCCTCTGACAGTTAATAATCACAGTTCAAAACATCTTTCTTAGCTGGCAAAGATCAAATTGTAAGTTTAGCTATTGACTTCTATAATCCAGATTTTCAGTATTCTTTTCAACTTAAACTTTCCCAACTGTGATTTTGCTGTTCTCTTCTAGCTTTGCTATCACAAGTGTAACAGTTATTGTGTAGTTAATATAATATCACATGCAGAATGTTTAGGCCATGCTTCTGCAACAAAGAATTAGTGTAGGCAGAAGTAATTGAACTGAAGTCAGTTACTCAACAGTGTATCTGGTGTGGTTTATATTCAAAGCCGTGAGGATCTGGCTTCAGAAGTCAATGCATGTTGTAAGCACTTTAATTCTGTCTGTAATTGGAACTACATGGACGCTTATTCCTAGTCTCTAAATTGGAGAATATAGCCGCTTGTAACATCCAGGTGAGCATGGCAACTTAAGAAGTCCTTTTAATTTTGCAAGAACTTCTATATTTATGGGAGTTTCTTTTAAATAACTATAGCTCAGTTTTCCTGCAATTCATTTGCTAATAAACGTGTTTGGCTGTTGCATTAGTTACCAAGGTGCATATTTAGAAACAGCTATGGAAAGATTATGAAGGGTAGAGGGATTTTCCAAGTTTTTTTCATCACCAGTTGGGTGATGGTAAGTGATCACATGTAATAGGTGAACCATCAGTCATAGTGATAGTAAACTTAAATATCTGCCCTAAACAGGGTCTCTGTGCCTTAGAAGAGTGATACTAAAAGAATGGTCACGGTTCACTCACAAAACCATAAAAATCTAAATGCAAGCCAATGTGAGAGACTGTAATCTGGTCCCGATTGGGGCTGAACTACGACAATCTTAAATCAAGCAATGGTACAGAATATGTTCTTTGGGATTTTGCTTGATTTTAGTTCTTAGAGCTCTGCCTTTCTACTCCTGAAACTGAAGTTCTTTCACAGTCTTTCAAACACCACCAGTTGGGCTGTTCAAATATTTCTGCTGGTGGCAATTTTTTTCCCCCCCTATTATTCCCATTGATAAATCTAGTCCAAAAGAACAGGTAGGAAGTATAACAGTGTTCTTTAGGGGCTAAATGCCAACTAAGAGGAATAGGAATTTTTATTCAGTGAATTTAGGAATTGTCTTATTAAATATCTTGTTGTAATACCTGGTGTTATCAACTTAAACTCAAGACCAATCTCTTTATTAATAAGTGAGAAGGTAACAGAGTATTTCTGCTTGTAGATTCTTCATCCTGTAAGCAGTAATCATCAAATAGTTAACTTTATATATATGTTTTTTTCTTTTAAGGGATATAGTGGTTTAATGTATGGCTTTTCTTTACAGGGCTACATCTTAACTAAAAAAAATTGTGCTTATACATAATACGGATGTTTGAATCATTGATTTCAGTTTCATCGCTCATTTCAACTATCACAACTATTTATTAGCTTTAATCTTGTTCCCCAAATACTCCACAAATTTTTAAAGGCCAATTCTATACTTAAAGCATTTCTATAAAAATTACAGCAATATTTTATATGTAAGCAGTACAAGAAAATTGTTAGTAAAAGCAAATGAGACTGAGACCGGAAATCTTGCTGCCTTTAGCTGCCATTACTGTTTTAAAAAAGCAGAGCTTTACAGTTAACTGTTCTTAATCAAAGCTGATACTTGTCTTCTTCCAATATACTGCATCATTTGGTGTACATAGAAAGGGAATACCTTAATCATTTTTAGACATAAAGTTTTAATAGCTTTTTAACTACCTAGGAGAGACAGAGGGAGAAGACAAGCTAGTGAAAGAAGGTTGTAAGTAAAGTGTGGAAGGATAGTCTTGTATAAATTCTGACTGTGATATTATAGTGAAGAGAAGTAGACTGGAATCAAATGCAAAAATATTAGGCATTCCTGGGCAATGCCTAATTCGTTGTCTGCTTTCCATGGGAAACTTCGAGACCAAGTAAGCTAAGAGCATTATTTACTGTGTGGAATAGAAGTGCTGGAGTAGTTTGGCAAAATCCTAATACAGTATTATTTTTCCATCTAAAATGTATGACTTATGTAGCTGACTTCTGCTAGAGCTGCTTTGGTACTATTTCTGTTGCCCAGTTTTACACCTCCTGTTGTGGGGCAGGGGTTCTGCTAAACTAATGAACCACTGACAACCAAAATGTGAACAAGACATAATTAAATTCTTAGGCTGCCATGCAGAGAAACTATCCAGTATAAATTCTCTGTAGTTACTTGCTTTTGCTGTATTGCTTCTGATACCGTGTTCTCAGCTGTGGATGATGGCACTTGCCTCTTTTGAATGTAATAGCTGGGTAGGTATAGAATGTGCATCAGTGGCAGATTCAAAGACCATTTTCTGTAAAGCTGTGTAATAAAATATTTATAAGATTTGATGAAGTAGACAATTATGTGTGAATTGTGCTGTATTTAGTTGGTTAGAATAGACAGCCTGCAGGCATTTCCAGAAGCTCCTTTAGCATAGTTTCAAAATCATGTTTTGTGACGCAAGAATATTGTTACCTTCTCTGTAAGGTTTCATTTCATCACAGTTCTTATGATGGGACACAAAAATATTTACAGCTGAACTTTGGAAAAAAGGAAGTCAGGAATTTATTGACACTTAAATGAGCTTCTGTAAGGATGTATGTGTCTTGAACCTGCCAGAGGTGAGAGAACAGGCGATGACCTTCTCATTTTGGAAGGTTGTAGGGAATTTCACATTCTCTGGTATCTTCCCCAGTCTTTCAATGCTTTTGGTGTGAAACTGCAGGAACCTCTCACCTTGCCTGCTTAGGTGGCCATCTTTCTGCAAAGTCTGTGCTGCCTGGCAGTTATTTAGAGCCTTGTCCACTTTTTTCTTCCAACTTCTATGCTTGTATTATAAACGTGTGCAAGTGTCAGCATGTGCAGTGTTTCCTGGGGTACAATTGAACTGGCCAATTTTCTGAGGTGAGGATAAGATTTTTTCTGAGAGAGAATTTGGTTCAACCCTGTAAATCCAGAGATAGTGGTATAACAGTGCAAAGACCAATTAAATAGTTCTGCTACAACATTATTTTTGGCTATGTCATAATATTATATACACTCAAAGTATTTTTCTGAACTAAGCAGAGGAAGGATCTTAAATATTAGAACCGAGACTGCCAGTTCTGACGTGGACTTCTAATGTAAAATTGCCCAAATACTTTAATGTCCAAACTGCTCAGTTCTGAAAGAAAATTGATTCATCTTTCATCAGGTTTTGTCTGTATCTCTTTTATTCTAACACTGTAATCTTCTCAAGGCAGGCGGTAAAATGCTTTGATGTTCATGTTAGCCACGTGGTATGGCTTTCTGAAGTTAAAATCAGCTGCCTTGTTTGGAGAAGGTAATTGGGCCACTGAATGCAGCTTCATTTTGTGCAGAGAAATTTTACCTAAATGACTATCCTGCATTCTCTTCTCTCTGACTGTTTTTGATTCTGTGTAGAACGGATGTATAGACAAGTACGTTTATTAAGAATATTGTGTCTAGATTTATTTATTAATGAAAAAAGGAAAATGGCCTAGCTACAACTTTTAGCATTCCAGTAGCCTGAGATGCATTGTCATATTTTCCACTGTTCTAGAATGATTGTAAAATGTGACCACTGATCTCTTAAAGTATGAGCAATTAGTACTGCAAGGACATCCTAACTGGAGTTTGATCC
>WHYT01016564.1:154801-188783 GCA_009806455.1 Tetrax tetrax
AAGCGAAACACACTTTTTTTTTCTATTCCTATGATTATTTTGTATGCACTTATTTAAATAATACAATAATGTAGCAATCAAGAGATTACCTAGTCTGATGAAGGTGTCATTGCCTCCTCCTTGAGTAATCTGTTCCAGTAGCCCGTCATTACCATTACAAAGTTTTTCCCCTGATGTCTAGCTGTAATATAAGCCTTGAAATTCTTGAAAATCTTATGTTTATGAAAAATCATACATTAGCCATGAAGTTGGACCTTCAATAACTGTATTCCAAAGTTGTCTAGTTTCTTCTCCGTATCTTATTAATCCTGCTATTTCTATCCTCAGAAATTACCTTTGTCAGTGATCCTTAACAGGGACCTAGACTGGCGGAAGGAATGGGTCAAGGGGAATCTTATGAAATTCAGTGAGGATAGCTGCCAAGTCCTGTGCTCAGGATGTACCAACCCCTGGTAGACGTACACAGTAGGAGAACAGGATATGATGGTCAGAAATGTTAACAGGAAGGTTATGGTGGAATATAAGGAAAATATCTTTACTCTGACAGTAACTAAGCAGGTTGTCAGGGTGGCTGTGGATTCTCTCTCACTGGAGGTTTTTTGAGATGCACTCAAACAAAGCCCTGAGCAACCCGGTTAAGTTCAATGCTGTTCCTGTTTAAGCAGGAGGTTGGTCCTTCTAAGGAGCATTTTCAACCTTAATGATTCAGAGTCTGGGATTCAACATGGCATGCTTTCTGATGGTATTAGCTGCAGATTTATCTTGCCTGGAAAGCTATCAATTTCTTTTCACAAATGAAGTATATGTGCAATGAAATTCTGACTAATTTTATGAATTAAAATGTCAGATTCTGGTCTGTAGGTGATGTGGAGAAGCTTAAGTCAAAGGAATTAATTTAGCCATTGCTTTTTTCCCCCCATCATTATGTTATGTTGCCTAATGAACGTTTTAATTTGACTTTGCTCATAAATGTCCTGCAATTGGGTAACTTTTTCATTGTTTGGGTATAGTGCTGGGAAGTCAGCACAGTAACTGGAGAAGCAATTGCTCTGCTTGCTCAGGGGAGTTCTCTGCAGGGTACGGAAGGTCAGAGGCAGGCTGTGGTTCACTACTTGAGTGAAGACTTGCTTGCAACAGAATTGCACTGGTTTTAGAATGACCTGTGCTACTGAGCAAATAACTGCTATGTTTTGCACCAGCTGATGATTGTGGGTTTTTCTTTCTGCCTCTTCAGCCGTTTGGCTGCGTTCCCAAACAAACAGAGCTGAATAGCAGTGTCTATGTGTATGGAATCACTGAGGCCAGGCATTTGTAACACAAGATAAGAAATGGTCTGGTAACCAGCCCTCAGCAGGAAAGGGTGTCGCCTGCAAGCTTGTCTCCTTCAATGTTTGAAAGCATTGAGGGGAAAGCAAAGGACACAGAGCTGCGCAGTGAATGAGCAATTGTTGAGTGGGTGCCTCTGATCAAAGGAGATCCTGAGATGCTGACTAGAGAGGCAGCATCCCCATGGAGGAGGGGGGAGCTGTAAAACATCTAGAAAAGTGTTTTGCAAATTGGCAGATATATACAGTGATCTAATATATTTGGAGTAGCACAGTGAAGTAGTCAAATCTGGGACAAACTGACCTAAAATTAAGTATACTATTTTGATTTTGCAGGTGGGAAAACTATGGGGGAAAAAAATTTTCCTTTAAAATAGATTTGACATTTCTTTAGCCAACCTTCTTTTCTCCCTAGCCAACCAGTTATGTCAAATAGATGCCCAGTTTCCAAAATTTTTTTAGTGTGACTATTACAGTCTATATTCTTCTTTTTGCATAGCTTTTCAGCAATTTCTTGGTTTGTTTTTGGGTTTTGTTTTGTTTTGGTTTTTTTTTTTTGTACTACACATTGGGAATCTATATACCTCTTCCCTTATAAATTTGCTTTTATAAAGATTTAAGGTTTTTTAAGACAAAGGTAGAAAGACCAGATTTTCCAGTGATTTCTGTGAGTTACAAGAGATTTGACAATGAGATCTGAACAGTGAATCTTAAACTCCGGCAAAGTTATATGACTAATGCAATGTGTATCTTAGTTATGCTTTAGGCTGAGCTTATCTATGGGCTTATATATTAATTCAGATCTTATTCATACGAAGAAGCATTCGAATGAGTGTTCAGAATTAAGTCAATGGGAGTACTTGTGTGCATATGTATTTTCTTAAGAGTTATAGAATTGTCGCAGCATCTGTTCTATGCTTTTAAATGGGCATTTAAGGCTACAGATAACATCTGGACTTCCATGGGACTGCTCACTTCAAGTTTTCTGATTTAATCCGTACCATTATGCTGTGTTCAGCAAAGAGCATCATGGTGCTGCACAATCAAAACACCTGTACATTCAGAAGTACAGCTGAACGTGCACAGGACTGATACTGCATGGTTATAGAACAGTAGACGCACTATATAATGGTCTATGGCCAAATGTGGGCACAAAGACATTCTGTTATAACCGTCCGTCACGCTTGGGCTGTCAGGAGAATAGTGCTGGTAACCTTCAGGTCACAATGCGGTGAAGTTAAATGTGTGGCGTGCTGCTAGCCAGACTAAGTTACTGACTTTTATTAGGAAATCCTGTAACGAATTCTTGGATAATAAATATGGATCTGCAAGTCTGACTGAAAATCTTGTCTGTAAAATGGTTTACAGTTTAAATAAGCTTGGGAAACTTTCAGCTCAACACGCTAGCTTTTTTGGGAAAGCTTCCTTCATCATATATGTCTAATGTGAAGGAGCTACTCTGACTTTTACAATTTCTGAGTAGATATTACAGAATTTTGTTTTGTTTTCAGCTGTGTATGCAGCTACTGGGGAGGGATCATTATTAAGTGCTTGCTTAACCATTAAGTATATATACCTGAGTGCATTTTGTTTTGGTTTTGTTGTTGAACTATTTAAAGTTCAGTTGTGTGTAGTGAGAGAGATTAATTTCTAAATTCACCTACCTAATAACTGATCCTTGGGCCAGGGTTTTCAGAAGGGACATATCATGTTTGTGAGAAAAAAAAAAAAAAAATGTTTGGAATAGTGAAAATGAACTTGGGCGTATGAGTGCTTTTCAAAACCTACCATTTGGATATTGCCTTATATGCAGATGTTAACATTATGTGAACTGGCATTATCTGTTTCAAATAATGTTATGCTGGTTGATGTCAAGTGTTTGTGGAATAGGTTGTTTCTGTATTGTATTTTTAAGTGTTGCTTTCATAGGAAGAGTGTTAGTTTATCTGAATTACTCAAATATAAAGCAAAGTACAAATATTGTTCTAAAATCTGAACTGTAAAAAAAACCCAAACAAACAAACCAACAGAAAAAAAAAACCAACCCAAATCAGTGATTTTGATGCATAGCATTTTGTTAGGATATTATGCTAAGCTAGCAAGTATGAACTGAGTATCACTTGCCTGCAGGCATGCACTTCTATTGCTGATGCCATTGTCTCATGTTTCATTAAATGTTGTGTGATATCAGTTTATTGCTTTTATTACATGGAGTCACTTAATTTCTGCAACAGTGAGTTCTTAAAATATTACGCATAAAAGTTCTTCTGTTATGAATATAAGAAGCCGTAGTTGTTCTCTTGTTGAAGAGTGTGAAGTTGAAAGATGTCCATTATATAATTGTTTCATAAAAATAAGGGGAAATCTTATTATTTACTTGCCATTCAAACTCTAGTTAGACTAAAAAGTATTAATTGTCAAGATGTTCAAGTTACTCTGGCTCTCAAAAATCATGCTAAGTGACAGCTGGAGTGATAATACAGTATGTTATATACCACATTTTTAAAATATATTTCTAATATGACCACTTTAAGACAACAACTATTAGAACTACATTTAAGTATAAGTATCTGTATGCCACACTGCTAAGGAGCAGAAAAACACTATTTCAATTAGACTTCTGTCTCACTCAAAATAATTACCCTGAAGCTTAGTAGATATTATCATAAAATTATGAACAAAATATTGTGTATCAAACACTGAAGTCCTAATTACAGTGGAAAGGATACCAGTACAGTTGTATAGATGTGCATTAACTCTCTTTTTACTCCAATTAGTTCAGAGCCATGTTGGTACAGAAGTAATAACTTCACTAACAGGTGTCTCATCTGGCTGAGACACATTAGCATGGACATAAAAATGTGTGCTACTGCATGTCCTGATGCTTAAAATCTTGGAAAGGCTACTTTATCATAAAATGGCAGCTGACTGGTAAGATATCTTAAGCCATCTTTTTTTTTTATTTTTTATTTTTAGAGTGTTGGCTTCTTTTTCCCTCATCGTTTCCAATCAAATGTAAAGAGCATAATGAATGAGCAGGTATCATGTGCCGAAAACTTGGCTAATTCAGACCAGTGCATGATGGTTGAGTGCTGGGCTGGGTGTCATATGAGATAACTGCAGCTCTCACTGTGACTTGCTCTGCAGCCTTGAACAAGTCACAAACCTCGCACAGTTCCTGCTCTTTTTAATGTCTTCTAGATTAAAACTCTTGAGGAGGAGGAGGGAAAGGAGGTTGTGCGCTAAAATGCTTCTTGATTGTCATTGGAAATTGTAGGTATGCAATATAAACAACTTGCATCTAAAAAATGCTGATTGAAATCGGTCTTGTTATCTTATCCCAGCAGATGAGAGCAGTAATGAATTCAACTAGTTTGCATATACAGCTTCTTAACCACAGCAGCTCATCACATGCTGCAATAACCTGAGAACTGAGTAAACATTTTCACACTTAGTTGTCCAGAGCTTCATGCTTCTGAGACTATAGGCTGCCAGCAGAACATGAGCTAATTAGTTCACTGACTGACATTGCAGTCACTGCGGTGTAAGTATGCAGAGCCAGAGGTGTATTCTGTAGGCTGGACTCAGCCTCTGTAACAGTTTAATCTGTTCCACAGTCTTCCCGCCAGTCTTCAAACCTGGGAATGATCTGCGGTGGATACTGCTGCAGAGATCCCCGAATATCTTGAATGTGTAAATCCACAGGCAGCAAACTTATGAAGAGATGCCAATATCAAGGAGCAACAGTAGCAATAAATACAATCTAAATATTAATATGAATATAATGTAATTCTATTTTTTGTCTTTCAAAAATTTCTTTGACTATTGATCACACGAAGGCCAGAATGCTAGATCAGGACTAATTTTAGGAACACTGATGTGAATTTTTCTTCACCCCTTTTCCACACAACCAGCATTAACACTGAAAAGACAGTCCTGTTCTGCACATTCATAGACCTTTTAGGGTTAAGACTTCTGTGTTGAAGGTGTCTTTGTGAAAGTTAGGACATGACCCAAAAGAAGAGACATGTCCAGGAGTTCTGCCTTTGGACAGGGAATAAATTGCATTCACCCTCATGTAACTGCCATGGAATAATTCAGTAATAATTTAAGAGGTACTTATATTTGCAAGTACTTAGTAAATCAGGCTGCACAAGAGCAAACTGATTAGATGAATCACTGACTACAGATGCACTGGAATAGAATGTCATATGATTTTATTTTTAAAATAACAGCATTTACATGAACGTGTACAAACTTAAGTTCCTAAATAATGACCTCTGTTTCAGATGTACAAGGCATCAGCTTTCCTTGTGAATTTTTTTCAGACAGTGGACAGTTTTCAAAGTACTTGTTTCCTTAACTTCAGCAGACACTCAAGGTGCTCTTGCTGTGGGTTTTGCAGAGACTTGCATTGTCTGAAATCCAGGCAAGCAGAGGACAGAGTAACACACGTGACTGCCATTACTGAAGTGCTGGGCATCTCTGTGCCATACGCCACTGTACAGTGTAGATTACTGAAAAGCCTGTCCTAAAGAGGTGGACACGTAAACCCTGAGTTCCAAAGGTCACTTTAGATATGTGAAATCAACAGGACTATTCTTGCAGGTAATCTAATCTATAGACGTAATACTTAGCTGAAGTTTGGACTGTAAGGGTTCCCAGACTAGATGAATGAAGTTAATTGCTTTTTGTAGCTCACTGTCATTTCTGGATGCCTTGAATTAAGCACATCCTAATTAATCGGCAACTTAAATCAAGACCAGACTGATATACAGCAATCTTTGAAAGCTCAGCAGTGGGGGCATTCTCTGTTGGAGAATCTCATCTCTGTGATATGCTTAATGTAGAGATGTGCTTAATGTAAAGATGGGTAACCTAGAGATGCAGAAAAGGAAACCAGGGCTTCTGTGTTGTCTGGAGAAGATAGCATGCCAGCTGACTAAGAGGAGGAGCAAGAAAATATTCCTTTTTTGGTTTTGTGTAAAGAATTCAGGTGTTTGAGTTTTTCATACTTTTTTTCTGTCTAACTCTTTTATTAACATACGACGTTGTTGCATATCTCCTAATTAAATGTCTTATTTTTCTCTTGAGTGTGGGTTTCGTGGGTGAGTGGAATTTAGTGGCTGAGCTGGTTGGTTTGTTTTTAACTGAGTTACAAAGCACTTCTTATCCAGGGATTTGGCAGAGCTATTTTGCAACTCTGTAAACTGGGACCACAATATGTGTCATAGCTACTCAGCACACCCTCCAGCATATCAGAAGGAAAACAGGAATAGATTTCATTTCAGGTGCATATAAGCTAGCATAACAGAGGTCAAAAAAGCAAGAAGATATTTCAGTTGCAGATAGTGACCAAAATGGTTGTCTGATGCGTGGCAAGATGCTGGGCTGTGTGCTTGAACCCCTTGGGTCGCTAGGCAAGTGTATTGTGGTTTGGTTGGTTGGTTTGTTGATGTTTTTTAAAGTAAATATTTGGCAGAATGCCTATAGTAATTAATGGTGGCCTGTGCTCAGAATTCATCTTTCATTGTGTCTAATAAACAAATATTTACTGCTTCATCAACGTAGTTTCATTCCATGCAGGTGAAAATTTATGAACAACAATCCACTTCAGAAATCCAAACCAGATGGGCGTAAGACATCATGCTTTTCAATATATGATAATTTAGATGTTCTGCCTGGAAAAAATTACTTTACTGAAACCAGTAAGAGGAACAAAATAATGTTTACACAGGCAACATTGTGTGCTCTTTAAAAGGCATAAATGACAATGATTGCTTGAGAGGATTCTCCAAAATGTGTAATTTGTTTTAACATTTACAGTTCACCACCATTACATTGAGTTGTCTCAAGAATATACTTTTCAGAAAAGAAGTTTGTCTTAAAATACTGATTTATGTTAATTTTTAAAAACAATTCTTTTTATTTTGTTTTTGTATAGAAGGGAAGAAAAAATAATGGTAAAGGACTTGTAGTACAGAAACTTTGCCTTCCTAAATATTACAAATGCATCATCTTGAATATATCAAATGAGCATGGATAATGTATGTTAAATACACTATTATTGCATAGTAATTTCCTTATAGTACTCTGTGCCCTAGCTATCGTTATTTCAGCTAGTTGCTTTTCCAGAAGCTTCCAAACTGAATGTCTGGAAAACCTCATGATGTTGTATGAATGTAATAACTTGGTTTTTCCAAATGTAGGACAAGGGGTGCACATTTGTGTATTCCCACACTCCCATTTCTGTCTCTGTGGAAACAGCTAGTTGATATGAGCCTTTTCGGTTTGGGGGTGAGGTTGATACACAGTGTATCATTACACTAAATTCAAATTAAAGGAATAATGATCCCTGAAGACAGAGAGGTTGGATTTATAATTTGATGTTCTGTGTTGCCTTTCTGGCCTCCTGGTGCCCTCGCTTGCTGCACAGCTAAGGCAGGTCAACTATTTTAAAGAGGTAATGTGAAATAGTATCATCTATGATCAGAATAAACATGCCCGCTTTCTTCAAAAGGTTCTTAATAGGATATCTCTTCAGGATATTTCCTCCTTGATATATTTCATAGAATTTTCATTTTAAATACAGAATTCCTTGGAGGTTTTCAAGACTACTCAGAACAAAGCCTTGAGCAATCTAAGTTCAGCATTTTACCCAGCTTTGAGTGGGATGCTGGACTAGCTAACCTCCTAAGGTCCCTTCCAACTTTGATGATTCTGTGACTTTGTTTTCTGTGGTTTAGGATGAGAAATAGCTGATGAATTCCCAGTTCCTTTTATGGATCTCTAACGATTATTTTTGCATTTTAAACAGCTTCTAACTACACTTAAGTCTTATGAAGGTCTGGTGTTTGGGATGCACACTCTAATTTATTAAAGCTTTGGTGAAAATGAAAATTAAATTTATGAGACAGAAGATCTAGAATGGTTCAGGAATTCTTGGTTTATTTCCCAGCTCTGCTGTAAACACTGTTTGTCACATCCAGTGAGTCGTTGAGTTTCTCTGTGGCTCACTTACTCATATTTCTGCTGAAGGTTAATAATGACACTTTTCATCTCTTTATTTTGATTTAGAATACTTTTTTTTTTCCCGGGACAGGGTCTGTTTCTGTGTGCTTTCTTGAAGAAAGGGGGGGGAAAAAAAAGAATCAGTTTTTGTCCTTATTCCTGTTAATTGTGCTGAGGATTGCCAGAAGCCCGTCACTGCTGTGGTTGGAGTGGTCCAGGTGGGAGCGTGGCTGGAACCTCACGCTTAAAAGCGATCCTGTTTAAGCAAAAAGGGCACTTTTGGAAAGCTGTTCTTTCAAAATAGACTAAACTTCCCCACTGACCCCTCTAAATTGTGAGCTGCTTTGTGTCACGCGTGTTATTGAAACTTTGATTCTGTTGTTTGTTTGTTTTTTAATGCCTCTGAGATGGCAAAAAATTTAGTTATGAGTTTGTAGAGATGGAAGTCTCTGTAAAAGATGTGTTCAGAGATCAAATTCTATCTTTAACATTTTTAAGACTTTCCGTAGAACTAAGGGCAATATGAAGATGTGGAGGGCAGGAAGATGATGCGACTTAGATTCATGTCTTTCTAAACAGACTTGAGCTGAAAAGAGTGATGTTTGTTTTTACATGCTTTCCATTCCCTTCATAGTCCTGTAGTGTATCAGTCAATGAGACCGAGGAGCTGTGATGATATGAAGATTTATTCAAGATGTTTTTGTGCCAATGAATGTCTAACTAAACCTGCGTCCAATGGAATAAAGTTTTTTGTAGCTCTGTCTGTACTAAGGTTTGCCTTCTCTAGTTGAATTAAAAGAAACCTAGCACATTAGCTGTCTTCAACAGTGTCTTATAAACGTTGCTTGATTATGAAAGTTTAGATCATAGCAAATAAAACTAGAGAATCATCTGACTGTGACAAACAGTGGATCTCAATGTTTCATATCATTAGAAAGATTTAAGATCATTAACTAATATGCTGAAGCCTTTAGCATACCATGTTTAGTGTTTGGATTGAAAATAATGAAGAAGCTTTTGTTGTTTTTTTTTCTAGTACCTCTATCTACGTGAACTTTTAGTTCTTGAAATATTAACATTGCCAAAGGTACTTAAAGCTAGTACATACTATCATGCTTCTAGCTAAGGACATATGTTACCTTTTCACAGGAAGAAATGTTGAGGCTGGCTAAGTTTGTACCATCCTAAAAACTTGTATACCTGACTTTCTTTGTTCATTTGGTGTTTCCTTACCAAAACACTTGGAGGCAGGAAGTGCGGAGGATAAGTCTTGTATATTATAGTTTAAAATACTAGCCGAAGCAAAGAATAATTCTTTAGTGTTTCTGGTGTTATTGCCTCTCTCTAGATAAAACTGAAATTAGATGCCGAAGTTCTTTTATCAGCGATCCACCCCATAAATCTTATTCCAAGTAACTGATTTGTTTATAAGCAAACAAGCCAGAGTGCATAAATGTATCTATATGAATGCTTATATGAATGTGACTGAAATTTGATTAAAAAAACAAGTGTATGATAAGGTTATCAGATTTATATATTTAGTTTATCAAACACAAATCCTGCAAATGCCTGTCAAAAGGTAAAATTTATTACTGATGGCACCTGCATGGCTCCATAAACAATCAGATACAGATAGAAGCACTCACCAGTCTAAATTTTCACACTGCTGCAACCAACCAACATCATAGTATTAGCTCTAGTATCTGTTCTAGTGAAACTACTGTGCAACAGTGTGTGTTCTGTACGTATAGATTTCTGTATACCGTAGTTTTGTGAGAAGGAGACTCAATAACAAAGTGTAAACCAATGAAGTAGAGCTTGCAAAATAGGATCCCTCCAGTTCAGAATGGAATTGGGAAATGATGTGTGTCTGTCAACAAGCAATGTGGAAGTAATGAAATTAAAGACTGAGGAAGACAAGATTATAAATTCTTTTGTGGGTCTGCAGGAAAAATTAAGGATGGGGATTATTTTATTTTATTCATTGATATGTCATAATTATTAATATGGTGCTAAAAGTTTAGATATTTGAAATGACTGCATATGTAATTATTCAATTATAAATCCTTTATTAAAGGCCATCCATAAGAACAACAGTAACAACACTAATACCTAAGTATTCCTCTACAGTTTGTTTTTTCCCTAAAACTGGAGAGACAAATTTTCTATGAGCAAATCTTGATTTCCTGCATTTTGTGAAGTACTTCACAGAGCTCTGGTGCTAGACAAATAATACCAACCGTAGCTTAAAGCACTTATGGAGAATGTGAACATCTACAATGTCAGACTTCTAACTGCTCTTAGTTTTAGGGCAGATTCTGTTCTGGATTTTGCTATGCTCTGATTTTTAGGATAGATCAGAATGCTAAACTATCAACCCTTAAAAGCTCTCACTGTGTAAAATGTGTCCCAGATATGAAAACGGATAAAATGACTGAACTTCAGATATCTACTGGCACTTCAAGGAATGTTCAAAGTATGCGGCTTTTGAAATAATGCCGTAATTTAAATTGCTTCCAGATATGGTCCCAGTTTATTTATTAGTCTAATTCTGTGAAGAGATGGGAGAGTCCTACACTATGTGCTTTATGCCTCCACGGCTGAAGAGGGAGGAAAGGGAATAGTGAAAAGATGAATGTTGGAGTTGTAAGCTGTGTGGGGGTGGTCAGAGGGTGGTGCTTCAGTCTTTATTACAATTCATTAAAAATTAAGCTTTACCCTGAGAGAGAGATGTGAAGTGATGAGTCCTTTCTGAGTTCTAAAATGGCGCATTATAAAACTTGCACACAAAAGCAAATCTTTGTAGGACTTCAGTTTTTTAAATTATTTCAAAATGTCATGAACGTGGCTGCAGCTGTTAGAAGGCTGAATTTCAGCCAAAATTTTATAAATGTACAAGATTTCAGCTGTTTGCCTGGTTGTTTGCTGTCCTCGGAAATCTTGCATCTGCTTGATAATGCCATGGTGACGTGTGAGCCTAGGAAAATCTTCAGAAGTTCTTACATTGCACTGCTGTGTGTGGAAGGACACTGCAGGTTCTGCAGTGAATAGTGCTGTAGAAAGCAAGATTTCTTAGACTGCAGTCTCATGATGTGTGTGCAATTGTGTGGCATGGAAAAATACAGCATCAGCGATCTATTTATTTGCTGAAACAATCATTAGCAACACTGATTTGCCATGTTAACTATTGATGCAAAGATTTTAAAAATGTTTTTTGGAACATCCCAAATATTAGCAGTACTCAGATACTGATCTAAGTAGCCATGGTGTATGCAACATGGACAGACAGATCTGTGGGCTTTTCTGACACCTGCTGTGAGACTTTGTCCAGCCATAGAGGATGTCTGAAAACTCTAGTTCTCTTCCCTACTGGCTTTTGGTGATTCTCTAAATTTTTCAGTTTTAAATAGTAAGCTCAGGTGGGATTTAGATCTTGGTGCTCAAACCACTTCCTTCTGATTTGGATTTTGATGTAGCACTAAAATGTGCAGAGATTTTCAGTAATATCCATACCTCATGTGTACTCATAGATAAGTCTGCTAGCCTTATCATTCAGTGCATGGGAGGACGTACTGCTCCTTTTGTGTTTGATACTGAATTACAACAGCTCATCTGCATTGACAGGATTTGCAGATACTGATGTGCTCTGCATCTTGCTTTGCTGTCAAGTTGCCCCCTCAAACAAGCTCTACATGCAGTGTACGCACAAGTGGGAAGGTTGGATAATAAGGACTCAAGATCATTTTGTGTTTGAACTCTTTGTCATCTAGTAGGAAGAGAATTAGCTAGCAGAAACTATCGTCTTGGATGTTTGACAGCACTAAGGCAACAGCATAAGAAATGCATCAATCTACTGAGTAACCATAAAACATACTCAACTGGAAGAAACAGAAAGAAGACAGAGTAGCTGGCAAACTTAGAGATACAAGCTGCCAAAAGGCATGTGGAACATTAGTTCTACCATCTCGGATTGATTTTTTTTTTTTTTTTTTTTCTTCCCCCAAATATCTATTCCTTTTTAGAGCCACCAGATGCGGGACGTTGCTCATACAAACTAGATAATCTGAAAATTGTTCTAGCTTGTTCTAGCTTACTCCAGCTTTCAGTGCCCCGCAGTGACTGTTGCAGCAAAAATGAGATCAGCTTGGAAGAAAGAAATTCTGACTATATCCTTCTCCTAGATGTGGATATATGTGTGTTTCATACATGCCAGTGGCTGCTCAAGGAGGCTGGCATGGGATCTGTTTAAACATCTTTTGCACTATCAAAGCTTTTTCCTATGCAAAAGATGGCTGATTCAATCTAACACACTATTGAAGCCAAAGACTCACTTGCTCTGTGCCAGAGAACTTCTGATTGTGTACTTTGACTCAATGTGCCTCCAAGTTCTCCAAGCTTTTGCTCAAATTTTAATTAGGTCCAACCCGTCACATGTTGTGTGCTGCTTCTGAGTGCATTCAGTCTAAATTTACTGTTGGCAAAAAGAAGCTGAACATTGAGGCAATGCAAAAATAACTCCTTAAAAAAAACAAAACAAAACCAACCAAACAACAACAACAAAAAAAAAATCCCACACACAACAAAATAGTAACATCACAGATTCAAAATGGACCACCTTGTATATTTCAATGTGAATCAGAACTTCCAAACCAGACTTAGCTGTTTGGGACATTTTCCCTTCTAACAAGTGATACTGGTAACCTTGGTTTCCAGGTGATATACTGCTGTAAAGAACCACTGTTTAAATCCACTTTCCTGTTACTTAAAGACTTAAATATGTTAAGTGTTTCTGTGTGTGACATGGGCAACATTGCATGAGAATTATTTAAAAACCAACATGGCTGGGGAAACAAAGTAGAAAAATCAGTCATTCATTGTAAGAGAAGGGAGAGAAATCCTTTAACAAGCAAGTATTTGTGTCTGGACTTCTTTCCACAGCCTTGAAATGGGATGCTGTTAGAGGACTTGATTAGCTTTAGGGTTCATCTCCTGTGAACTTCTGACAATGATTACTGAAGTATTTTGGAACCATCTTATTTGATTTATCAGCTGTTCTATTTTTTTCTTGGCCTTTTCTACACTTCCAAGAGTAGCAGTTGTGCTCTCCAGAGGGGATGTTACTAGGATTTTTGCTACTGCTGCCAAAAATCTTCTGGCACAAAATCACTGTCTGAGTCAGCTTTGTAACATGACAAACTCGGAGACAGCTGCAGCAATGATATGTTAGCTGCCTATTGGGCAGCTTCAGAGTAGACAATAAATCTCCTAGTAGTTATAAAATGTCATTAAAAATAGCCCAACACAATAGATGATTGTGAAATATTGTGCTTATTTTTCTGGTTAGCAGGTTGAAAGACATAGAAGTGATTGAAGTTAGAACAGTTATTCAGTTGTGCCTACATATGTTGTATATATTAGCATTCAGGAAGAACTAGAATGCACTAAAAGAGGATGATGCACTTTTGTATTACTCAGCTATTAATTGCTCATATCGTATGCTTAGATTTCAGTGATCGCAGCTGCTGCTTCTGTATATGTCTTTCTCCAATGTGGTGGCACTAGAGTAATGAATATGATAAATTTTCAAATGGAGAGATTCTAAAATGGAGTTACGCTGCCATTGCAGGTGTTCAGTGTTGCATTTCCAGAACTGGACTTCTGTTGCTATTGTCTTGTAGTTCTATGAGCATTACTAATGCTGCAGTTTGTAAGTTAAACTACTAGTTTAATTGGCTCTTTCTTTACTGTACTAATATCTTCAGTCAACCAGAGCCTGGAGTCCTACCTTTTACGCCCAATTATGTTCCATTTCTGTGCCCCAGCCTACGCTTAATTTGCACAGAAGTAGAAATGAAGTTGTCGGTGCCATCTTGCAACTACTCTCCTCCCCGTTACTTTAGCTATATCCGATGCCAACATTGCTGATTTGTTGAACCTCAACCTATTTTGTTTAGCAGTGGAAAGCTGACTGCTTTGCAACTGTCAAACTGGTACAGTGAGATGCAAAGTGCTTTTGATATTGCCCACGTTTCTCATGGGTAAAGGTAGGAGATATCATTTGAATTTCAATTATATACTGAATTAAACTGAGAAATAAAACAAGGACACAACTTCAGTGTGTGAAATTTCATTTTCTGTACTAGCTAACACTGGTAGGTGCCTAGGTTAACATGTATTTGATTCAGGAGCGAAAGAAAGCGAAAGAATACTGTTTTCTGCTTCAAGGCTAGTTTCTCACAAAGATGGTTTTACTCAAAGATGCTTGCTATAATTGTGCTTAGTCTGTACTATCTGTAGCAATTAATTGCAGAGTGGAGAGAACTGAAGGATGAGACTGCATCTGAATGCTTCTCAGAGCCTGAAAAGAAGCTGCTACAGATGTTTTCTTCTTCTTCTTCCCTAATACAAAATTGGTAATAAAATGCCACAACAATTCAAATTTAATGATGCTGTTTTAACATCAACTTTACCCTTTTTGACATGCAAGTAGTGGTCACTTTGTTCTATCATGCTGGTTTCATTGTAACTTAAGTGTGAATGAAGATTGAGGTTTCTGTAGTATTGCAATTTATACTGCTAGAAGCCCAACTTGCAGACCTTGTGTTTTCTGAGTTTGTGTAACATGGGAGGGAAAAACTATTTCATTTATTTTCCCTTAATTACATCGCTTAATCAGGTACATGAAATTAGAGTTGTTGGGTTTTTAAGCTTTAATTAAAAACAATAGTATAATATAATATAGTAGTATAATATATAATATTTTTCCTTAAGAAAATTAAAAGGGGAGGAGGGGCAAAACATAAGACCACAAAATTTATTTAGTCATTAATTAAGATAAAATCAACCTGAATGTTTTTAAGAAGTTTAAAGTTCTAGTTAATCTTAGTTCCCAGGGGCATTTTTTCTTCATGATCTTCAGTGGAGTTAAATAATTACAGGAATGCTCTTACTCATAGCTTTCAAAACTATTTTGTTGAAAGGGGCACTGTAAAGGCTGACTAGGTTATCTAAAGCCAAAAATCATAACTCGTACCAAAACAAACATACTGTAAAAAGCTTAGAGTGAGTATATTTACTGCATAGCACAGTGTTTGCCTGCAATAATGCTTCTGATGCTCAAAACTGATTAAGCATGAAAGATATGATGCCCCAAAATAACCATAACCTCAAAATGGTCTGGCAGCTAGAATTCGCAGTGAGATGCAATGCTACCAGCAAATCAGGGTGCCATGCTCTTATTCCATGGCTGCCTGGAAGTGAAATATAGGTCCTATAGCTAATGATAATCAAAACTCTGTGGCAGTGGATGTTTTTTTTGTTTTTTTTTTTTTTTGCCTGTATATGTGTATACAATGTTATCTATGTGTATGTAATAAGTAAGAAATTATTAAAAAATAAGTAGTCGATAGTGTATTAGCATTTTAAGTCACTGAATAGATGCAAACTCTAAGGTTTGAGTGCTTTACGTGTTTCTGGTGCTTAGGTTTCAGAAGGAGCTGTAAGAACTTGAAAGATGCAGAGAAGACTGACAGTGATGACTTATTAGTTTACTAGATTGTTTTCATTGTTGAAAGATTGAATTAAGTTTCCTCTCTTGATGATTGTGGCAGAATATAGCTGCCGCAGAGATTACAAAATGTGGTAGGCAAATAAGTTAGACTTTCTTTTGGTAGCTAGCTTTTATATTAATTGGGTTTCTGATACTTTATAATCTTCTCAGTGGCATTATAGAAAAGAGCTGTGTGCATGTTTCTCTTGCCTGCCAGTCAGCTGTGCTGTAAACCACCTGCCCTCTAGGAAGAAAATATATATTAACTTTTAATATTACATTAAAATTCATGAATTAAACACACTGCAGTAGGAAATGCAGATTTTAACTAATAATTACATCTCATTAAACTTAACTAATCAAGCACTGAGTCGTTGAGAGACCTCTGCTACTTTACTCAGGCCGAGTATGCTGACAACTTATAAAATTAGAAGTATAGAGCACATTGGATGTAGAGACCGTTCTCCCAAATGCCGCTTTGCAGAGCACTGTGGCTTGTGGGAACTGAAGTGAAAAAGAGGAGCCCTGACTGAATACAGTTCGTAGTGACTGTGGTCCCAAGAGAGATTTCAGAGTATGTTATACTGTGTCTCTACAAAAGCATCTTTCCTTATAATTTGCAAACTCCACATAATCTCTTCCTTTGCTCCTTTGCTCGCAGTTAGCAAGACTATATGTATATTGCTTTTTTTGCCCTAAGGCTGTGTGTTCTTTAATAGTAAGAAGCGAAACCAAGAAGTTTCAACTATTTTAAACTCCTTTTCTACCAAAGTAATAGTCTTAATTGCAGAGAATTTAGCAGAAAAATCTGTCTCAGTTATTAGGCAGTGACTGAGATTTGATTCACAGATATTGAACACATAATTTTGTTTGTATTAAATCCAAGACCAGAGGGAGATGCAACTAAATCTAATTTGAATGTAAGTCAAAGGCCAAGGATTTATGAAATAGAAAAAGGTTATATTTATATTAGTCTGTGAATTACTGCAAAATAATGGTATAGATGTTGTGATATTAGATATCATACTCTTGACATCTCTAGTCAAACTCATACCTAACCCAAGTTCTTTTGATTGAAGTCAAGTTTCTGAAACTGTAGTAGCCCCGATGAGAACCTCATTATCTGGCTCTTCCTTACTACAGTTCAGCACTGTGGATTTAAATTATAAAGCTATATGTAATTTATCTAATTACTTGCGCTAGAAAATGCTAGCCTATGAAGGTCAGAGGTCTATTGTGTGCTGGTAGTAAGGCCAAGGGGATTTGCAGCTCTTGTATGTCTTGCAGTGCCATGTCAGAAACAGATGAGAAAGTGTTGTTCTTACCTGGGAAAGAGAACAAGAGAAGTCTTACAAGGTAAGCTGTATGCAAGAACAGAGCAGTACAGAATAAAGGAACTGTTGCACAGACACTTTACCTTCTCATGCCTATCCTCTTTCTGTTCTGGAAGACTGAATTAAAAGAATCAAGATGAGGAAATAAGACTTAAAAAATAAAATTTAGGATATATGGGTTTCTTTATGAAAGGAAATACTGAGGGTAACGTTAGTGTTTCATAGCCTGACTTTGCATGGCCGCATCACAAGGATGTCAAAATGATAAATGCAGTAGTGAATGAATTTTAGATTGCATGCCTTGGAAATATGCACAAGCTTAGAGTTAAAATTGCAGTTCTTATTTACGTCATTTCTATTCAGTGCGTTATTTGACCTATTTCAGTTTCTTGCAGAAAGAGCATCACACTGCTAGCCAAACAAACTACTTATAGCTTCTTGAAAATTAATATTTTTACATTGCAACGTAAAGTGGTTCCCTATATAACTAGCATAATACTTTTATTTCATTACGAATCTATTTTTCAGGCTACCATACTTTGACAGTGACTGTAAGAAATGATTTATTAAATGTTGTACATAGTACTGGATAATTCCTGTACAACTTTAAGGAAACTGTAAGTGATCCAGAAGAACTATAAACTATAGAACAGCGCAGACTGAAAGATACCTCAAAAGATCATCTGGTCTGACCTTTCATGGAAAAGGGAGCCTAGATGCGATTATCTAGCTGCCTGTCCAGTCATGTCTTGAAAACCTCCAGTGATGTTGGCCCTTGTCTTCTCCATGTAGCTCCTTTTGAAGAGAGCCTCCATCCTCTTTGTAGCTGACCTTTAAGTTCTGGAAAACTGTGATGAGTTTCCCCTCAGCCTTCTCTTCTCTGGGGAAAAAAGACCAAAGTCCTTAAGCCTTTCTCCATAGGGCAGGTTCTTCAGCCCTTTGATCATCTTTGTGGCCCTCTCTCGTACCCTCTTCAGTCTGTCGACGTCTTTTTTGAATTGTGAGGACCCGAACTGGACACAGCACTGCAGGTGCAGCCTGGCAAGCACTGAGTAGAGTGGGATGATCACATCTCTATCTTTGCTAGTAATGCCCCTGTAGATGCAACCCAGGATCTGATTTGCCTTTGTTGCTGCAGCAGTGCTACGGAAAACAGTGTCCCATGCTTTGATGAAGTCCGGGTAGACAATACCCATTGCTAACCCCTTGTTGAACAAACATGTTACTTTGTTGTAGAAGGGGATCAGGTTATCGGGCATGATTTGCCCTTGGTAAATGTGTGCTAGCTTTTCCCAGTCACCTGCTTCATGTTTTGGTTTGTAATAGTTCCTAGGAGGCCTGGCTCCATTACTTTCCCAGGGAATGAAGTAAGACTAATGGGCCTGTAGTTTCCTGAGCCCTCTTTTGGGCCCTTTTTGTGGACAGATATGACATTTACCCTCTTTCAGTTGTCAGAGACATCACCTGATGTCCATGACTTTTCAAAGATTATACATAGCAACCCTGCAACAATGTCAGCCACCTCTCTCTAACCCCTGGGGTGGGTTCCCTCCAAGCCCACAGATTTGTGTGGATTGAGCCCTTGCTCCATGTTCATACATGCATTGTCGCAGCTGCTTGATTTTGGTACCTAGGTGCTTGATTTTGTCATCATTTATGCCAGTAAAGACAGAGGCAAGGAAGTTATAGAGAACCTTGGCCTTGTCAGTGTTGTTAGTGACTGGTTTCCCTGCTGTCTTTAGCCATGGGCTTGTGTTTTTCCCATGCTTATGCTTGCTATAAAAATCTATAACATCACATGGTGCTTTGTTCCCAACATAACTTTCCTGTACTGTAGTGCAGATAAAGATGTACAAAGCCAGTTTATTACAGATCTGTGGTTGAAAAAGTGTTGATGTTCAGTTGAGGACACTTGACAGTTACCATTAATGATGGAGCCTTAACTATCAATTTTAGTGTTTCTTTCCTTTAGCAGTAGCTGGGGAAGCTAAACCCCCCCTACATCTACTAAACAACAATATTTACCTTTTTACACTCTTGTGTATGCGTTGTGCTGCTTATTTGCATAACCAAAACATAAGCGCTTTTGGAAAAAATAGCCAGTCCTTTCAGGAATGCGAAGGTCTTCAGAGCTGAAAGCTTTAAGTTGTTTGTGAAAAGAATGTGTCATATTCTTATGTTCATAAGAGAAAAACAAACATGCTTACTCTGAACTGCTTGTTATAGTTAATGGTCTGAACAGATTTACAGTTGTATCACTTCTAATTTCTTAGTAAAATCAGTCATTTCTCAGCAGTGTCTGGATAACTTATGTATAAGTTTTGAAATGTTAAAAATAATCCCTACCTAAAATTGAGCTTTGCAATGAAGATTATTAATAACGTCATGACAAGGAGTATCTTTGTATTCTAACATGTCTAGTCTTTATATTTTGCACAGCACTTCTATTTTCTATTTTAAACTTTGTATTTTGTGAGTGTTTAGAAGGAATAATTTATTAAGTCTTTAAAATACAAAGGTGAGTAATTGAATTCTTATCACTCTTTAAGGAATTTGCAGATGATTCTAATAAGCTGTAAATCACAAAACACTTGTTCCCAGAAGAATTTTTTTACAAGACAATTTTTCTTAGGAATGGAAGATTGCTTCAGTGTTGATAATGTTTGCTCTATCGCTATTGAGTGCTGACTAATTGTAATTTTCCATTACTTCACAACAGTACAGCCTACCTAGCTGCTATCTCTGATGTGATTACTATGTAAGGACAAAGAGTATTGGAGAGGCCTTAGCAGTCAAAAGGAGAGTCATTAATAGGAGTGAATGTGTGCTCAAGCATTCATTAATATTAGTTTAACGGATTTCTGAACGGAGAATTCACATTATGCCCATTGCTGATAACAGCATAGCATCCTCTTATACTATGCAGTAAAATCCCCTTTGCTCTTCTGAGAAGTGATCCCCAATCTTGCTTGTTATATCTCATTTTCTCTTTATTTTGGAAGGATCTTAAAGAATATTAAAGTCAGAAAAAAAGAAAATGATAAAACAAAACAGTTCCCATCCTTTATTTGGCATATATAGAATTTTTAATTTTGACTAAGAAACTCTTAAACTTTTTTTACAGCAGTTGAAACTATTACAGTTGTGCAGCTTTCAGTTTGGTTTGGGTTTCTGTTAATCATCTCCAGAGTATAGCCTAATCTATTCTCAGAGGCTGATATAAGGAGGCAAAAAGAATTGTGAATGAGAGTGACTGTGCGGTGCAACAGGTGGCTCTGTGGGGTTGTAGAATTCTTGGAGACTTTAAAAAAAATCAGCTGGACTTTCTACACCATCCTGATCTTAAAATCAAAGTTAGCTGTACTTTGAGTAGAAGGTCTGATGAGAGATCTTCCAATTTATTTATTTATTTATTTATTTTTAAAATCCAGGCAGCAGTTTGTTTTGCAGAAAAAAAAATCGTAAGTAATTAATTTTTACTTTTTTTTTTTTTTTTTTTTTTTTTTTTTTTCTTCTTTAACGCTCCCAAGTGGCAGTTATGTGCCTTAGAGTTAGTTGAAGGTTCCTCAGCTGTGGGAACATGATTTGATTTGGTGATAGTGGCAGCAGATCAACTACTGGGTGACGGGACTCAGGAAATGATGAAGGTCAGGTCAGTTTAGGTCCAGGAGCTGAGACAATCAGTGTTTGGGATCTGTCACCTAGGAATTTGAGCTGTCAAACTTCTATGCCTGCATATTGGCTTTCCTGAGTGATGGGATGAAGCAGGCTGGGAAAGGAGCATCAGAACAGGGCATCCACCTCCCTCCTGAGACCCCCAGAAACTTCTGTTCTCCCATCTACCCTCACCATGTGCTGAGGAAAAGGACTGTTTGATATGCAAGTAAAGGAAAAGCTTAATAACTTCATCCAAAAGAAAAAGAGTATGTGATTTAATTAAGCTTTAATTTGATGTTGAAATAAATTTAAACTACAAGGTAACTGTTCTTCTTTACTGGTATCTGTCCATTGCACAAATACTTTTCATAGTTATCTATTATACAGTTTTCACATAAGAGTGCAGAGTCTATGGAGTCCAGCTAATCTAGATTGCTGATTGGAGTTTGTAGAATGAACTGTTAAAGGGTTTATTGCTGGGTTATGATGACACTTATGTATAAAAGATAAAGAAAGGGAATTGATGTGACTTGTGATGCGAATCAGTTCATGTGAAACAAGACAAAGCTACATGTGGAATCTGCTGGAATTAGACTAAAATTGATTCCAGTGCTGTTACTTCTGGGCTGTAGCACAGGTGGTGCAGGAGGAACTACCTGCACATACCAGCATAGACATCAAGACCCAAGGTTTCCATCACTATCTATCTTTTCCCTTGTCCTTGCATCTAAACTCCCACCCCCACACTGTGCTTCACAGGCAGGAGGAGAGAATCATAGAATCGTTTAGGTTGGAAAAGACCTTTGAGATCATTGACTCCAACCTTTAACCTAACACTGCCAAGTCCATCACTAAACCATGCCCCTAAGCACCATATCTACAGGTCTTTTAAATGCCTCCAGGGATGGTGACTCAACCACTTCCCTGAGCAGCCTGTTCTAATGTTTGACAACCCTTTCAGTGAAGAAATTTTTCCTAATAACCAATCCAAACCTCCCCTAGTGCAACTTGAAGCCATTTCCTCTCATCCTATTACTTGTTACTTGGGAGAAAAGACAGACTCCTACTTTCAGGTAGTTGTAGAGAGCAGTAAGGTCTTCCCTGAGCCTCCTTTTCTCCAGACTAAACAACTCTAGTTCCGTCAGCCACTCCTCATAAGACTTGTGCTCTAGACCCTTCACCAGGTTCATTGCTCTTCTCTGGACATGCTCCAGCACCTCAATCATAGAGTCATAGAATGGTTTGGGTTGGAAGGGACCTGTAAAGGTCATCTAGTCCAACCCCCCTGCAAGGAGCAGGGACATCTCCAACTAGATTAGGTTGCTCAGAGCCTCATCCAACCTGGCCTTGAACATTTCCAGGGATGGGGCATCCACCACCTCTCTGGGCAACCTGTTCCAGTGCTTCACCACCTTTATCGTAAAAAGTTTTTTCCTTATGTCTCTCTGGTAATGAGGAGCCCAAAACTCAACACAATATTTGACATGTGGTTTTCCAGTGCCAAGTACAGCAGGACAATCTCTTCCCTAGTCCCACTGGCCACACTATTTCTGATACAAGCTGGGATGGTGTTGGCCCTCTTGGCCACCAGAGCATGCTGCCAGCTCGTGTTCAGCTGGCTGTCAGCCAACACCCCCAAGTCCTTTTCTGCTAAGCAGCTTTCCAGCCACTCTTCCCCAAGCCTGTAGCGTTGCATGGGGTTGTTCTGACCCAAGTGCAGGACCTGGCACTTTGCCTTGTTGAACCTCATACATTGGCCTCCGCCCATTGATCCAGCCTGGCCAGATCCCTCTGTAGAGCCTTGCAACCCTCAAGCAGATCAACACTTCCACCCAACTTGGTGTCTGCAAACTTGCTGACGGTGCACTCGATCCCCTCACCCAGATGGTTGATAAAGATATTAAACAGAACTGGCTCCCAAACTGAGCCCTGGGGAACACTGCGTGTGACTGACTACCAACTGGATTTAACTCCATTCACTACTGCTCTTTGGGCCTGGCCATCCAGCCAGTTTTTTACTCACTGAAGACTGTGTCCATCCAAGCCATAAGCAGCCCTTTTCTCCAGGAGGATGCTGTGGGAAATGGTGTGAAAGGCTGTACTGAAGTGCAGTTAAACAGCATCTACAGCCTTTCCCTCATCCACTAAGCGGGTCATCTAGGAAGGAGATCAGGTTAGTCAAGCTAACCTGAGAGAAGGCAGCTGTTATGTAAGAAAAAAAAAGATCTGGAGGACTGTTAATTGTGGGTTTTTTACTACATGTGATAATGATTGTAACACCACTTTCGTACTCCTTCTGTAGCAATATTGAGTTATTTAGGTCACTGCTCTTCTCTTACGTTTTCTCTTTTATATTTCCTTCTTCTCTATTTCCTTTTATATTTCCTTTTCTTTGTATTTCCAAGTATATCACGTTTCAAAGTGTGAAGTTCTGAAACTCTTAACTTTAACCTATTTATGGAGAACTCCAATCAGATCCCATTTGTAACAGTCCTCCCTAGGCAATGAAATTTGAATCCTCCTGAGATCACTTAAAGCTGAGGATTAAAAATAAAGAAAAAAATATTTTGATTTCTTTAAGGCAACTTTTATTACCCTTCTTGATAAATAATGATTTAATCATTGCTCCAAATGAACATTTTGTTCAGTAGCCAAACTAAGCCAAAAATGTTTCATCAGAAACTTCCTGATGCACTCCACTGTTGATTTGATGCAGTAGGTTTTGATAGATTTATTTATTTTATTTTTTCTCTTCATTGCAGAGCACTGGTGGTTGCAGATGTAGTGTGTTGTGCTTGCTTTCCTTCTGGCATCTTTTAGCTTATGCAGAATTGTTCTGTTGGGTTTTTTTCCCCCCTAAGTTTTGACTGCATCAGTGACTTTTGCACCCCTGGAAGTCTCTTTTTTAAAATTTACTATTACGCTTTTGTGCTGCAAAGTTAATTATTTAGCTGTATTTCAATTTCTCCATCTATTGGAGACTATTTTCATGACCTATTTCTACATCCCCCAAAGGGTGTCCGCTTTTGGTGCAATGGTGCCGTCCAGTCTCAAGGGCTTTTGATGACTGCAGTGATGTCAGTATATTAAGACAGGAGGAACTGCTAAGGGTCAAAGGAGAGAGAAGCCCTGATGGGGGGATGATAGATCAACTTTTACCACAATCTTGAGTATCCCACTCTTTCACTGAATTCCTCTATGAATTTCTTTTAGCTCAATTAATGAGAAGTTCTGCCAAAGGACACCTGAATACACGTCTGATTGGCAAAAGCACTCTGCACCTAGACTGCCCATCAGAACTGTCATGACTCAATTTTCAAAATAACTCTTCATATTGAATGCTAAAAGCTTTTAGAGTTCTAGTCGCTCCTATTTCTTTGGCTCCTAGACATTGAACTTTTGAAAAACCCTGACCTTTTGTGTCTCGTGGGGCGCTCTCCTGAGTCATCTCCCATTTTTCAGCTTTCACTGATTTCAATTTGAGCCGTACAGCAGAATTCAGCCTCTGATGTGCAATTCTGTGCATATATAGATGAATTTAATTGGTATTCAGGGGTCAGTATTTGAGTTCTGACAGATGTGATCGGATTCTGAGCTTTATTTGCTTTTTTGCTTTTGAGTTTCGGTTGCAAAATCCCATTAGACGGACGTTTTTTTTGTACATTGCTTTTAGAAATAGTGGTTGTTTGGGTTTTCTAAGTAATGAAAACATACATACTTTAATATGCTACAATATTTTGCTAATCACTAGTAACTGGAAAGTCCTTTAATATATTTTTCAATGTATGGATTAGTACTTGTATATTGTGGTTTCAAACTGATAAAGCATTTGGAGAATGTGAACAACATTTATTTCTGGAACAAGGTCACACTTTAATTTTGAAGTCACTGACAGGGGAGTACGTGCTGATTTTTGGAGCGATGACTGTCTCTCTTTAGTTTCTTGTATGTTTCTGGAGCTTGAGCTGTTGTTTCTTTGCATTTGTGGATGTGATGCTGTGCTCTGCTGATACGGAGAGAAAAGCAGTCTGTTCGAGGATGTGGTGGTTTGTACCCACAGAGAAATGCTTCACCGCAATGTGCTTGTTGAGTTAATACCACATGAACTTTCTTATATAATCCTCTGAATTAAAAACAACAGAAAAACATTCAGACCGTCTCTCATAACAATTTCAGCTATCTCCGTGATCAGGCTGGGAAGCCAGCTAGTGTAAATGACGATGTTTTGATGCATCTGCTGCTCTTTCAGTTTGTTGCTAAATTATACGGATTTTTGTTCATTTGAATCTGAAGGCTAATAGAAAAAGCTCCAAGTATTCTATCTATAGCACGATTTTGCCTTATACCACAATGCAATGAAATCCTTTTAAGTGTTACTGGATTAAATAAATTTTTTTTCTGGCACAAAATGGCTAAGGGCTATCTGCTTGAATAATCAGCATTCAGAAGCTGATTGTTAGTTAATACAAAACTGTCTCTGTAAATGCAATAAAATATTTTTCATATTTTTATTAAGTATTTTGTTTTAGTCATAGATAAATGCATGTAACTAGTTCAAGTAAGTTTAGAACAAGAACCCTTTTACTATTTTGTAAAAATTAAGTTTTGATTTATAGATATCTTTAGGTTTTGCTCATAGTTCATTATGAGAATTTTTAAATTCAGTTATCCCAGAAGTCTTTGGCTAGCACCAACTAGTATTCAGTTAGCACTGACAAAGGAAGATCTCAACTTTGCATTAAAAATAAGTATGTCCTGAATGTTTACAAATATCAAAAATGTAAGAGTTTCAATGTAATTCTATCATGTGAGGAGGGAAGCATTACCTGATGCTGTAAGAACTGCAGGGAACCCTGGTTGTACTGAGTCTTTGTAAATATTTTGCCATTGACTTCACTGAACATAAACTTTAACTCCTTACGTGCTATTAAATGACCTTTTATGTTACCTTCTTTATAGACTGCGATAGTAACGTAAAAATATATGGTAAAAGATGTTGAGAATTTTGGAAGGTTTTGTTGGTTGGGTTTTTTTTTGGTTTTTTTTTTTTTGGTAACTGGAGCTGCCTTGTTGGGGAGAGTCCAGTTGTTTGTAATTGGCTTATTTTTTTTTAGTGCATTTAAAAATGGGATCACTATTTTTAAAATATGAATCCCACTTTTTTGGTGCTTCAGTAAGTCAAAGATTCTCAGAGAAATTATCAGTTATAAATGAAGTTAATCTGTGTACTGATGCTAAATTTGTGAAGCTCGTAATACCCAATGGTAGTCAAAATAGGCAATATTTTTAAAGAGATTTTCAGTGTGTAAGCTCTGGCTTTAAACCAAATATGGTGTCTTAAATATTCCTTTTTGATAACACACTGAGTTGCCATACCTACGTTAATAAGTGCATGCTACTATGCTACAAAATTGGGATGTCCATCCACTGGTGACTTCAGAAAAGTTAAGCAGGATCTTTTCATCTCTTGTTCTGCCAGGTCATTTTTTTCACACTCTCTATAGCAGCTAAGGCTATCTGTCTGGAAAAAGATGTTTACAATGAGGTGCATGCAGTGTGAGTATAGTTTAAAGCTAGGGTGGAAAACTTATTTTGAGATGTATCTAGTAAGAGCTGTTTCTAAAGCCAGATTGCTGTGAGACAGATGTGATGGGTGAGAATGGTTGCTGCTGCTGCAGTCTGTGCAGAGCCAGCTGTCGTAAATGCTGCTGTTTCCAAGGATATTTAAAATCTTGCATTCTCTTTTTTTCCTGCATTTGTCTTTTGCAAATACAGATTTATTAATATCAGATCATAGTACTGGAAACAATGAATCTGGTAGCCTTGAAGGAGGAGATAGTATTTGTAGTATCCATATTATGCCTTGAAGATCATTCAGTGAATTAGCTATAATGAGCCATCCTGGGCTGGTATAAACATCATGAAATAGATTAATGAGACAAGAGTACAAAGTCACTTACACTTCTTTAGACCTGAACAAAATAAAATAATGTCTGAAAACTCCCTACTGAATTTTTTCAACATTTAGCCAATGCCATGGTTCTAAATAAAAGATCTTGCAGCCTTCCTTTGAAATGTGAATTGAATTCTTGTTCATTTGATTAAACGGTGCTATCTGAGACTCGACAACGGTATATCCAGTTTTGGAGTATGGGAATTGTGCATAAATCTTTGCTGATAAAGTGAGGAAAGCATAATAGACCAAAAGTGCCTAGAAATTCTTTATTCCAATTTAGTTGGAAAGATTCCAGCAGAAATCAATAGTCATTACTGCTTTCACCTGAAACACCTCTACCTTTGGCAATTAAAAAAAAAAAAAAAAAAAAAAAAAAGAGTTAAATATCAAACTTCACAATGGAATGGTGGGTACTTATGAAGGACAATTCCACAATGGAAAAGTCAATTTAGTACTTGGTTAGGAATCTGAAAAAATAAGAGTGGTGGGGGAGCAAATCAGGCAATAGGATTTATTATTTATTAGAAAATGAATCAAGAGAACTACATAGTCTCTGCAATGTTCTCTGCTGTTTTTTTTTTTCCCTACAGTTCTGTTCAGAACAAGTTTTTAGATTTCATTTTTTCAATATTTAATGAAGCTGTAACAGGCTTTGTTTCATCATGAGTGCAACATGAAATAACAGTAGGATTTTAACTGTTCAGAAAACTCACGTATCCTGTATGCGAGTATATCCATCAGAAAATACTGAACAGCTCTAGGGATATCTAGGATATCAATTAGTAACACAGCTTTTGAGCTTTTGAATGTTAGTGAATGGCCTTTGTAGCTAAGTCATCTGATTTTTTGCACACCAGGGATCAGCTGTATGCAGATGTTTCCGTGTGCATCAGCCTGGTTATACTTGCACAAGTATTTCTAAGACACGAAAGGCTGGAACTGAAAACTGGCTTTAAATGAGACTGTATTTGAGTTTGTTTTTTGTTTTTTGTTTTGTTTTGGTTTTGGTTTTTTTAAGGTTTAATTTATTGTGTACTTCTCAACATAAGGCTGTCAGGATCATTGCTGTCTATAAATGTTGTGCTTAATTTGAAAGACTAGAGATGGAACTCAAAACAGTGTAAGAAAAGCTTGAAATCATGTCCAAGTGGAGAAAATGAAGTATCACAACTTATGCCTGTTTATATATAAAACAGAGGAGACTTCGAGGGGAACGTTTTGAATCCAGCCCTGCATCGCTCTGCATAGGCGCAGCACCATATCATTCCTCTGGAAGTGTTGGAAACTCCAGTTCTGGAAGGCTGGCTTGCGGCAATGGCTGATCATAGCTTGTTAACAATTTATATCAGCAGAGAAGTCATATTACTTGTGTAATTTCCATTAGTACTCAAATACATTAAGCTGTGCTGTAGCTATATCTCCAGTGGCACTTTTGCCAGTACAAAATGTCGCATGCTACAGCTTAGCTGTGCTCTGAGCCTGCTGCATTGGCAAAAGTTTCTTCTGTGGGCTTGATTTAATCTTGAATAATATTGAACAGAGAAGTGATTAAAAAAAAAAAAAAAAAAGAACAAAACCTCTGAAGAATATGTTTAATCTAAAACTTTAAAATGCTGACCATGACAAGGTATTTTTGAGTTAGGTACAGTAGGAGCATGTTGCACTTTAACCACTGTGCTCTGAGAATTCAGTATGCTGCTACCTCTAAGAGACGCTTTGTGATACTGCGTGTGTTTTTAGTTTTGCTCTTGTCCTTTGGGGACATTTCAGACTAATTTGGCCTAGGCAATGTGACTACCTTCATAAGAATGTTTGCAAGGATTGTTTCTTCAGAGCAGACTGACAAGTCAGAACAAGTATTCTGTTCCCTAAAGCCAAATTAAGTGGAGCTGCTGCTCATCAAACAGTTTTAGTTACCTTTTGTAATTATCACAAGTCCTTTCAGATAATATCGACTTCAGTTTTCCCTATTTGAAAGGGATAGAAATATAAAATCTGATTACTGTTGTTTATATTACTCTCTAGGGGGAAGAAAAAAAATAGTTCTATACAAAGATTACAGTGTGGATTTTCTCATTATTTTCAAATGTATTTTATTCATCTTCATTGCCTTAGTCTGGATAACAAGGAAATTTTGTTGCACTATTTTATTTTAAATACTAAGAATGAAAAAAGTTACTTTGAAGGATTTTTGGAATTAACTGAATTTTCTTGCAGAATCATAGTTACAGATATCTTGTATTTCAGTGGTTTGGTTTTCAACTTTGATATTAGCTTGGTGGATATTTACTTTTTGTCAAGTTATAAGCAAAAAGCAAGTTAATGTGTTGATATAATTTTGAGTTTGCAGAGTTTCATGTGCATTGAGCATTGCTTCATTCTTTTGATGGCAGGCGACAATATTTTGTGATAGTCTGTATGGTATATAATGAAACGGTCTCCTAGAATTTTAATATACGTTAGTATATTAGATCTTGATCCTTACCCCTGCAAAGTGAGTAGGAATTTTAACTCTAAGAATTAAGGCTGCATATGAAGATTGAGCCATGGCTCTATGAAAATCATTGTCTACTTTGAAAATCACTTTTCATTAGAAAAATCCTTTTGTTAGTGAAGAAAATTAAAAAACCTGTCAGTCAGACATCTTCCTCTGAATTTTTCACTTTATTGTTGATTAATCCAATTGGATTGGAGAGGTTAGAGATATATTACAAGACAGGAATGATAGCTCAGTGTAGCATACTGTCAGCCTATTCCAGATCTTGTTATCTAACTACATACTCCAAAACTACAGCCAGCTGTCCAAGCTGTAATCCTTTTTTTTTGGGCTGTGTTGCAGGGGTATTCAAAGAGACCCATAGAAACCTACATATTATGTACCTGAAATGAAACAATCTATGGTGCATTCCTTGTGTTTAAGTTCTGCACCGATTTTTGTGACTACTGAATCAAATTAGCATTGTCCTTAGAGTTTTGGCATTGTTTTTTTTTCTTTCATGGTTGTGGGGTTTATGGAGTTTTTTTAATGTTGTTATACTAACTACTTTTGCTCATTTTTTATGAAAAAAAAGGTGTATTTTACTTAAAACCATATTTCAGTGTATTAATATGAAAATAGTGTCCTGGTTAAAAAATATAAAGTACATGTTTACATTTTAGAAGGAAATTGAAAGTGGTTGAAATAATACTCAGCTTTACTGCAGTCTGGTTCGTTTTTCTGCTACTATTTCAAAATGTAAGATTCCTTTTGTGAAACTTTTTAAGAAATTTGATTGCAAATAATATTGTAGTCACACTGAAGTTTGCTTGCCCTGTGCTTTTTGCTTTCTGTTATTTAGTCTGTCTTGATCAGTTAATGTTACTGAGACCAATTTGATCAAAATTATTTAACATATACTTTAAGACCATTCAATATTTATCCTTACATAATTTCTTTCCTATTTTTGTTTTCTCTGCAGATACTACAACGTATTCCACTGAGCGATCTGAGCACTTTAAGCCGTGCAAAGACAAGGATCTTGCATATTGTCTCAATGAAGGGGAATGCTTTGTGATTGAAACCTTAACAGGATCACATAAACACTGCCGGTAAGTCCTTTGCAAAGAAGTTGCAAAAAAAAGTTGTCTGTCCAAGGGAGACAGTGTTAGGAAAAATAAACATGTAGACTTAGAATGTTATCAAGCAGTGGAATTTGCCTCCAATTTGATTGCATCCCTTACAGCTGATATTTCTTTTACTAGACTGTAACATTTATAAATACAAATACATAAATACAAAAAGCAATGTTTGATTAAAAAAAAATCTTAAGTATTCTATTTTCTAATCATATAAACAAGTAATGACAGATTTTTTTTTTACATACTAAAATTTTACATTCCTCTACATACTAGAAGTGTTCCTTTATTCTGAGTACTTGAATTAGAGCTTAGACAACTGCTGTATGCACTGTTCATTGAGAGAGAGGAAGAGCTTAGTCACTAGTTTTAAGATTTAGAGTTTCTTAAGTTTAATGACTGAAAGATAAAGTGGATTGTAATAGCCATCTGAACCTGCTGTATAGCTGTTGTACAGTTTTATGCTCCTGAACTTCTGTTAATGTCAATGACCATCTTGAATGTTTTTAAAAAAAGAAAATCAGAAAAGACGGCTAGATCATCAAATGGAATTATTCTAGATGTAGTGGCCAATAAAAGGGAGTGATATGCAGAAGGAATAATGTAACGTCTTCTTAAAGATGAGAATTAAAAAAAAATTTAGAAGTGGTCAAACAATCTTTTAAATAGAAGTGGTCCAAAATGAACACCTGTACTTGTGATGTTTTAATTTGCTCCTAAGATACTGTATTTGGCATACAGAAGGTGTATCTAGGACACTTATGTGCCCAAATTCTAAACTGACCATCTAAATATGTAGATATCTCTAATATAAGTAATAAAAAGCACCTAAGACAGTCAGAAGCTTTCCTGAATTATTTGGAACTTAAGCTGCTAAATCCCACTGAAAGAGACAAAAAAAAAAAATAAAAGGCACAAAATCATATATGCCTCGTTTGAAAGTGTAAATTTATGGATTTAAAGAATGATGCAAGTCTAATATCATCAGAAGACTGTTCCTAAGATTTTAATTTTTAATACTCTGCTGGTAATTTTTTCCCATTCAGTTTTATATGTTCCAGTGACCATTCATTTCCCCTCTTTATTTTATGTTTTCTTATGGCATGCTTTTTAAATTAAATATTTTGAGTCATTAACCATGGAAAAACTGATTTTTTTTTTTCCCAATTTCCATAATAAAAGAATTTGCAGGTTTTTATTTTTTTCTTCAAAGGTAGTGTGTGATTTTCAGTCTTTCTTAGAAGTATCAGGAGCTGTTAACAAGGAAATTGTATCACTTTGTATCACTCAACTATTTAAGCATTTTTCATTGCCAGAATATTTAAACTGGACTAAACCGATATAAATTAGTAGCAAGAAGAAATGGATATATATGAGAATTTTTAATTATGTTGGTAAATTTATTGGCTAATTTATTTGAACAGACCATTTTAGTAAAGTTGTATGGTTTAAACTTTTAAATATCTGCAGGAATATATCTCATAAGAGCTGTCTTTTTTTTTTGTTGTTGTTGACTTTCAAGATCTTTCCTGTTGTCTACCTTTGCAAGATCCTTGTTTATTTGCTGTGATTCTAATGCCACAGTCTGACTACCAGTTAGAACCTTTTCCATCCAAGCTTTTTCCCTTAACTAAATAAGCTAGTGTGTTAAGTTTTCATTCTTTCCAGCACAGTTAAATTGTTTCATCACCTTCTCTTGTGTTATTCTTCCATAGGGAAATACGGGTATCATTTGTGGATCTGTTAGCTCCCGCGTGTAACAGAGCTGCATTGTTTATACAAGTTTCAGGCATTGAAACATTGTTAAGAATCTGCTTATTTCAGTGGGTACTTTGAAGTGTGCAACACAAAAAGACATGTATAGAGCAATAAAAATTCATATAGCAAAAGAAGACACCTTTTGAAATGTAAAAGGTGATTAAACTCGTTATAATGCTATGTCTAATGCTGTAAGGACCTTCAACACTGCAAGCAGCAGCTTGTTCAGAATCACTTTCATGATACTGTTATACATGTCATTAATGAAGAGAAACATTTTAATTTGACCTTCAAATTGTGCATCTCTATTTTGGTAACAGACTACACGTCTTTGTTGAGGCCGGTGCTATAGTGAGTAGGATGTAGGTTTTTTCTATCTGTAGCCTAGAACCATGCTCTGAAATAGCAGCTAGAATGTACACATGTAGAAAAGTGTAATATTGATGTACTATATTTCTTCTCTAACTAGAAAAAAAAAAAAGGTAATTTTCCCTGAGAATGAAAGGGTTATGGAATTCCCATTGCAATTAAAAGAATCATTTGAATACAGAATTATGAAAGCTTAGTAAGTGAAATGAAACTTTGTTCTTAAAATCAAGCTGCATTGTGTATTCTCATTGGGAGTTTGGTTTTTGCATCTGTTCTGGGAACAGAGCACCAATTTACTGAAATGGGAATTTGCCATGTGGAACAGCTGCAGATAGAAGACCTTGATGTAGCAAAAAAACTTTTGTCCCACTTTGTCAAGTTTAAAGAGTGTTAGTAGATTATATGGTTAGGCAGTTGTGCAGTTGTGTGTACGTTTAAGAGCAAATATGCTAATGATTGTTAAATGAATTTTAAAATTTGATAGCAATTAATAAATATCTGAGTTACATCCTGGACCTCTTCTGTATCCTCATGAACCGTACTGTCAATGCACACGGTTTCAACTGGCAGTTCAGGCACCTTTCAGAGTTGACAAAATCAATCATGTTCTTGTTGGACAACAGGAGGAGATGAGCACGTGTCGAACTCCAGCATGTAGTACTGACAATGGCAACTGGATGTTGTAGAGCCCTGGCTCTATAACTTCTGTCTGTTTTGTGAGATGCACACCTTATCTAGTTTGAACCTGGAATTGTGGGCAGTGGCATGGCATGCACCCTTGGTAAAGGGCAAGAGGGAGGCCATGTTGCAGGAGACCACTAGGAGTACAGTAAATGAGGAGATCTGACACAGCCCTGCTCATCCATCTTCCATTCTTATCCACCTACAGAGGAGGTGTCCTGAAGTCACAAGCTGTTTTTCAGCTTAGTTGACAACTAGGGGAAAAATATATAGGAATAGTTCTAGTTTCGAATTCTGTAATTCCTCTTTTGTTTGAATTTCTACATTTTACTCACTGTCTCTTGATGAAAATTTGCCTGGGGATGTAAACTGGCAGAGTTCTCCCACGTGGTTAGGTAACAAGAAAGATATACTGGGTGTTGTTTGTGCTATTTTAATGGTGTGACTTCAGTATTTATTTTTGTGAATGGTTTAACACAAGCTTGTTTTAAGGATAGGGTAGGTCAGCAGTAGGGAAACTTCATATTTAGCTTCTCCATATGCTGAAATTTTTCCCCGTTGCCTTCTTGAGAATTGAAGATGAATCATGACAGTGCTTTTATTTGTTATTTACACAAAACAAATCAAGTACATAGTCAACACTGACACATCGGCATTTAACTGGGTAGTACATAATGTAGACTTAAAAAAAAAAAAGTTTGGAAATAGTGTACAATTTTATTTCAAA
>WHYT01016565.1:4047-17705 GCA_009806455.1 Tetrax tetrax
AAGCAAAAGTTAGTTATTCTGTGCTGGAAGCAGCTTCTACCTAAGATTCCCTGCACGAAGCAAAGACTTTTGCTGATTTATGAGAGTCTCAGTGGAGGCTTTAATTGTTGTTACCATACAGCAAGCGAGAAAACAAGCCAGTTGCAATGATTAGGCAATTTCCAGAGTATGTCTTGAACTGGGCTTTAGCTGTACCAGTAAAACTTTGGGGTTTAACACTTCTCTAGCACACGAATGAGTTCAGGCTGGTGCAGCTGCTTTGTTTCAGAGGTGACATTAATGATCGCAGTCGCATAACAATAGTTTTGGTAGACAAAGTGAAATAGGCAAGCTCTGAAAAATGCAAACCACGGCATTGACTTCACTGGGAGGAACAGGGAATTGTTTCTTGTGTATTTAAAGAATGAGAAGAAGCAAACAAGGGTGAGATTAATTAGGAGTGGGAGTTCACGACTCCCTCGCCAAACGAATGAGGAGCAGCACTGGATGAGACACAGCAGCAAGGCTGAAATGTTTCTCGGCATTTTCCAACTGAGGTCTGAGAGAGCTTCCCTTGCACCCCAGTGTCCCCAAGACATTCATAAACCTCCTCTCTGGCTGCCCAGCGTGAAGATTAACTTCTGTCCCCAGGTTTCATTATCAAGCTTTTAATCTCAGCCTCAACTCTCTGATCTGTCATCTGAAGCACTGAGGGAATTTGCAGCAGGGTTTTTCCCAGCAGAGAAAAACAATTCACTTGCTAAAGATGTTATGTAGGAGATAAAACTTACAGATCCAAGAATTTGGAAATTTATGTGGTTTTTTTTTTTTGTATCTTTGGGGGTGGCTGATGTTTTACTTCATTTTGAGGCTGGATCTTACGTTTATAGTACTGCACGTTGAGCAATAGACTTTAGCCAAAAAGCCCACAGGAAACTTCTGTTGATTTTGATGGAGTTTGAGGATAAATACAGAACAACACAGCATAATGTAGTCATTTTCATTTTCTTAAGCCTTGTCTAGACTTTGATTTGGAAGGTGTGATGCATCATGTGAATAATACCATGTAGTTAAGGCACCGTGTTTTTAATGGACAGCTTTATCCCTGGTCGTTTGCAGGAGGCTGTTACTACATTGTATTTAGCACTTGCTAACCAAGAAATCATCGATGGTAAGTGAAAAGAGAGGTTACAAACCAAAGGCAGGCTGGTCTTGCAGTTATGCCTTTCAGAGGTGGCCTCCTGCCACAGGTAGGAGCATTTCACCCCTGCCAGTACAGAAATACGGGCTCCCCAGCTGCACCACCACCCTGTGTTGGCTGGGTGGGTAGGAGGCCATGGGGCCATGCATGAGTGTTCGCAGTGGGGGTCTGCAGAGGGGTATGGAGTAGGTGAGCTGGGATGGGGAGTGGGAGGTGAGTAAATGACAGGCGGGGAGACCTGAGTGTGCAGCTCAGATTTGGGGGTGGGAGAGGAGAGTGGTTATGGTGGTTGGGTGAGGATAGGGCAGGAGTGATAGTGGGTGCAGCGCAGGGACATAACTTGATTCCCAGAAAGGCCAAGCATGTATTTCTTAAGAAGCCATCAGCTTCTTGGTCTCCTCCAAAGCTACGTTGAGAAGTCTCCCTTATCAGTAAACCCAGTGCTTTTGCCATCTGGGTTGGCCAGCCAGGAGGGCTGAGAGTCCAAAGGCTCTTGCCTGGAGCTCTCACACAGAGCCAGGAGCTGAATTTCAAGCAGAGGAGTCTGGCAGCCATTGCCTCCTGCTATCATCCCTCCTTGGTGCATCCAGACCTGTTTGATGCAGTCTGATACATTTTCCATTAGCCAGGAACAAATTCAGTGCAAATCCAACATCCTGGACTAAGTACGTGCTACAGAGGAGGCAGAGGAGCTCACAGTTGCCCCTCATATAAAATTATCTTCTTTGAATTTTCCTTCACCACCATCTCCACGCTGCTGTTGGTGGCACTTTGGCATGCTGGAACAATGGAACCAAGGAGAAAGATTGCTGCAAGTGCTGCAGTTGGAGGGGGAGATTCACTCTGAAATTCTACCAAGACATCATGATGGGCTGTTCTGGGTACGGGAGTTGCACTTCACTAATACCTCAAACTGGACCCCAAACCAGCTCTTTCAGCCCAGTAGGACCAACTTCCAGCCACAAAGACCAGTGCTGGGTACATGAACTTATAGGAGACCTTACAGAAATTAATATTAACCTAGAAGTGTGACTTGGGCCTACAGCTGCTTGTGGTAAATTGCTGGTTTTATCAAATACTCCAAACCAATTTGAAAGTTCATGTATTTGAGTGGTGCTTAGAGCATGACTGAAGTTCGCAAAGTATGTCATATAGGAGTACAGGTGTGACTTTCGCTGTTATCTGAACCTTGTCTGATGCACCAGGAGTTGCTTTTTTTTTTTAATTTGGGTCTGTCCTCTTCGCTCTGCTCCTCGATCTGGCATGAAGTCACCAGTCATGTAAATGCCTGTGCAAACACACTGAACATGAGTCATGCGCATCTGCCGCTATTTATTAAACTCTGGTTTATATCTTTGGAGTACATGGTATTATCCTTCATGGATGTGGCTTTATCTCTGTTATTACAATATGGAATTAATTAAGGATACTAATGTTTGTGTTTAAAAAAAAATGATATTCCTAACTTTTATCTATGGAGGCAACATTTTTGTATCCATTCTCTCCTAATGGCAGCATCCTTTGGGAAGATGTGATAGACACATTTAGGTAAATATTATTCCCCTGGCACACATGGTTCCCATTGCAATCGATCCCCTGCTGTTTCCTTCCAAGCTCTTTCCTCTGTTACATATTCCACAATGGTGGCTGAAATACTGATCAGCAATAGCAGAGACAAATTGACTCCAGCAACTGGAAGTTTTAAGGGCAACAAATGTTTATATCTGAGTTTTGTATGTACTGTAGTCACTGAAATACAGCTTTTAGGCGTGCACTGAAACTTTCACTAGTGTTGAAAGTCTGAAGTTGCTTGAGGCAGTTACAATTTAATGAAAGGATGGAATGAATAGACTGACAGAGTGAGATGGGACATAAAGATAGTGCACTACAAAACAGCCACACGGGCCCAAAAGTTGTAGAGAAGATGCCTGCTCCCATAGCCTCCCCTCCGGCTGTGCGCGGGCTGGCTCTCCCCACAGACCTGGCGCAGAAGCTGCACCCGAGCCGCTCACGAGCTCCCTGCAGCTCCGGGGTCACAAGCCACCCACTGCAGGCTAGCAGAGAATTAATTCTCCGTGCTTTTGAACTGGCACAGCCATTAGGAAAGGTTCCTTAGCAGATGACAACAGCAAGAAGCTGGGAAAAAGCAGGGCAGGAACTGTTTTTTTTCCAGCGACTGCGTTTTCTCAAACACATGTCAAGCTACAGCTCTAGATGCAGCGGGGTGAGAAAACATCTTCCCTCACCCAGCATTTGCTGGGCACCATTGGGCTGCAGTGGGATGTCACTCCAAATCAAACTGAAGCTGGCATGCCCAGCAGGTGTTAGGTGCCGCAGGGAGCTACAAAGCATATGCTTTTACCAGCGTATTCACAGCATCTTCTAAGTCTCTAGCACATGAGCAGAACGGGACATGAATGTAGGCTTGTGCCCTAGCTCCTTGTCTGTGCTAGCATGACGAATGTGCTAGCAGAGGTCCAGGCTCTACAAATGTACCTACTCCTTTGCCGGGGGTAGACTAAATGTCCTACAAAAGCCACTCGCTGTGGTAACAGCAGATCAAGCATTGGGACTCTTTGAAGCCTGACTTCCGTTTGTTTTTTTTCTTAAACTATTATTATTTGTTAAGCACCCTGTGCTCGAAACTCTCAGGGCAGGATGATATGGTCTCTGCTCCCACTCTGTAACTGCAAGTTTGATGCTGGAATCTACATTTATACAAGCGACACTGTCATACCCTGCACCATCTGCTGAGAGGCTGGACGTGACTGCCTGCCAGGCAATCACATACTGAAAATTTCATGGAAATATCTTCAATGAGAAAGGAGCATCACATGACTAAAATACACAATGTTTTTTTAGCAGGAGGGTTTTTTTTTTTTAGGATGGAAAGATCACTCAACACAAACTGGAATCACTTCAGTTTTTTAACTTTTGCCTTCTCTCTCTGTTTTCACCTCTCTGAAGTGACCCCAGGCTGGCCCTTGCCCTTGCTTTGGGGAATGTACTTCTGACTTGTATCTCAGGAGGCTGAGAGATATGGAATAAACTCTCATTACGTCTTGTTAGCATAAAGTACCACACAGCAGATGCCTGAAGCCCTGCTCAGTGGGGTCAATGTAAAACAATAGCGGACCCCTAGCAGGATCTTTCCTTCAACTTCCACAGGACCCACTGTAATGGAGAGAAGGATCTGTGGCTGCCCATTTAAAAAGCCTTGCCTTCACAAAGCCTGCAGCAATATGACCATCGCTAAGAAGAGCCTTCTTGTTGTGCTAACTAGGAATTCTCATTAATTGATATCACTGTCAGAGATCCCCAGCCTCAGCGTAAGCAGCGGGGGTCACAGTGCATGAGAAAGCCCCCATGGGATGGCATTGCTGGGTGTTAATAGAGTACTAATGAGCTGAAAGGGGAGATCCCCCACTAGGAAACACAGGATCAGATCACGAAAAACAAAGCACAAAGCCAGGCAAGAGCTCAGGCATCTTTAGCTGGGGGGTACCCCAGTTTGCTACAGGGGCCCGCAGGGAAACAGTCCCACTGCCGTAGGCTACAAGGAGGCAATGGCAATGCCCTGAGAGCCATCATTTCCACCCAGCAGCACGGGCTAAGTGGAAAACTCAACACAGTGTCACACAGAGGCTGCAGCGTGGCTCTCCTGCACAAGGCCAGGGACCTTCTCTTGCGGGGTGTGAGGTTAGCAGCGATTTGGGCTTTCCTGAACTGTGCCACAGTGGAAGAGGTACCCTGTGGTCACTCCTTCCAGGTGCTAACAGGAGTGGCACATCACACTGCCATCTCTTACAGCCTGACATTATACTAACCCCCACCTATTTTTCAGAGGCCACATCTACAATTTTAGCAAAGGGCAGATGCAGGAGTGGGACCAGACCGTCTCTTCTACACCTGCGAGCCTGCAAGCACAGACACAGAGCATCCTGCAAGACCCCAATGTCCAAGGGGCTCGGGCACATCCATACACTGCTTAGAGCACCCTCAGGTTGTCCTCAGGAGCAGGTAATGATGCTAAGTGAGCTGAAGGTGGGAAACACTTGCATTTGTTCATTTGGTTGCAGTAAAGAGACAAATAAAGAGAAAAACTTTTCACGGCATGCTTAGAATAAACATAGTCATTTATCATACAGAGTAATGCCTTATACATAAATAATTTGAATGTCTCGCTCTTTCACGGAAAGTAACAGAGAAAAACCTTCAAGGTTGATACGTGGGAGCTGGCATTACAAATCACATGGGGTCAAACCTAAATCCTGCATCCAACCATCTGGTTCCAGAGTTGACCTATACACCGCCTCCCTCTCCTGCCCTGGAAGAAACTGAATCAGGACCCTCCTTGGGAGACCACCCCCATCAACAACCTCTGGCTATGGATCCCAGTCCTGCAACCTCCGCCCCATTGCTGAAATTCAGTCCTTTCCATTTGCAGTGGGATGAAATCCTGGTCAGCAGCTGCAGAAGGAGCTGTTGTATTCTCCAAGGTGCGTTATCCGTAGGTTTTCGGAGGTGACTGAACTAACTAAGCCTACCCAAGTTGGATACCTTGCAGCTATTTCTATTTCTTGGCTGACAAGCTGGCTACTGAAGCAGCAAGGATAGGTATCACACAATCTAGCAACATTTAACTAAAACTGGCAGTGTTTATGTGGAACAGCAGTGTGGGAACAGATAAAGAAGCTAGTGGGGCTGCAATGAGAAATGTGAGCTTTGATCCAGGAGGCAGCAGCATTTGACTCTACCTGAGCTGGCAAGGAGATCCCATCCCAAAGCAAAATAAAATATGCCATTCTTTTCAGCAGATGAAATTCTCCCCAGTGGTTTGTTCCTCCCAGGATCATTTTATGTGATCTCACTGTCTTTAAAGTCTTTCCCCTAAGGAAGTCGATCGTTTAATATAGACTACAGCATTAGCATCCGGTATTAAATCAGTCGGGCTACTCCGAAATGAGGCGAGTGAGCGTTCTGGAAAGGAAATAAAAATGCAAGTTTAATAGAGGAGATAGGTTCACCTTGACCCATGCTATCCGTCGCAAAAGACACAGGAACACACCGCTTGCTGAAAGGAGAGTCACTCCACCCTGCCCTTGATGTGTTTTACACTCCCAGTAAACTCCAGATGCTCACCAAGTGCGCACAACGAATGCACAATTGGGCCCCAGAGGCTTTTACGTCTGCTCTGCTTTACAGAGTCACCCTAAGAGGGACTAGCATGTTCCCACAGCTCTCATTAATCCAAACAGCAAAGTCAGGCACTCTGCATTGCAGCCACACCCTTTTAGCATCTTTGGCTGCAAAGATGCGCTGTAAAAAGCTGAGGAAGAAAAGTGTCAGGAAGGGAAACGTTAACAGACCACAGGCACGGTGCAGGATGGCAGGGATCAGCATCTGAGCCAGGCGTTGCAGAAGAGGTCTTTTGTCCCCTTTTCTTCTGCATCCCCACCGCTGTCTTCAACGGGGTTGCTTCCAGCCAGACACCAAACACAGCAACCAACAGCCAGATGTGGTGCATCAGGCACGACTCACACAATCCAATGCTGGTGTGAAACCAGCTCAAAGAGATTTATTCTGCATCAGGGTAAGTGCTCTTATGTCACTAGTTAGCCACACGCCAAATGCACAGGAACCCACAGAGGAGCTGTGGTTTTGGTAGTTGTGGGTTGGTTTTTTTTTTAAATGTCATGTGAGCTGACAAGACGTGATTCCCCAGCACCATCGCTGAAAACACTCATTTACCTCATTTAGTGTTTCACTTTATAAGTAACAATTTAGCCCATGATTGAAGTGTCAGCTAAATGAGGTAATTTATAATAATTCTGAAAACATGCTAACCGTAAGAGGCTGTAATTACAGCTAATTACGGGGACATTTTGGAAATCCATTGGTTTGGGGCTTTAGTTTTGATAAAGGGGATAACAACTTGTAAGCTATGTTTCTTTTAATTTTAACAACAGTAACCCCTTCTTTTACATAGCTTCTTTCAACTCTCAAAACCCCACAGCTTTTTGCAAACTACACATACCACAGGAGTTGTTCAGCCTAACACCAAAGTGAAGCCTTTTCTGCACAAAGTGAGTAACTGTTTAACCACACTTAGCAGCCCTGTGCAAAATGCGTAGAGGAAGGAAGGTGCAGAAGGAGAACATAATTTCTCTTGTGTCTCCTTAAAAACACTCAGGGGATCCTTGGCTGCCCACCGTGGCAGCCATCTGATGCTGAGAATAAGGCAGGCAGCTTTTACACGCGCCCGTAGACTCAAGGCGCTATGGAGGAGGGCGGCAGCATCATCCCCGCTCACATCCGAGGAAGCAGGGGGAGCGCGTGGCAGTGTCCTGTCACCTCCGCCCAAGCTCACCTGTCCACGTCCTCTGCTGGGTGATGATAAAACTCCGGCACTGCGACTGGGAGTTACAAATTGTGGCAGCTTCCTCGGCACTGTGAACGGACAGCAGGCATCCCAGGTGGCTGTAGGAGGGCCAGCACTTGTAGTCTTCTCCTTCCGCTACTCGGAAGCCCTTTAGGGAGATGTAGTCTGGGAACAGAAAGCGGGTATTTAGGGAAACTCTTAACTGCACTTTCAGAGCCTAGTTACAATATATACTTAACATTCTGCGCTTCGGTGAAACTCTTACAGGAAATGTGATAGCAATAGATTGAACTGACCTGCTTAGATGGAGTTGGAGGAGCTGCAAAATCAAAAGAAACTCAAATTCTGACTTTTAGTTTGGAGCACAGGACAGCAATTTCTCCATGGATACAAGACGAGGTGCAGAACTCTCAAGTTGCTACGGAAAGTCAGGGCAGGGTGAAGGGACAGGGGAGCAACAGAGGTGGGTAAGAAGGGCAAACCTGCCTTCCTAGCAGGGCTCTGGACAAGTCAATGTCACAAGGGCCTCTCCTACACCTCAGGCCCAACACCAGAACCAGCTCATCACAGATCCAGCACTCAGCTACGTCAGACATGCACTGAGCCACCCATCATCGTATCACCCACAGGTACAGGAGATTTAGGAATCTCAGTGGGGGAAAGAGAGGCCAGATCCTGTTCCAGTGGGATACAAAAGATCTGACAAGCCTGAGCAGGCGATGTTCAGGCTATTGTTCATTGACTGCTAAGAGTCTTATCCCACCTTCCCACACCTCCAGGACGCTGATCATTTTGGCACCTTGCAGGTGTCATAGCAAAACATTAGTAATTCCTCTTGAAGTAACTGGTCCTTCAGTGCAAGTGACCAGAACTGTGCAAATTCCAGTTCTTCCAGACATAAAGAGATTTCCTTCTGCAAGCCACCATCACCACCCTACCACCTCAAGTGAACACTCAGGAAAATGTAAGCCACAGTAAGCCCTGGACTTTCAAAGACTTCCTTTTGATTAGCCTCATCTCTGCCACCAAATGGGTCCTTTTCAGAGGAACGCACCACATAAAGTCATCTATCCATCCACAGGTTCAGTAGGATGATCTTCAGAAATTTAGAGGGCACCAAAGCCCTAACTACTCTGACACGCTCACCTTGGTGTTGTGACCTCCCCAGTGTATGTTCCCACAATAATCTGAGCCCACCAAGTGAAATGGAAAATTTTGGTATCAGCCCAGAAAACCAACCTATTGGTCCACAGGATGAGACGACCCCAGAGAGGAACATGGGAGACTCAGTTTTCTACTCTGCTCTAGTTGCTGTCCCAAATACATTCACTTGAAACCCTGATGCACATCATGAGAAGAGTATTTAGAAGCAGTGCGAGAACACATGTCCATATCTAGGCCAGATTGTCTGCACGGCATTTACTTTGCAAAACAATGCAATTGTGCATAGCTCCCATGAAGAAGCAACAAAAGGCTGCTCAAAAAAAAGATATTTTTGGTGCTTTTCCTAGTGACTAAACACTGTGTGAATGCATGGGAGATCAGAATTTGACCAGTTACCAAGTCCCTCGCTCCCTCAGCGGTTATGTTACCTAAAGCACTCACAATCGTGTACCTTTTAAATGAAGAGGTCTTTTCTGCAGATAGAGCCCAGACTTGTACAGATGTAAAACCTTTTCAAAAGCTTTCAGGGTCTCATTTATTCCATAACGTAAATCACCTACATTTAAAGAAAGAGATTACAAAGATGAGTAATTCCATGAAATACCATTTAGAGAAGAAGTTTATGCATATTAGCTGGTACCTGTTGCGTTCAGAATATCGGTCAAAAAGGGGCGCAAGGCTGATGGCGCAGAGTGTGGCAAAAGATAGGTGAAAAAATACCTGCAAAAAAACCCCGCAGACTGATTAGAATACAGAGACTTAATTTCCCTAGTGATTAAGCTGTCTGCATTTTCCCGTGACTCAGTTATCCATATGCAACGAGTACGTCTGCTTTGGTCATTAAGTTACGTTTGAGCACTTCATTGGCATCTCACAGACCGTCCCTGTGGGTCGGGCAGCACAGCGTGCTAGCAAGCACCGCGTGAAATCTGCCTTGCAAAGGCTCACCAACGGAGATTTCCCTCATTCCCCGGGGCCATTTTTGTGCACTAAGCAATGTGTTTCCCATCAAAAAAAAAAAAAGGTCTGTATAAAGAAACCTCACGCAAGACCTTTCCCTTGTCCTGAAAAGGTTTGGCATTCATATTACTCCTGGAAAGGCTGGACACTCCTCTATTCATTCCCTGCACCTTCTAGAAAACTCCTGTTCTGCAAGAGACAAGCGCGTTACTGCCAGGCTACAATAATCTATACAGGGATTTGCCCTGTAACACCAAATCCTGCAAATTCAGGCTCCCTTACTAAGTCCTTCTGTGTAAATGTCCAGCTGCCAAGACTTCCACCAGTACGTGACCTGCCAAGCATCAATGGTGAGTGGAAGTCCCCATGCTTTCAGCTGGTGGCCTCCACAAAGCGCTGCAGCAATCTCAGCCCCTCGCCCGTTACTTGTTCCATCGCTCTTCCATAGGTGCCCATAGTCTCCGTAGGGAGGCTCGGAGTTCAAGGGAAGAGTTAGACAGCCTGCTCCCAGCAACAGGGGCTTGAAGCTGGTGGGCTTTGGCAGGTAGCCCGTGCTGCCACCACTTTCAGCAAACACAGCCCATGTACGTCAAATGCCAGAGCTTGTTTGGCAAACACGAAATTCACAGGTGCAACCTTTGGAGCAAGTTTCTAGAGGCCCTTGGGGAAAGGCAGAAGAAAGATGCCTGCATTCTCACCAGACAACCACCACGCTGTTTTCCTGCCGTATGAGGAAAATAAACTGGCTTCAAAGCGATCCTTAACTACTCTCTGAGAGAGGTGAGGAGGAACCACCACATGGAAGAAAGGATGCTAGAGGCTAGATGGCAGCGTGTGAGCTCAGCCACCCCAGATTTTCCCCCCATCCCACCAGACATACCGATATGCATTGAAAAGATTCTTCTTTTCATTTATTCCTTCACATTTCCCAGCCGCGGAGCACTTGAGAGGAAAGCTTTTTGTAGGGAAGTCGAGTGTGCAGTCATTATCTTCCTTGCATGACAGTTCCTCAGTGCTGGCATCATCCATGTCTGTCACTTTTAGGTTTCCATCTACCATAACAAACTGCCTCGGCTGGAAATCCAAGAGGACTATTGAACCCAGGGGGGAATGTGCCAAGTAAAACAGCAGTTTCACAAGACTTAGGCAAATCTGAGAAAGAGAAGATGAATATGCATGGGAAAAACAGATGAAAAACAGCTATTAAATTGGAAGTAGAACAAAGAGGAGGGCATTCAATGAAATTAAAGGCAAAAAAAAAAAAAGACATATAGTACTTAAAAGGTAATTATATGTACGCTACAAAATTTATTATCAACATTGCCACAGGATTTGACTGGTAAGTAGTTTAGCAACATTTTTTAAAAATGTTCATATGCAAAAAGGGACGTTTGCAGTTAGAGGAACTAGAGGAGAAAGCTGTGAAGAAAACAATAACAGGCTTCATGTTTCAGGAGCTATATTGATTTGCTAGCTGAAATCAGAAGGTTTTTTTCCCACTCTGGCATAGAATTAATACATTCCCCTCCCTTCCCCCATGCTGCTCCACATAGACTGAGGCTCCATGGTCATTAATACCAGATTCATGCCTTGCTGCATCACTCAGCAGTATGAATTTGGGCACACAATCGTGCTTCTGAAGAATTAGCCAAAGCATGCAATGTATTTATTGCCAGCCTTTTTGCTCTTATGTCAACTTTCTGGCAGCAGGGAAAGATCAGACAATACCTGATCCAGCAGAAAGCTCAGTAAATGATTTTTGAAGAAACTAGAGCTAGAAGGGTGCTTTTAGACTGAACCAGCACTTTGTTCAAGTAGCTTTTTGCAGTGGTTTTCATTCAGTATCAGGAGCCCTGGCATCAGACGAAGTGTATCGTCAGGTAGGTGTGCCAGGGAGCCCCATGCCAGCCCTCGCTGCCCCCGATAGCGATCTGTGCAGGCGCGAGGGTTTGTTCACTTGGAACAGCTCACAGAATCGCTGGTATCTGATGTGGCTCATCGGAGGGGAATCCCATCCGTTTAGACGCCCTAATTAGGAAACAGGACTAGATAGTGACAGCGTCAGTTCTGAATTAGTGTCTTCATCAGTCAAAAGATTATGAAAACCTTAATGCCACCATACCAGACCTCACCACCAGCTAATCCAGCACCGTGGGTTTCTAGCTCTACAGAGACTTTGGCACACTGGAGAAGATGAGGTGCTGGGAAAGCTATGTAGAAGCCAGTAGGAAACAGTTTGCAAGCAAAAGCAGAACTCCACGGGCCAAGAGAAATGACTGGAAGCTCTGACGCTATTTTAACTTGATTAGTGAAGCAATCATAAGAATCCCAGCTTCACGTCCCGCAGCTCAGTGAGCACAGTTGCCACACTCTCCCTCTGTCTTGGATGGCAAGGCTCCTTTTCAACATTGCAGACTGCATGCAGGCAGGGATTTTATTTTGGGATTTTTGTTGTTTTTCTACTCTGCCCAAAGCATTTCTTCTTGACATTAAGGTACCCATGCTTCTACTCAATCCTCTCTTTCCTCCTGGGAACCAAACAAGTAGTAGCAAACCCCCAACTGAGACCTTGAGGCAAACTGTAATGCAAGCTATAATGAAAATAAGTGCCATGTCGTAAGTCATTTCTGTTCCTGGGGAGCTGGAGAGTCCCTGTGCGGGATGTTTAAGAGACAAGGCAGATCTCACTAACAGAGATGCAGTCCTAGCACCTACAGCAGGAGGAAAGCAATTGAGCGGTGCCTGTAGTACAGCAATACCTAAAGCGCTAAGATCAGAACATCGTACACAGACACGGTGAGAGGCAGGCTGCTCGGCTCACTGCCGAACCCAGATCACACGCAGAAAATAACAGACCCACAGTGCAGCGAGGCGGCTTTCCTGGCTTGGACCCAGCCTGCTTTTCCTTGCTAGGAAAACCTCTCTGTGGAGCAGGACCACGTAGATGGAAATCTAGCAACATACTGTCATACCATTACACACCACCCCAGCCCTGAGCAAGATTTTGTGTCCATTTCTCCCCAGATGTAGCTCTCAACACCATTTCAGAGAAATGGGATATAGCAGCTAGACGTCAGGCCAGGGCTATTTTAACGTGATTTAAAAGGAGGGCAAGCAAAACGATTTAAGGACAATTTGCGGGAGCGAAGGGGGTCTGACAATCCCGCAGTCATCAGGGGCTCCTTGCATTCACGCAGCCTTCGGGCTAAAAGCGACTGCTCAAAACTCCCTTCGCTTTGTTTTCTTACTTTAAATCTCTCCTCCCAGGGGGTCTGCAGAAGCTGAATCATCTCCAGGGGGGATCCCAGCTCCAGCATGGCTGTGACCCCTGTCTCAGGATCTCCGCTGTTATCGTAGCACTGACCGCGCAGCTGCCGGGAGGGACGGGAAGGAGCGATGGTCAGAGCGATGCCGCTTCCAGCACCAGCGGCTCCGGGACAGCCGGTGAGCGAGGGGAACACCGAAGGAGCACCACCCCGCATCCTCCCCACCGTACCTGGACGATGCCGGGATGCCGCAGGCGCTGCAGCAGCGTCACCTCCTTCAGCAGCTTGCAGGCGGCCAGGCGGCGGCAGCCGGCCGGCGCCCCGTACCGCTGCAGGCACTGCCGCACCTCCCGCCCGGCCCCGTGCACCGACTTGAGGGCGACGGCCCCGCCGCCCGCCAGCGCCGCCCGCGCCACCACCTTGGTGAAGCCCCAGCCCAGCACGCTGACCCCCGTCGCCAGGCTCAGGTCCCCGCAACCCAACCCGCCCGCTGCCGCCGCCTCCTCCTCCTCCCCACCGCCCGCCGCTGCCGCCGCCGCCGCCAGCCGCCGCAGGTCGCGCCGCCTCTGCCGCAGCTCCTCCCGCAAGCCCGGAGGCAGCGGGAGCGGCGGCGGCGAGGAGCCCGGCTGCCCCTCACCGCCACCGCCACCGCCCAGCAGCAACAGCAGCGCCAGGGCCAGCAGCGCCAGCAGTGCCACCGCGCTCA
>WHYT01016565.1:17725-33793 GCA_009806455.1 Tetrax tetrax
CGCCGCCGCCCGAGGGTGGGCACCGCCGCCCGCCTGGGGAGGGGAAGGCGGCCGCGGCGGCGAGGCCGAAGCGGGGTCCCGGGGAGGTGGGTGTCGGAGCTGCCGGGAGCGAGCGGTACAGCCCCGCAGTCAGTCCCCCCACCCCGCCCCGGCAACCGAGGCCGCTCGCAGCAAAACGCGCTGATTTCACGGGCGTGAAGTTCGTCAGTAAAGAGCTCAGCCGAGGGATGTAAAACCGACTGAGGTTAGCAAGAGCTCTTCTGTGGCGTTCCCGTGCCTTGCGAAGTCTCAGGTTTAGGTGATTCGCACTTAATGCTCCTCGCTGAGTGGCCTGAAACACCAGCCCCGTGGCTTGATTCACTTTTTTTATTTACCATTACACCGCTGAGTTAGAAATTAAAGTAACGCTCCGCCTGGTTTACTTCAATTTCTTCAAGGGCGTAACAAGCCTGGGTGACCCTCCCCAGGAAGGGAGCAGGAGGATGGACAGCCGCTGCAGTAACCTCCTCCTGATAGCACACCGGGTTTTGGAGGCTGCATATCTCCCTTTTCCCCTGCTAGCTGGGGCGGCTGCCATTTCCCAACCGCTGCCCTGTCCCCGAGGGATCCGGCTCTGCTGGGAGCCTGCGGTTTCCGCCTGCACCAGGCAGAGCCCGGCAGGGCACACGGTGGGTGAGATTTCCCAGGGTTTTTCCTGTAGGATCACTTGGTCCTGCAGTGTTGCCGCTGCCTTTGAACCCATCTGCTGCTCCCTCCATGTACAGCAGTGCCACTGCCTCTCTCCTGAATCACTCATGATACAGAGCATGCACTGCTCGGGTCACTTTCTCAAGCCCACCCCTGCTTTGTGAACCTTTGCGAAACCTCCCTGAGAAACCCCACGGCCTGCGGGATGGAGATTTTCAGAGATTACAGCAGAGCAGCTATCGTGACCGGTGATCCCCAAGACTATTTTAACAGAAATAGTGAATCTAAATGATCAGTTATAAATAGCTTCCTTCCCAAACACCTGCAGAAAGTTTGCTCTCCACTTCTCATCGGTTCAACATCACCAGAGCAGCCTGTGAGGTAGGGTACGAGCAGCAGCATCGCAGAGACGTATGACAGCATGGAAAATGAAGTCTGAATTCATCAGGACATTTCCAGATGGCAGAGTTTGGGGAGGGAAGGTAGAACCCGCAGTGCAACGATATTTAAAATAACATAGGAAATCTCAGGCGGCCCGTGCTTATCCCTGCACACAGGGGCTGATCCCAGAACAGCTCTTTCGGTAGTTGAATTTCCTTTGTTGCTTTTTAACCTTAATAGCTCTTTAATTACTATCCTTATTTTCAAATCAAGTACATGCCTGTGTCATATTAATGAATATTCATTGTCACTGGAGAGCTCTTAAATGCATTTTCACCTGTTTCCAAGGGAGTAGATGCCAGCTGAGTGTAGTATTATCTAATTTCAGCCCATCCTCAGCACTGTAATAATATCAAGACCTATTAGAGAAGACTCACAGATACATAAAAATAATAATGACTGACTATTTATTTGTGTCATTGTCACACTTAAGGATCCTTGCCAAGATCATGACTCTGCTGTGCCAGGCTTCTTGCAGACAACAGCACAAGAGATGGCCTCGCTTGATGGAGCTGAGACCTTAAACAATAAACACAGCCAAGTGCTGCAGCAAGGATATGTGGTCTTCTGAGTGTCCTGTAGTTCTTCAGAGGGTTTGTGCAAATGAAAGAAGGGAGAGGAGGTAGCGAGGGAAGAGGTGGAAGGTGAGGGTGAGCAAAACAAGGATCAACTCTTACCAGAAGAGCTCAAAAGACCCCACAGAGCTGGGCTCTTCCCTGGTGCTTGGCACCAGTATCCCCTGCTAGGATGCTCAGGGTGGATCCAGCATAATCTCTTACTGGATGCTGCTGGTGCCTCGGGCACTGGAGATGCTCCACTGTCTGCTTGTAGCTCGCAGTACTGTGATCTTCCGAGGAAATTGAGTGAGAGCGAAGCCAGTTGAATAAAGTCCATTTGAAAAGAAGGAAGTAATTCCTTAATGTTTTTACAACAGGTTTGTACTGGAGGAACAACTTCTCCTGCACGAGTCCAGTGAGGATGCTGGCATGGGGTAAAGAGTCCAAGACCCTAGCTGGACCGCAGTGCAGGGGCACTATAGACAGGAAGCAAATCCTATAGATGGACCAAAGAGGAGAAGGACAGCTGGAGTATGAGACATCAGTGTGGTGATGTTTCCAGAACAAAGGAGAGGAGATGTATGGAAAGCAGCAGTGCTGGGAGAAGGAGGGCATGCAGCTAAAGGGGAAGGATGAGAGAGAGTTCAGTATTGGAACTAAATAGCCTGCTGGCAGGGTTAGCCTAGCGGTACAGACTGGGTCTAAAGATGAACACTCTTCAGACTAGAAAAGTTAAAGTGCCAGGTACATTTCTAGGTGACTAGCACTTGATTTTCCCCGGAGCCACATTGTTAGAGCAGCCCCTGGCCACTACCACTCTCCTGACAATTCCCGGTATGATCTGGGAGTCAAGGTGTGCCAGAGACCATTCCTGATATGCAGGTTGCACATGACCATATTTTGAAGGACGAGAGAGCTTGATAGACACAGCTGTTCTGTGCCAGTCCACCCCAGTGCCAGGGAAAGCAGGGCATATTTACTTTGTCAATATAGAAGTCACCTAAGTGTTTTGAAGAGAGAGAGGGAAACAGTACCGGTCCTTGAGAAGAGGTGGAGGTCCTGTTCCTGAGCACTCCCTCACTCCCAGGAGCTCTGGGGGCCTTTGCTGCCTGAACCAAAAGAAAGATCAGGAGATGGTTTGTTCTGAGGGTGCAAAAACCATTGGAGAAGTTCAGAGCAGAGCTCGTGTGTGTTGCAGGACCTGGGAGGGAGCAAAGAAGTGCTGAACATAGAGAGAGCAAACTGCCATCAGGGATGAGCCTAGGTGCTCACCGCAGTGGATGGCAGGTAGCTATGACTGTGTCCACCCCAGAGCCTGCTGAGATAGCAGAACAGGACAAGGCCAGGAGACATTTGAGGGCTTGAAGGGGAAATACCCAAGTCAGTAGTTCCTGTTTCATTGAACACCCATCACTACTGATTCAGAGACAGATGAAAAATACTTGCTACCTCACATGGACTCATGCATGCACACAAATGGGCATGACGGGCAGGGCTTGCCACCAAACATTTCATATGAAAGTCTTATGTGAGAAGGGAAGGCATTGTAGAAAGTTTTCTCAGCTTGCTAGCTTTGACCTCTGGATGTCTCTTTATTTTCCATTTTCTGAGCCTCCCTGACTCACAGTACCTGCAGTGGAGGGGCTGTGAGTCTACAGCAAGAAACTGAGCTCACAAGGAGTAAAAGAGTAAAGGGCCCCCCTTCAGCTTCAGTGAATATCCTGATTCCTGCTCTGCATACTGGGCTCCAGCAATAAAGGACAGTATCTTACACTTTCTTGTCTACATCCATTCCCCCAGAGGCTACAGAAGAAGGTGGCTGTCCACCACTCAGAAAACATCAAGCTGTGTTGTAATTGCAATGGCTGCAATTGGATCCCATGCTTCTGAGCTTCTCCTGGCTTCCTGCAAAGGCTAAGACAATATTCCTCTCACGCAAAACTGTGGTGATTTTTCCCGCTTCCCTCCCGGCACTAATGCTAGCTGGTCTCCCTGGAAATGGAGAGGAGTCTGTACATGAGGTGTAGATGTGCTCCAGACTAGCTGGCATGAGAAAGGGTCCCCATCTCCCATGCCAGCAGTGAAGGGGTTTGCCTTCCTCTGAAAGACAGAGGCTTCTCTGGGTGTCTGTCCCCTAACTGGTTCCCTCTTGTCCCAAAAGGTCTAGGCAGCAGCGTTTTCCCTGTTTCTTGTCTATGACACTGACATAAAAGGGGTAAGATCAAGCTCTTGGGTTAGCATAAAAAACCTGGGGAGAAATCCTGGGGGGGGAAGTCCTTGCTCTGAACACATACATGAAAGTCCTGGGCATCAATCCAGAAAAGAGAGGCAAAGAGTTTATAGGTCTGGGAGGGGGATCAAAGAAACCTGCAGCAGCCACCCATCAGAACAGGAGGAAGACTTAGAAACCTCTTGGGAGCAAGTGTCACCACTGGTGCCCTCACGTTTGGGGGCAGCTGCTTACCTTGACTGCTGCCAGCTGAGCTTCTGGCTGCCTCCAAAGAGTTCCTGGCTGTTGGCAAGCACGGACATCTGGGGAGGGTGAAAGCAAGCGGAACTGCTGGAGGGCAGGCTCCTCTGGGCATGGTGCAAGGGCAGGAGCCATCTTGAGCAGCCTGGCTTTGCAGTTCCATGCCAAGTGAGAAACTATTTTGCATCCAGCCTCCAGGGTGGCACCCAGGGAAAAATCACCCCACCAGCCATGTCTAGATTTTTCTTTGTTTTGCCCAAGAGCCAGTAAAAGTATAGGAAGAAAAGGAACTGCTCCTACAAGCAGCTGGGAACAACATTGCTCTGCTTTTTTGCCTTTACCAGCCTTGATCCCTAGCAGAGGGCTTGGTGCAGATAACAATTGCTTGCCCCAGAAGTGAAGTAAAATGTTTCTCTTCCCCAGAGTAAGGAAAAGCTGTCCTGTGTGTGAAAGTTGCAGCCCCCAGCTTCTTCATACCCTACGGCAGTCACAGCTGGGTCTGCCTGAGCACTTGTGGCCTGAAGCTTCTCAACAGAGTTTGGCAGAGCCTGTGCTAGCACCCAGCTACATGCAGGGTCCCAGGGAGCAGCTTTCCTGAACCTGCTCTTTTTTTTTTTCCTGCACTCCCAGCCAGGAGGGATCACCTCCTGGCTGGGAGTGCAGGACAAAAGAGCAAGAGCCCTGCAGGGTGTTTGCACAGCATCCCAGAGCATCATCCACTCCTGCCATACAATGCCCTGGAGAAGCCCGGGATACGTTGTCTCCTAAGAGAAGGAGCTATCAAGGCTGAGGAGCGCTGATCCAGTTGAGTGCACTGACAAGGACAGCTTGCCATCTGCTGGAAAGCAATCAGCATTCACAGGAGACAGTGGCAAGAGCTCCTGGGTATAAGAACAGGAGAAAGGCCTGTGTCAGGAGCTCCTGGAGAGCTGGATGGCATTAGGGCTTGCAGAGAGAGCAGGAGAAGCATACTGTGAGGGGGATAAGCACAGCTCTCAGCCTTTTGTTACACCACTAGCACATCCAGCCCAACTGCCACTGAGCATCCCACTCCCAATGTCAGCCCCCGGGAACACATGTCCAGCTGGAAAGTCCTCAGCTTTCCCAAGATTTTATTAACATCTAGGAGGATATAAGCAGATCTCCAGCACGAGCGATTGAAGAGCTGGTCTACTGATAGATGGACTACACCTTCCCTAGCAATACAGGTACTGGTGCCTCTGGGTATAAGTCATATTAGTACATTGTATGACACTGCTTATGTTACCAAAAGCCACACCAACCTCATGGGCCTGCTGTCCCACTGCTACACTGAGCAAGACTCTGCACAACAGGTGCAGAGCCAGGGGAAGCTCTGATGTTCTCCTGGTGTGGAAACCACCACAGGAACTTGACAGCATACAGACTGGGCTCTAACCTTTTTAATTCAAAAAGGTAAGAAATAACAGTGGCAGCACCAACTGTCTTGAATGCCCTGTATTTCATGAGATATCCATGTATTTCTGGAAAGTGTTATTTTCACATGATTTTTTTTTCCCCCTAGCAGATCCAGACTACAAGCCTGCATGGAGTGAGCAATTCTGACACATCTGCAGAAGGGAATGCAGGACCTTCTCCTGCCTCTGGCTCAAGTTGCAGACACATTTCTTCAGCAGCAATATCATTTCAAGCAGCATTTAGTTGCAGGCACTTACTTCCAACCCTGCTATACCTACTCAACCATCTGGTCCAAGTGTTGGTGCAGCTTTGTGGTAAACCAGATGGGGAAAGAGATACAGGTTAAAATAAACCCAGCAAGACTCCCCGAAAAGAACAGTGTCATAGGAGGAGTACAGGCTGGGGAGGGGTAGGAGGAAGCAGGAAAGCCCCTTATGACAGCATGGACTGGGAATCTAATCTGAATTATAGTGGAAGAAAAGTAAGAAAAACTGAATAAAAATGAGGCAGAAGCAACAGGGGAAAGTAGTGGCCTCAGTCTCATTATTTTTGTTTCAGATTGTTCCTGTCAATTGTTATTCTAATTAAGAGCAGGGATGAGACAATTACTTTGACCAAGAGAATATCTCCAAACTTCTCTTCCCAAGTTCAGCCCAAATCTTGTGCTCTACTAAGTTTTCTGATTTCACTGTGCAAATAGGAAACTCCTCGAACAAGAGTTTACTTAGACCATGTTGTGTCTTAAGTAAACTTAGTGGAAACTATGAGCTGGGATTTGAGTGCAGGTTTGTGGGAAGCTCCAGGTATACTCCAGTGAAAGGATGTTCTTTTCCAAGTCTGGTCAGAACCAAATAGTCCTCCAGGAAAACAACAGGCTTTGCAAGTCCAGGTACGCTTCCAGATCGAAGATGCTCAAACATATCTACAGTGAGTCTCTTGAGGTTTTCTTCTGTAAATGTTGAGGAAGGGCTAGGAAAAAAGAAAAACACTCCAATAATCCTCTAAAGGCCTGAAAAATCTAACCTTTGATTAGTGTGAAGATTTTCAAAATCAGAAGAAACACTACCACTACTCCAACGTCATGCTCCTTTCCTGAGTAGTCACTGGCAGGCTCTTGCAGGGCTCCTTGGCTTTAACTTACACATGACTCCATCTAGTGGCCTAAAGGTTCCAGCATCCAAGAGTTTAAAACTCTGCCCTGGTACCAGCTGGAATTCAAACCTTTGCAGCAGTTTTGCCATCACCACTTTTGCCTCCATCTGTTAGGAAAAAAGCAAACCTATCATCAGTGAGAGCAAATACATCTTGGACTGCAGCTGCTTAAAGACAGTGTATTATTGACAAAGCAGCATGACATATAGAGATTTAAAACTTAAATGTTACTCTCAATGCAGCTGAGTGAGTTTATCAGGAAGAACAGTCACCTGGGGCTTCCTGGATTTGAAGACAACTGACAGGCACAGAGATCTGTCCCTGTGTTCATGTGTCTGTTTTGGAAATCAGAGATAAAACCAAGCACTTCAACCCAAAGATTTTGAGCACTGGTGCTTAGATGAACTTAAGAGCACAAACCTGAAGAGCTGGCCTCCTGCTGCCCTCCTGAAATGCCCTTTGCCATGTTCAGGTAATCATATACTTCATTAAATTGTTCCTCCCACCCACGCAGCCCCTTCCTCACCTTCTCAGTGCCACTCCTGGCTTGTGTCCTTCTGCCAGCTGATGTTTTCCCTGCCCCTGCACACCTCTGGTGTGTCTGACCTCAGCTGGCAAAGGGATGTTGACTGTGATTCCCATCAAGGCGTTTGGATGCAAGCAAGGTGACCAGGACAGTTCAGAGTGAGAGCAGCCTGCTGCCCCCTCCCCTGCAGGCACCTTGGCTGCACGTGGGCACGGGTGACACAGGACCAGTTCCATACATGTATGTGTGCTCACATGATCGTGTTTGAGACATGCCCTGTCATGGGCATGGTGGGGATCTTCCCTCTGGAGGGAAGAGGGTTGGTGCACCATTGCTGTGGCCTGCGGTCCCTCACCAGCAGCCATGGCCAGCACACCCTGAGCTGGCCCAGTGCTTGCTACAAAGCATCATTCCAGGCCTCTGCTTACCTGTGCAAACACCTGCCCGATGCAGGATCGGGGTCCCAGGGAGAATGGGAAATAGCAGTAATATGGCCTGCAAAGAAAAATGTTCAAACATCATTCTGACAGCTTGGTTGTAAAGAAACAAGCAAACATTTCATCACAGCAACAAGGAAAAGGTCTTAATACCACCTCACCTAGCTGACTTAAGAGAATCTTCAAATTAACTTTTTTTTCTTTTGCTTCAGACCAGCAATACAGCTCTGCAGAGAGTTCCCTTGTCATCTCTGCTTACAGTACAGCTCAGCTCACAAGCTGTTTTGACACATGCAAACCTTATTTCAAAGCTGAATGTCAAGCATACTCTAAATGCTCTCCAGCCTGTCACAGGGACATAATGATCCAATTATTGCTCCTTTGGACAGCTCTGAACTACGTGAGCGAGGGGGCATTTGGTTCAGGAGACCAGACTAACTCTAGGTTGAAGTAAAACCCCTGACCCATGAAGAAGTCAGAGGCAGGGATCAGCACCTCCTGTCTAGGTCACTGGTCTCTCCCATCACACTCCTGCCTACCGATTAGGCTTCGGGTGCCTGCCCATATGGCTGAACAGCATCTTCTGTCCCTCAGCCCCTTGTCCCCTCTCTAATATGGAGACACTTCAAGCATCCTGGGGCCACACCTGCCACACATCAAATGTCCATATTGCATTAAAATAAATATTCAACTTGGTTTTGGCCCAAACCCTGCGGGGTTTTTTTAACCTCAATATAAACATTAAATAATATTAGCATTGGTCTTTTTTTTGTAAGGTATCACATGGTATAAAGAACTTCTGAACAGAAACTGCACATTGTTGCTCTCTATTTGTATATGGACAAAGCTTTAGCATTACTCATACTGGAATGGAAAAATAGTTTTATTCTACTTTCTTCTCCCCTTGAAATCTCTTCCTGTAATGGTTCCTTATTACATATTTAATAACCTGAGAGTAAAACGAAACTCACTTAGATGCATCTTTGCTAAATCGGTCTGGATTGAAAGTGAGTGGATCCTTGAAATACTTTTCCATCCTTCCCATTATATAAGTGCTGAACTGTCAAGAAAAAAAAAGAGTTCATTTGCATTAGTCAGGAGCAGCAGACTGAAAATTCCTCTTTGCTGTCATAGGTACAAAACCATAACTGCCTTTCACTCCCCAGGCAAAAACACTGAATCCCAATTCATAACCTAGTTTTGGCCAAAACTTCAGAGGCCAGTAGAAATATGCCCAGGGAGAATTTTGGTACTCTGACACACACATCCCTCACATTTGGATCAACTGCAGCAGCTAAAAGTTGCTGCTGGTGGATGGGACTCACAACAAGCGTCGTGTTTGCAGGAATCCTGACGCCATCGATGACGTGCTCCTTCTCTAGCCAGCGTATTGTCCCTGGGACAGGTGGGTACAGCCGCAGTGATTCCTTCAAAACCTGCATCAGCAGAAAGCACAAAACGTCAGTTAGTTAATACAGTGTAGGAAGCAAAATAAAATTAATTATCTCCCTATGGCCTTTCACTTTGACTAAATGGGAGCTTTTGACTTGTGAAACAGATGCTGATGTATCTGCCTTGGACTCCTATGGACAAAATATATGGCTAAGTCAGCTCCTTCAGGCCTGGTCCTTTCTTATGCCTGGTAAAATACACAGAAAAAGAAGGAAAAGCCACAAGAGATACCATGCATTGAACAGATCTAACATTGCAAGTCAGGTCAACAACTAAGTGAAAAATTACTGGGAAGCAAATTCAAAGGGAAAAAAAATCTAAGAGTGAAGTTTTATGCCCGTGACGAGCGGTTCTCAGTGCTGGCTGCCAAGAAGATGAGTGGTTGCTCCCACCTCCCTCCCACTCTCAGCACTGTGCTTCTGCCTTTGTCCTGCTTCTGCTGCTCAGGGAGCTGAGCTAGGTCAGAGCACCAAAATGACAAAAAACAACCTGGCAAAGGAAAATGTATAGGGAACAGTGAGGAAAAAAAATTGAATGAGACCATTTTTTTTGGTGGCAGTGAGCTGTAAGAATGGTTTATTTCATCAAAGTGAAGCCTAATTAACAATGCACATTAGCATTGCATTGCAAAAGCAATTAACTGTGTATGCATGAGTGGATTAATGAAAAAGTAGCATGGACAAAAGGATGCAGAATTGTCTGATAGACAGGAGAGGAGTCCTATGGTCTCTGATACTCTAGTGACAGACTGGCTCTGATCAAGGGCGACTAATTTTGTTTGTATAGACCCAGATTTGTTCTGTTAAATAAATGCTCTGTTTTGATAGGCTCTCATGTGATTGGTCTTAAAACTCACGGGCTTAGATATCTTGTTCTAATTGGAGTGGTATAATTGTGATGGTGTTTGAGAAGCCTAAGGAAACCTGCTGATTTCTGTAATCACAGAGATGCCTTTTCTTTAGGAGAAATACACCTTTGAGATCTATCCGCTGTCAAAAGTGCAGTGATTTGTGGGACAGGAAATGGCAAATGGTAAAACACCATCACTCACCTCGACAGGGCAGTTTAAGAGAACAGCGATCATAGCAGCCTACTAAAATCACTGGGAATTTAAGCAGAGAGAAAAGCTCCCATGACCATGATTCAGCCTCTCCCAAGGGCTATGAGTGCCCCTCATCTTGTGAAAAAGGGATAAGCAACACAAATGCTGGGGAGTAGCCAAGCCTTAGCTTTGCACTATACACAAGACTTCTTTTAGGACCAAACTAACCCCCCCCCCGCCTATAGTGAGTGAGGGAGGTTTCAAGACTCAATAATAAAAAATTGAAATTAAAAAAAAAAAAAAAAATCCTTTTTTTTTTTTTGGAAGTCCTCAAATCCTGCTCAGTTTATGGTGCACTGTGAGATCATAGCTGGAAATGCTTTAACAACAATCAAACAAAAACAGAGGTGAGAGTTTGGGAAGCTCCTGGCACTCATGCACAGGTTGGGCTTGAAGTACAAACCCTTCTTAAAATACAGCTATGGTTTCAGCTTAAACAGAGAGGGATTAAGCAACTCTGCTCTAACCCCCACCCTTGGTAATAATTAAAGAAAGCAGGGAAGAAATCATGTGGGATTTTGGAAAGAAATTCAAGGACCATCCTTCCCAACAAGGCTGGGCTGCTGCAAACAGCTCATGGTACCTGCTTGCTGACAAACACTGTCAAGATCAAATACTAGCATTGCTCTTAAAATTTTAGAAGTGTGGAGCTCCTCTTGGCAGTCCCATGAGATGCCAGGAGCACCACCAAACAGCTCTGACTGGTACCTTACCTCACTCCTACAGTACCTGCGATAAGTATGTGAGTTTGCCGAGATCCTCATAGTCAATGTCTCTCTTGGCACCGAGAACTTCATCCACTTCAGCCTGAAGCCTGCAGTTAAATTAAAAAAATGTTAGCTGCAGATGCCAATTTCTTGCTAGGCAAGTTGACAAATTACATTTTTTTTACTTCCCAGACATTGAGTTGGACTTTGACTCCCATCCTAAGGCAAAATGCCTACTGACTCCCAGCCAGCCTGCCTGAACTTGTGCCTCATACCAGGACAGAGCAATGTACATACAGTGCAGCCAAATCAGGCAGGACTCAGGACCAGCTTTGTATAAAGGCTTTGAAAAAGATCACTTAGATGGAACTGAAATAACGATTCTTAAGCTTTTTTAAAGTTTTAAATATATTGGGACTATGAAACTGTTTATTTTGGAAGGGAAGCTAGAATTTATTGGGAATGATCCTAGCTTTTTAGTAATCCTTATAATTAAGTTCACTGTGAAATTAACAGCAACCTGGGTTTGCAAACTGGAGCACATGTACCTTTGCAGTATTTCAGGATGCTGACCCAGTGCCATTACTGTAAATGACAGCTGATTGGCAGTAGTTTCATGACCTAACAACACAAAAAAAAATTGTTTAAACGTTAGTGTAAAATAATAACATGATACAAAGATGGTCTATTAGTGTGATTGTGAACAGGAAGCTTCAGATGTCAGGTCCTGAATGTTTAACTTCAAGTATGCTAGAAATTAAAGGAAACATTAAAATGGGATTTCAATTCTACATAAAGAGCTTTCAAGAATGACAAGAATAAGACATGGCTGGTAAAAATACGAGCTGTCTTGCTCAACTCAAAGCTGCAGTGGCTGCATACAGCACCTTGTGGTTACGAGCTCCCTAACAGGAGGGCCAGTGAGGTTCAATACTTGTCTTGTCATATTATGGGACACGTTGTCCCGCCGAGAAGCAAGGATTTAATGGTTTTGAGGGGAAACAGAGCTTCTAACAGTCTTTCTTTGAAATGGCTGCTTTATGTGGATAGTTTTATTTTTTTTCCTCCACAGAGGCATATATATTATTTTGAAGCAGTACAGAAAACTGACTCCTGCAAAGATGTATTTGTTTCAATAATGTCTGCCTTGTGAAAGAACAATGTTTTGACCTCACCTTCTTAGGAAACTAAATCCTACTGACTTGTAAGTTTACCTCACGTATCATCTCGGCCCCTGATTTTTCTGATAGACTGGACAGTGCCCTGTCCTACAACCTATTAACTAATGCTCTTAAGGCAAGAATGGTGTTTAATCATGGAGGTAAGGTGTTGCAAAGACACGTGGAATACGTTAAGAATACCTTCAGTGAGGTTTTGCAGGATCTGGGAGGAAGGGCCAGAACCCTGTTAGGAATAGCATTGCACCCCAGCAAGCAGTGATGCCCCCTGCACCGCAGGTTGGAAGCTACTGGTCTGGCATTATTTGCTGTGTTGATATGACCGAAGGAGGATAACATGTCATTTGCCTAAGAGAAAACCAAGAGTTCTCTTCACACCTCACCTAGCTGGTCCTATGCCAGTGTAATACTGCTGCCTTCCAATCAAGCAACTACTGCTTACAGTAGCACCACACAGAACAAACAAGAACATTAATAATGTCCCTACAAATGGCCAAAAAATGAGTCCAGCTTTCCACATGACATATCCAAACATTAAAATAGGTACAAACCTGCAACAAAGAAAGTGAGAAAGTTATCCACAAGGCTTTCATCGTCTCTAGTTTCCTCCAGAGCTGTCAAGAGAGAAATGCAAACAAGATTAGAAAACATCCCCATGCCCCAGTTGGAACAGCCAGAATGCTCTGCCCTGTTTTGCACATTTTGTCTGAGGTGGCATTGGGAGGGGATGCTGAACAGGCAACTCAGCAGTGACTTGCAACCAATATGTGATCCAACACAAATGGGGAATTTTCAAAGCAACTCCCACTATCCTATCTTCAGTGCGAAAAAAACCCTTCTGAAGACATTAGAGGATCAAAGTTCAGATCCTCAAAATAAGCCTCCCCAAATCTCACAGCAAAACAAGTCACAGAAATTAACTCAAACAGCAACGTGTCCCCTACCATCTCCTTTCAGTATCTGCGTAAGAATATCCAGCGTGGCTTCCTTCCCATTCCGGATGGCCTCTCTCCTCTGGTCAATGCACTCCTTCCCCACACGTCGCAGCAGCCTCACGCTCTCCCTGACCTCCTTTACCAGCTTCTGTTTCCCTGGCATGTACTGAATACAGAATTTCTTTAGTCATTGTATTCCTTTTGCTGGCAAAAAAAAACCGTATTGTTAAGTGTTATTTTGCAACTGAGCACCTTGTTCTCTGCTAAATTACATTTGTCACAAACACATCTGCTCTCCACAGAACAAAGTGAATGTCCCCAAGGAGAAGGGTTTGGGCTGAAATGAAAAAATATTCCAATCTCGGCATGCTGATGTCCTGCATTGTCAGAGCTGATGTTTTGAGCACCACGAGCAAAATTCCTCACCTCTTCACAACGAAAAACTGCAGCGTGTGATACAGAATCTCACCTCTGGACCCAAAAAGGAAAACAAGAGCTCTAAAAGCCTGAATCATAATTTCCTAGGATATGAATTTTGATTGAAAATATAACTTTTTTTTAATGGTAAGAAAATTCAAAATTCTTCCACCTTGAGTGAAGGCTGCCATCCTTCCTGGGCAAATAGTAAAAAACTCAATTTTTGCCATGATGGGTGTGAAAGTACAAAACCATATGAGAAGATGACACATCCATGGGGGAAGAGAAGGCAAAAAGACAGAACGTAAGTATTAAATGTTAATGTTAATTTTGCAGATGTTTTAAAGCACTAAAGAATTTTATGTCAATGCACATTGGAAGGAATGACCTTTCAGAAGGACGACCACGTACAACCCTTTCCCACGTACATGGACCTCACACAACTCTGACCCACTTGTGCAAGAGCAGGGACTTCAGCTGGATGTGAAGAGAGAGGACTGAAGTGAGAAGCATACAGACCTGCATGAGGGGGAGGCGCGACTCAGTCATTCCCTCCAAAATCATGGTCACAGCGTGTGGGAAAGGTGTCTGGTCATCGCTCAGTGCATTTAATTCCAAGCCAAAAGCTACCTGAGAACCAGGAGAGAAAAAGGCAGCAGCTTGCTGCATCCCTAGGGCTGGGGTGAAAGAGCAGGACAGCCTCACACCGCTGCCTTTTCTCCTAGAAATATCTCAGAATACATCCTGCCTTGCAGGAGGCTGCGAGAGAAGTGCAATATCTACATTCTGCTTCCTCCTTATTTGGGGAGATTAATAATTTACTATTACTCTCCATTCATCCCAAACTGTTTCACATAGAGATGGGAAAAGGCAGCATAAAGCAGAATCATGCTGACATATAATGGTAATAATACAACATCCATATATGAACAAGCACTGGTGTGGGAGGTTTTGGCACAGAGGTGTGGGAGGTTTAATGCTGTAGAGGCTTTTGCAAAGGGTCCCCATCCTGCAGGCCACACCTAGGCTGTGCAGATCCTTCCCTAACTGCCCCTTCCTATGGCTCAGCCCAAACATAAGTGTCACAATAAGTCCTTCAGCATTTCTGGCACTGCTGGGTAAAGGTCTTGTTCCCGGGCTCCAGCTCCTGATCCCGTCCTGCTGCTGGTACCCATTACTTCCATTCCTTCCTGCCAGTTGCAGAGGAAACAAGAAAGTAAACAGCTGGTACCTTTGCAATGACATCCAGAGTCACCCGGTTCATCATCGTCAGCATGCTAAACTCTTTTTTTCCATCTGCCTTTTCCTCTAGCTTCTCCATCAGCTCCTCTGCTTTTTCATTAAAAGTTTCCATCAGACCAATCAGGTAGCTGAACAATTAATAAAAATGAGTGATGGGGGCTCTGGAGAGGACACCTTTGCTCAGGCAAAATTACCTTCACTATTTTCCATTGAAAATTGTAAAGGACTTTTTTTCATTTATAATAAATTTGCCTTAACACTTCAAAAAGCAAAGAGATAAAATGAGCCAATTTCTTCTTACAGCAGCCCTGCTCCATCCTGCCATGTAAACAATGGCTGTCACGGCTAAGGGCTTTGGCCTCCGCATGCCGAGGCGAATGGACTTGATCTTCAGACCCTACGTGCAACGCATCAAGGCACAGGCAAGCAAACCACACCAACACCCTGCTTATCAATCACACCGTATCGCCCACAGAGAGTCACTCCGGCAGGTGTATGATGAGGCTTGCCCACTTCAAATCCCTGAGGTGTTTTGTGACAGGATAAGGCAGCCCTCACCACACTGCTGGATACGCAATCCTGGGAGCCTTCTGCCATCGCTGAGCTCATGTGGGTCTCACTCCCCCATGGGAAGTCTGGTCAAATTATACTTCTCATGGAAATGATGCGTTTGACGCTAAGTAAAATGTGATTTTGACACTAAATGGGTTTTTTCACTTTCTAAGTAAGAAATAATGGAGCAGTAACAGGAAGAATCATGAAAATACAGTAGAAGTAACAGCTAGATCATCCCAGAAATATTTGCCTTACGTTCGGCTGAAAGCTGGATCCATTATCCTCCGCTGCTTGTGCCAATGCTCATGGTTGTGAACAGTTACCAAGCCATTCCCTAGAAACCTAGTGTTCAGGAAAACAAGGAAAATAATTTTTTTCAGCAAGGGAGCCAGGCAAATCCTGTGTAGTCACAAAAATAACTCTTCCACATCTGCTTTCTTGTATTTTTCCTATGTGCAGGAAGTATGTGCTGCTTTGAGTACACAGTTGTTGCATCACTGTGGACAACATTTCTGAACTGCAGAAATGTTTTGCCTGGTAGGTGTGAACTGATGAGTCCAATAATAAGGTGCTGGTTTATTACAGCTCTTATGCAAATAATTAATATAATAACTGGATTATTATATTTTTAAAAGATTCAAGCTAACAGAGAAAAATCCCCTATTTTGTTATTAAGCTTAGGAGCTGGAAACTCCTATGCATTAGGGAATAATTCAGCGCTCTAAAATCTAAGTGAGAAGTTTGACGATGGTCTTGAGCAAACTATTCTGAGA
>WHYT01016565.1:50784-99750 GCA_009806455.1 Tetrax tetrax
TAGTCCTATCAGCTGAAGAGGTGCCAAGTCTTTTAACAGAAGAATTTACAAAAGGCTCTCTTGTTCCCGGAACGTTTTGATGTGCCTGAAGCGAATTTCTGCTCTTTAAACAGATACGTTTGCACCTTCACTGCAATGGGAAAAACCTAATGACACTCTGGTGCCCAATGGCATTTGTAGGTTTTCCAGTGAAGTCAGAGTAGTATTTTGCTCTTTCCGTTATACTTAATAAGAAGTAGGGAGACAGTCCTATTTTTCTTATAATCTGGTTTTGTATAGTGAAGGTATTTTTTAATATCAAAACGTATTTAATCATAGAATCATAGAATGGTTTGGGTTGGAAGGGACCTTTAAAGGCCATCCAGTCCAACCCCCCTGCAAGGAGCAGGGACATCTCCAACCAGATCAGGTTGCTCAGAGCCCCATCCAGCCTGGCCTTGAATGTTTCCAGGGATGGGGCATCAACCACCTCTCTGGGAAACCCCCTCAGGAAAAACATTTAAAGCAAATTCATTTACCATATGCATCAATGTTTAAGCTTAAGAGGAGGACACTGTCAACTTGAAATTGGGGAATTAAAATAAATATTCACAGTAAGAGCTTTAGATACAAGTTTTCGCTTGTGAACTTTTCTGGATGCACTATGCATTTTGTATTAATTTCATTTTGTCTTTCTCATGTTCTTGAGAACATAAAACCTATCCTGATTACACTGGAAAAAAAAAACCCAACTAGGCAAAATGCTATCAAATGCAGAGAGACCAAAGAGAAAACAACATGTGTCTCCAGTCACCCTTCAGGTGAAAAATAAATTTCAAACAAAATGAGTTCTGTGGTTTTTTTAATATCCTTTAAAAAGGGGTAAATATTACAGGATTATTGCCCCCGTACACTACCTCTTGTCTGGTCATTCACACCTGTGAAAACTGAATACAAAAACACGTGGCTTCACAACCTTTGGGAACGCGGAGAAACATGTACACAGTATCCTCAGGATTAAACTGGATAATGATCCTGTTCATGTAAAAAAGGCCAGATTTTCTTTTCACTTAGGCTACTGCAGAAATATTTTCCCAGCAGTATGCTATGGCTTTTTCTAATTTATCTGATTTTTCTTTAGACACAATTATCTTTGATAACCAATAGGCTTATACCAATAAAAAGCATTACAGATGAATCACTTTCCTTTAAACTAGTGCATGGGAAGTTTAAAAAAAAATTATGCTTCTTTATTCTGCAAAGAAGGGCATGAATTTATGCATCCGTAGAAACCACCACTCAGAGCTGCAGGTGGCAAAGCAAGCCAAACAACGCAAACTCTTCCATAAGCAAGAATGAAACATTTGGGAATTCATTTTTTGGCAAAACATTGTGGTCACTGGCAAGAGTGGTCATTTGGGAATTCATTTTTTGGCAAAACATTGTGAAGCACGGCTGGGGAACGTTTTATTTTGAAGGGTGAAGGGCAATAGGATGCATCTTTTTTCTAATCTATAATGGCTGATGTTTAGGGTTTTCTTATTTAAACAACCCCATACAAATGCAGTCCCTGCCCACAGCATACTCAAGTCACTGCTTCATTTTACTTTTTCTTTCCCTCCAATGCAGATTGATGGGGAGGAACACGAAGAAAACAGCAAGATCCCTATGAACAGACGCAGCATCCTCAAGGCACAGCTCACCCTCATCAATACTGATGCTGGTTTAGAGGGTCAGGCAAGAAGGGGACATGGTCCCAGTCCCCCAGCTCCTCTGTCACCAGTCAGTCACCTCCTCCCGGCTGCACACCACACCGGCGTCCTCCTCATGGGAGCAGTTGTGGGTGCCGATGTCAGCGTGGGCACACTCCAGCAGTGTCTTCTCCTCCCCCAAGCACTGGACATCATCCAGGAGAATGCGAAGGGAGGTCCCTTCCCCAAATTCTGCCTTCTTGCTGGCCCGCACCACGTAGGGGAAGCCCAGCTGCCGGCACACCACAGCGGCGGCGGGCGAATTCCAGCCATCATCGCACACCGTGCCCCATTCACCGTCGATGTAAACCTCCACCCGGCCCCAGCTCCGGCCAGGGCCCTGCTGCTGCATCAGCCGCACGGCGCCATTTTGCAGCGGCGGGGCCGTGCTGGGGGGTTTCTTCTTCCTGCGCTGCCCCCTCCTCTCTCCTCCCCTCCTGGGCTTGGGGGCCCTGCCGCTCGGCGCTGGCGTGGTGGGCGTCCCACTTCGGTTCCTTGGTGGCGGCGGGACTTGGTCCACCCACTCCACAGCTGGCGTGCGGGGGGTTTGGGGGTCTGGCCTGCCTCCCCGTGGGGCCTTGGTCGTGGCCTTCAGCCGGGGACGCGGCGTTGTTGTTTTCATAATCAGCTCTGTCAGGGGAAAAACCCAAGGAATGATGAGTCTGTCACTCTACAGACGCTACTTAAAGACAACTACACAAAAACAGTGCTTATTTTTGACTTATTTTACTTGTTTCTTGGAATTTGCTTACTTGATCCTGTTAAGAAATGACAATGCTCCCAGTGAGCCAATATTTCCTCAGCGAAAAATGTTGGCTGCTTTTAGTTAGAGGACTGCAGGGCTTAATGCCAACAAGTAAGCTTCTCCCAAGAAGGAAACTCCAAGCAGTTTATTGGCAAACCTCATCCTGGCCAGTAAAGGGTGGGTGCTGGGGTTTCACGATCGGAAGAGGAGTTCCCTACCCTTCTCCCCTGCTGTAAGTATTTTAAAGACAGGTACTATTTCTGCTACTCTCTTCATTACTAATGACTGGATGGTTTCCAGACCGAGAGCGCTGGCCTCCCCACTGGGCCAGATGCTTTATTCAGAGGAACATTCAAAATCAATTCTCTCTGGCAACCGGAATGTGCAAAAGGAATGGAGTTGCCAAGACAACACATAAAACAGGATCTGGGCTTGGGATTTTTCTTCCTTATGAAACAAAATAAAAGAGCCTTGAACTCTGAAGAGCTGAAAATTCTTTGCTGTCGCAGTTTCCAGGCATCACTGGACTTGTTTATTCACATGCGCTCTATTTTTAGCTTAAAAATGAGTTTTAGCTTGTCAGAAGGAAGCAATTCAGAATTACTCAGAATAACCATCTACTGAATTGGGACGGTGTCACAAACATTCACAAAGACATCAGGACTTTTTGAATTATATCCTAGATTTCTCCATTCTCATTCATCCTTTGCTTTATAGCACAGAGATGAGGAAAAATATGACTGCCTTATTTGTGCTTAATATCTATTGTCCCCAAAAGACAAACCCTTGCAGTGGTCTAGTTTTTCCAAATAATGCTTTTTGGAGAGGAACTGTATTTGTGGCCCGAAAATATCTGCCTTCTTTGGAAGTTGAGGTTCTGAAGGCAAGAAATAGATATGAAAGCCTTACCTGTGCACACCTCAGTTGCTGGAGCCTGATCTGGCAAAGCACTTAAAAATCCTAGAACTCATATAATGATATGTAGGACTGCATGAAAGCTAATGGTCACCTTGGAGTGCTTTTCACCTCACTGAATCAAGTGATTACTATACATTACTATTTGTCAAGCTATTTATTAAATACACTTCCAATCAATGCACTCATCTAGCTAATGCAAGCTGCATGTTTTGATGATTCTGTTACATTCACACGAAACACTAACCAAAACAACAAAATATATCTACAGCTACAAGTCCTCATTTGCGTGCCTCTGAATAAAAATCTTCATGCTTGTTTTTCACTTAAGTGTGAATTTAGTTCTTGAGACAGCAGACTCTCTCCCACCATTTCTATTTTATGATGAAAACTATCTTGTAAACGAATCCAAAATATTTAGTTATATGTGTAGTTTAAAAATCTGAACTTTGGGTTAGAGAATAATGCATAAGCAGAAACAGAGATAAAGCTGGTCGAACACGAACCAAGTTAATAATGTTTGGAAACTGGGTGCACAGCTTGCAAAGGAGAATGTTTCGGAAGACAGCTGAGTGCTCAGGCATGTTAACAGTTAATTATTAGCCTTAGATCTTGTTTCATTTCCCCTTAAAGACTCGATCTTGCAAGGTGCTGAGTGCCCTCATTCCTCCCTGAAATCAAAGCTGTAGGAACTGTCAATGACTCAAGTGAAGTGTAACACAATTAATGTAATTAAAAATCAGAGTATTCTGGCATTGGAGTTCCTACAGCAATATCAACCTCATGACAAAGTTGTTAGAGTACTGACTAGGTATGTACATGTGTAAACAAAATGGACAGGGGAAAAGAAAGGTGATGGTGCGTAGTCTAATTTTGAGATCCTAATAGCACATTCAGGAGTTTGCATTTAACATAAATAGTACTTGGCTTGCTGCAGATTCAGCTACATGGTTGACTGCTCCAGCTTTAGCAGTACAATACTTCACTCAGGATGAAGCAATCAAAAAGCCCTGGAGGGTCTGGATAAGCCAAAAGTTCACCTGAATGGCTGATCAGGCCGATTCTTTTGGGAGTGTTTTCTCATCCCATGTTCTCTCACTTACAACTAACAATAACTCAGCCCTCATCATGCTCAATGAGCTATTTCCCAGCCTTTAGCCATCATATCCTTCAGCTCCTGAAGTGCTCCTCACTACCTGAAGGCACTGCAAAAAATCCCTTATCACTGAAAAGCACCCATTGAGCACAGGATCTCGGTACAGAAACAGTTATGGGGAAACCAAGTTGGTGGTAATGAAACAGGTATGAGGTAGCATGGAAAAGGGAAAATGTATAGGGGCAGAAACTACAGAGGAGATTTCACGTGACCAGGAGAGGGGAAAGACCTTATGCTTTATTTTAACCAATTCTTCAGATCCAAAACAGCTGGTAAAAAATAATTTTAAGGATACTCTGAAGAGTGAAGTTCTGGATGGTTTCCACACATACAGAGATAGTGTGAGCCTGGAGCTTGTATTTACTGCCAGCTAACATGCACCAGTAATAAACAGCAACAGTGACACTTACTCTCCTTTGGCACAAACTGGATACGCTTGCTTTTTACTTTCACTGGCGATGGCTCAACTCGGCATTTTCCTGGTGGTGCTCTCCTGTGAAAAAAGGGACACATACAGCACACAATTAATTCCTTTCCCTGGCATCATAAGCTTTTGCTTCTCATTGTTCTTCAATTAATTTAATGCTCATTGGAAAAAAAAAATAAATGTCTCTTTAAATGACCGAAGTAATCTCTTGCAGTAGAAAACATAATTAAACAATCACATATCTCTGTTGATCAAAGTCCAAATATTCACAAGGCAGTGGAGTCATCTGGCTCTGTTTTCCCTCCCCATTGTTGAATCCATTAAGGAAATACAACTTTGTTAGGTTCAAGCAATACAGAAAAAGATTAATCAAACTGAAAATAAAAACCACAAAACTAGACAGTATATGTTGAACATCTGACATAAAGGTCATGTGTGCTCAAGTTTTCAGGCTGTCTTCAGAGAATCAAAACAATACAGTATTATTCATAAATAAAGCCCAAACAAAAGACTAAGTACTACAAAAGTAGTACCAAAAATGCATTAGTTTCAAACAAGAGCTCTAAGTGTCTCCTACAGAGGCTCCCTCTTAGTGTGGTGCATTATTCTGACACAAATTTGTTTGCCATGGAGGTATATCTCACTTCTAAGAAGTTACATCCCATTCATACATCACTTTTTCCTGTGATGGCTGCCTTAATCCACAGGCTTCTTCAGAGGTTTTCAAATTGACTCAAAAATGCATGAAGTTTGCATTTGGAGGGTATAACTCCTTTGTAATTAGGATTGCTTGCATTCGCATTTCTATGGAAGGCAAAGAGCTTCTCTCTCAACTACAGTTACAGGGATGTTCCCTGCTTTTATGAATTTTCCTGTGAATTTTTTCTGTACTTTATACACTAAATAAACTTATTTTCAAACTTAAAACTTAGAACTTTCTTTTTACTTCCGCTTTCTTTGTTTTTGCAAAGGTTGTGTAATACCAGCCTCTTAATACACAGTTTACAGGAACTATTCCACTGTGTTAGATAATGGAAAATGCTCCTGACAGAGGAGAGTCAGGAGGAAACCACGCAGCAGCTCTGTAGGTTGTTTAATTTTGGGGTCTGGTTCCAACATAAAACCATAAAAAGAGGTTTGGTTCAAAATGCTCAGCTAGGTAAAGCTGTAATTTTAACCTGTTTAAAAAAAAAAAAAAAAAGCAGCTACAAAAGTCTCACTCTACCTGTCTGGCTGAAAGTATTCTGGTGTTTTGCCAATAATAGTAATGCTTTAAAAACAGGAAGATGAAAAAAACAGCTATAAGTCTTCCCAAAAAACACAACTATTCCCTGCCTTGCTCAGTCTCAGATGCATGCACGTGGATCAGAAGGTGTAACAATGATAGTATTTCCTTGTCCAAACCATTCCCCTCTTTGAAACACAAAAAAAAAATAATGTACTGTTTGACATATTTTTCTGGTTTGCCTGAGAAAGCACCGCAGGTCACGCTGGGTCAGCTTCAGCTGCAGCTGCCTGGGCATAGGGCTCTTATGGGAGATGCAGCTGGCTACAAGGGATGGAGAGGAGCTGAGAATAAACACCTTGAGAAAAACTGCCTCCTTCTGGGCAGGAATCTAGAGAAATTTTGTTTGAGAAAGACAAGCCACCCATAAAATACTCCTTTAGCTTTCAGGAACAAATCTCCCAACCCACATAACACCACAGACCCCATAACAAGTCGATGATCACCAGGCAGTGTAAACTCCCACGACTGCGGAAGCAAAGCAGACCCACCATGGGTTGCTTCCGCCATTCCTTGATCAAGCTCCAGAGGAGCCCAGCATGGGAGAAGAGCTTGTTAGTCAGTCAGCATCATTCATCACATCCACACCTGGATACACTGCACCACACTTAGGTTTTGCAACATGAACATCCCATACCTAGAGGTGTCCACCACTTTGTACACCACTCCATGGGGAGCCGTGGCGCTGGGTATGCCAGTAGACATGAAGTAAAGTTCGCCTGGGATACAAAACAAACACAGCTGTGAAAACTCTCCATGGAGCTTCTGTCCTGCACCGCAGAAGGGCATTAACTCTGCATCACAGGTCAGAGGGCATCAGGAAACCTGGGACTGATGTGGAGAGCTGGCTACTGGAGGAACAGGGCAGGTTTGTATTTGGGTTTGTAAGGAATGTTCATCTGTGGTCCAGTGGAATAAAATACTCTCAGTGAGTGGGAGCTGTTACATATTGTCATAAAATATTATCTGTACTGGATTTCTACTGCATGTTCAGCTGCCCAGACTTTAATTGTCATCTCAGTCTGATCTGTGTCCTTTAACTTCTCTAATGTGAAACAGTCAAACCCTGAATTCCCTTTGTGGAAATGAAATGAAAGGAAATTAAGACTGTTCACGCTGTTTTCTGCTTTTTCTGACGAAGCACTCCTTTGGGGTGAATTACAGGAGAACAAGATTTTGCTTTTACTTTCTATAGCACACTCACAAAGCGAGATGTATCTCACACGAGAGGCATTTGAGTTCCTCACAGCTCTGCCAGGTCACACGGGTAGGGCTTGACCTTCAACCAAACAGTGACCATCCCTATTAATCTGACATTTTTTTCTTAACTGCATTTCCATCCCTCTCTTTCTGTTCTGCAGGGGAGGCTGGGATAAGCAGTTCTTCTGGCACTGTCCTTTCTCTTTTGCCAGCTCAGGTGCTTGGGTGGTGCAATGAAAAGCATCAGGGAGCTGATCTGGATGAAAAAATAAATTTGCAGTATTTCAAAAAAGGAAAGTAAAAGGAAGAAAAAGAGGCAATGGAGACCTTTTTTAGTGAGTAAGGCAGATTTCTTTGGGTGTCCTATAGGTACTCCAAAAGGAAAAGGGGAAGGAGTGGAAGGGTCAGAGTGAGCCAAGGAAGATGTGGGCAGTCCATGGCAGCTCCTGCTGGCTGCTGAGCCTCCCTCCTCCTCCTTGCTCTCCTGTGCTGCCCTGACCGAGCTCCTCTGGATGCTCCCAGGGCAGAAACCAGCCACCCCTGACTGGTTTCTTCCTTTTTCTGGTGAGTTCTATTAACCCCAGGCCAGAGGCAGCCTTGATCCAAACAGAGATGGGAAACACCTGGCACTACATCTTGCAGCACAGTGATGCGTGTTTCACATCCCACCTCTTCTTCCTGGAAAATATCAGACAGAAATATGGATGTGCCTGCCTTGAAGAACACAGGCTATGTCACACATGCACCCTACAACCACAGCACAGTGCCTGGAGTGTTCCCAACACGTTCAGCTGCCAGGGGACGGTGCTGCTGGCTTTGTAATGGCTGTGCAATGAGCCAAAAATATAGGTGCCCCTACTGCATAAACACATCCACTGCACCAGCTGGATGTACGTTCATCAGAGCAACAACCCCAAAACCCAAACACTTCTGTGAAGAAAAACTTGTTAAAATAAACTGTGATAGATTTGTAAAAAAAAAACAGATTCCCAGCACACCAAAAAGGTGCAAGAGAAGAATGTTCACTGCAGATAGAGAACTCACTAAACTGTTATCAACAAATTTCTTTCCATTATAATAAAGCAAACACAGGACAAATCATACCTCTGAGAACAGACTCCAGCCCAGATTTCCACCCAGCTCTATTACACTTAAGCAAAGTACCCATGAAAAGCGCAGGGTGGAAGAAAAGTAGCAGCGTTTCGCTCCACCTTTGCACAGACTCTGCCCACAGGCGCAGACGAGGGAGATGCCGCTCCCCACAGGCATGAGCAAGGGCTGTAATTAACAGCTTGATACCTCACTTGGCAGCCCTCTGCCTTGGCATGAAGCCGATTTAAACTAAGGGGTTTTTTTTATTTTAGGGTAAGATATCCTGGCCACAGCACTGCGAAACATCAACACTACCTTCCATCAACACTAACCATTAAAGAAAATCCATTTCAACTCCAAAAAGAAAGTCAAACTTTTGAGATAATACTTAATTTGGATCATTTGCATTTATATAATCAAATTTGCATTTATATGATATGCAACACGTTGCATTTGTGCAAAATCCACACCTGACATAAAGTGCAGGAAAACCAGACATTCAACAACTGTGGCATTGTGGAAGCAGGTGCTTGTGACCACGAGCTGGGACCTCCCTGCAATGGGGCAGAACACAAACTCCTGCATTGCCATGTGGCACACGAGGCTTCTGAGTGATGGGGCTAAACATTGCGTGGGTCATCCTATCCCCATCCCCAGCCAGGAGCTGCACACTCTGCCCATCCCGCCGCAGGGCTGGGCTATTAACCATACCCTTGTACACACAAAGGTAGCGACCACCTGCTTTGACCCCAGGACTCTTTTATTTCCTCCTTTTCAAATCGCAGCAGCTCCCTTCTAGAAAGTAAAATGTCTCCAGTCTTAAAAACACAGCTATGCAAAGTTCCACTGAGACTACATCCTTCAGTCCTATGCAAGGCAAAATCCCAGCTGGCACTAATAAAATATGGACTTAAGCCGTCTTTAGCCAATGCCTCCCTCAAGACACGACATATGGCTTTCGTTCTGCTTCACATAGAGAGGTACAAATATTCCAGGCCAGGGTGAGCAGGTTCATAATTACTGTTCATTACATCTGCTTTCCTGTATCCGTTAATAATGCCAACAGCGTCCTTGACTAGCCAAGAGCATGGACTTGCTCTCACTTGAGTATCAGCTTCTCAGCCTCTCAGGGCCTGCATTCCCCACGGCATGGCTCCACGAAGAATAAGATTTCTTTTCTAAGCTGTATGTTATTGTATTTGCCTGCCGCTGTTCCCGTCCCTCCAGAGGGTAAGTGTGTGGGCAGCAGCGCACTCAGACTCAGTGCTGCAGGGAAATGCCTCTCCAATTCCCCCTGCAGTCACTGCGTGGCACACTGGCCTCAAAATTAGAATTGTAACTTTGGTTTGGTATTTAGGAGATGCTGGGAATCTCACCCACCAGCAAACCTGTGTTCTGCTTCCCCACCACCTGCTGGGTCCCAGGAGCCCTCTCTGACCTGTTCTCAGGTGTTTTACTTCAAAAAGAAACCCCAGGCATGCCATTCAGTGCCATATAAAGTTAAAAGACTACCTGCTTCATCTTCAGCAAAGGAGATGATGTATTGATAATAGTTATTGATAAGCCCAGGGAACATGCACGTTTGTCCTGTCCCCATGCAGATTTCACTGTACTGCCACTCTCCGGTAGCAGGATCCTCCTTCAAAGACATCAGGCGTCTGCAAGACAAAAGAACACTTGCACCAAGCAACCAAGATGATTTATGAACATTAATCAAGACACCTGAAAGGATATTTAATGCTTCCTACTCACATTAGCTACTATAGGAACTGTAGCTCCTCTAAGAAGCAAAAGACTGTTAATATCAAAACACATATATTATATACCCCTGCAACACCTTGCCTTTCAGGGGCAACACAAGTACAAGTAAAAATTATATTGGTGGGTTTAAGGCAGGTCAGACTGTTCGAGGGGGACTCTGCCAGAAATGCAGAGCACTTGGCTTCGCTGCAGCTCTTCAGCCTCTCCCTCACGCCCAGGACCTCCAAACGCAGCTGGCCACTGCATCAGCCGGGGCAGGCGGTGCGGGGGCTGCGTGCCAGAAAGGCCTGGGGGACGCAGACACAGCAAAGGCAGAGGAGGTAGGGGGAACACAAGGCAGTCTCATGCTTGCCTCCTCACAGGTTTGCAGCAACTCACTGCTGTACAATTTATTTTTTTTCTTTTAATATCTTCAGTATCCAGAAACGTTGCATCAGAAGGTTTCTTTAGGATGCATTCAAATGCTTTTTTTACACCACTTTCAGGACTTTAAATGAACGTATATCGTTTCCCCTTTATTTGTACTGGCACAATGTGAATCAGCAACATGAAATGACTGCTGCAATGCAAAGATCATATTCCTGCAGAGCACCACGGACTAAAGGTTATATAAAACATGCCATGTGAGCCCTCTGTAATGAGCAGTCAGGCTTGCCCAGTGCTTGCAATCAGCAAGTCAGCAGTGCTTAGCCTGCATGAGCACTTGCAGGCAGGTGTACTATTGCTGGAGGACTTTGGCTGGGGGTACAGTGAGTATCTGAAGTACCTGCTTACCCACTCATGAAATCACCAAATATGTACAGGCCATTCAAGTTTGGAGACTCGCAACCCCGATAGACATAGCCTCCTGTAACAGATTTCCCCATTTTGTGTGGATACGCATAAATTGGAAGCACATCATCTGTAGGGGAGAAAATACCTGTGACTTGCCTTGTTTTACACATGATGCAGAATAGCTGTTTATCTAGATAGTTCTGAAACTAATGCAATACAATCTGGTTCATTTGAGCATCTTCTTATTAAATTAAGTGCCAACGAAGTTACATTTAGTTCGATTTTCACCTTTTCACAACCATATTTGATAGCCCTGCCTAGCTGACTGCGCTAACCAAGGACAAGCTAGCTCAGAGAGACTGGTCGCTGTTTCACTTGCAATATAAAATGGATCCCTGATAAGCCCGAGTGCTCTCTGTCACCCAGACACACCTCACCCTTCTCCTGAGCCCTTCTCCTCCTGTTACAACCCAGCTCTGTTAATGCCAGTTCTGGCCCATTTCTACACAGCCTGGCTGGTTTTGCTCTGAATTTGCAAGTTACTCTTAGAGCCACTGCGTCCATGCAGGAAATGTTTGCCCAATCCAGCTTTGTTTTGGTGGTGAAAGGGAAAAAAAAGACAGGTAACTCCAGACTGCAGGCACTGATGAAAAGATGTATCAGATGTCAGCCCAAATAGCTTCTGTTTCTCTGTGACAAGGGAGCTTAACCTGAAAGGGCCATCAAATATTTATGGTATGGCACAGGCAAGATAAAATATAAGTTAAAGCACAAGAATAGAGGGAGATGCTCCAATTTTGAGGGTCTCCATTGGATGCTTCCTCCCTTTTCTTTTGCAGCTCCTGCGTTACAAGTAACTCCTTGGGGTACCCACTCCTCCTCTTCCTCACAGCCCTGCCCATGTAGCAGATGCCTCAAGTAGCAAAGGCAGCAGCTCTACCAGCAAGAAACTTGCACCAAGGGTATATAATCCAAAGCAGGTGTTTTCTACACTTCAGCTGCACTTACCATTTTAAAGGGCCTGTGACATTTCACTGTTCTAACAAAAGGGTCTCTAAAGGCATCAGAAATTGTTCTGAATCCCTGGAGACCTCAGTAGAGTGCTTGCCATAAACGCTCACGCATGCACTGTCACACAGGAGAGCACTAAATGGGCTCTGTGACAATTGCTTCAGCAAAAGGAGTGCAAAAATCTGCTCCCTGCTCTCGAAATTTTATAACAAACATTTGATCACTAGCACTGTACTTGTAGCTATGTTAATAAACAGAAGGAAGCTAAGCTAAGTTAGTAAAAGGAAGGAAATTGAACAACACCACATAGCACATAGAGGAGAAAAAAAAAAATCAGAATCTCAGCTAGTGCAAATGAGTGCCAGCTCACTGTCCCCCTGGACCTCTGGGGAGATGCTGCAGCACAAGAGGTGGTCCACATCAGACCTGGCAACACAATACACTGTGACTTCACACATGAACTGGAATTTAGCCAGTGAGCAAATACTTTGAATTCAAGTTTGAAAAGTTAAAAAAAAAAAAAGTTTTCCTTTTTGGCATAGCTAAAAGAAACAGAAATACACTGCAAAGCAGACAGTGCGCATACTGGTTGGCCAGCTTACATAACAAGTTTCTTTCTTTTTTTTAAAATAAGGACACCACTTGTGAGTTATGGAGAAAAATACAATTACTCCAAATTTTTCTCGCTTCTGCAGGAAAGCTTATTTTATGGGGAAAAGATGAAATTGCCCCTCTAAATCACAGATCACCAGGCAACTTGACTAACAACACAGATCGCCTAGAAAAACAACAGCTAGCATGTTTCATTTTCTTCCTAACTAAAAAATGGTAACATTTGGACTTTATTTATCCCAAATTCAGCTCCCTTCTATGACACCGCATAGATTTACATCTCAGAAATGTGTGTTTTCCAACAAGCAGCCAGGCTTTGAAGGCAGGAATTAAAAATGACAGTGCAGAAAACTGCACAGGGGGAGATGCAGGTAATTTAGAGAGAACATCTATTTACCCATTGAAGAATTGGCACAAAGTTTTTTATCGTAACAGCTGAACCCTTCTCTTGCTCTCCAGCCATAATTTTTCCCTTTCTCAACGATGTCGATCTCTTCGTATTTATTCTGCCCCACGTCTCCACAGAAGAGCCGCCCCTTCCCTTCCTTGGTGTGAGGCTCGCCCCTATCGAAAGAGCAGCGCCACATATTTCTCACTCCGTACGCATAGATTTCGGGGCGAGCCTTAGGGTCGTTAAGAAAAGGGTTGTCGGGAGGGATTCGGTACAGAGGCCCGCGGTCGTTGTTGTTCACATCGATCCGCAGCACTTTGCCCAGCAGGGTTGATCTGTAACAGGAGGAGAAGAGAAAAAAAAAAAAAATAAAAATAAACCTCAGTTAAACATCAGCGATGTGCTTTTTTGGAAGTCTAGGATTTCATTCTTTCTGGTTTGGAAAAGACAAATCTTTCAATATCTCTGAAAAACCCAACCATTTCAAGACCACTTCATTTGTCCCAGGCCACCAAACAGCCTTCAGGTGGCCCTGACTATCCCACAGCCCGCTGCCTCGCAGATGAACACTGGTGGCCTGGAGCTCCCGTAGGGATGGGTCTGCTCTTTCCATATCATGGAAAACCCCACCCTCCACTTGCAGAAAACTGGTCTCTTAGCAGACAGCTGGAAGGCTCCGCGAGCTATCGCTGCTCACAGGGAAAAGGACACACCTTGATAACCTCCCCTAAGGAAACTGGAGTTATGTGGGGGATCTATACACCCACATGTGCGCACAGGCATCAGTGCGGCTGTCAAGGAAAAAGTAAACCCGAGACAGAAAATCCTCCCAGATTTATCTCCCTCAGTTTCTCTTCTCAACCCAAGGGTAACAGGAGGGACACATGGTACATACAAGTTTTTAAGGGCTCTCACTTGTTCTGGGCGTTTCCAAAGGTCCCAAAAGGATCCCCAGCCATGCCTCCGTCTCCAGTAAATATATAGAGATAACCATCATCTCCAAAGAGCAGCTCTCCTCCATTATGGTTGGAAGCAGGTTCTTCTATTTCCAGGATTATCCTGACCGAAAACAGGGAGGACAAACTGCACAAGCCTGAAGCAAAGGGCAGAGCAACATCACTCCAGTGTTGCCCTTGACACATGGAAATGGCTACAGACGAGTTTTGATGCAAATTCCTCCATATCCACGTTACTGAATTTTACTTGTGTATAACTGATTTTCTAATCTCAAATAATTCCAACATATTTTCCAGATTACAGAAACAACAAATTGTGTAATAAAGAAAATCTAGGAAACCACATGACAGAATATACTTTTAATTAATTATATTTTTTCCTCTGATTCTTCATTCTTCCTTGTTAAACTTCTTTAAAAAAAAAAAATTTAAGAAGAGGCATCTCAGCTTAAATCTGACTGTAAACTGCAAGAGCAAGACTCCAGTCCATGTGTGCATCTGTACAGCATTTCGCACAATCCTGACTGGCACTTTCAAGACAAACCTAAAACTTTTTGAACCTTAAGGAATAGTTAAATTCTTAAAGGGAGAAGAATCCTCAAACGATAATTACACACACAGGACTTTATGAGCTTAAAGAGTGGTTAAAAGCAGACCCACCAACAAATTACCATTTTTACAAAGGTTATTCAAAGCAGTACCAACAAACTTTACCTTCATTTTAAGGCCTAACTCTCTCTTACTTTTATCAATTTATTTTACATATCTGGCATCCCTTTCATAGTAAGAAAAGGGTGAAACATATAAAAGTACAACTTTATAGAAAGGTAAAGCCACAAATACATGCAGTGGAGGTTCCCAGGTATAATAACTGAAGTTTACTTTACTCCACCTTCTAAAAAAGATTTCATTCTGACAGTGACTCTTAATAGCTGAAAAAAAAAATAAAAATCACTTATATCACCTCACTTTTAGCAAGTTTTTTTCCCCTCTGAAAGTACTGATTGTGCATTATTCTGCCACCTGCTGCTAAACGTCACCACTGTGCATGAGTGCACGGGCTCCAGCTGGCGGCAGGCGCGATGGAGGATCCTGTACAGACCCAAAGGTGAATGCTCCTCAACCTCCCAAAGAAGATGGAAGAAAACAAAACACATTGAGCAAAAATCTGTGGACAAACAGACATACGCCTTCCTGCTAAGGCAATGCACACCACGTGTCGGCCGAAGCTGCCTCTGGGGCAGCATCTCAGGATGAAGTCAGTGGGAGCCGTGCCTACACAAGCACAACAGGACCACTGTTTTGTTTTCCTAAGCCTTTGCTGTACTAACCATCAACTAAATAAGCACAGAAAATGTTACAAATGTAGAGTCCGAGAATTTTTAAACAAGGGCCTTGATATCTGCAGGTTTAAGCTCCCAACTCACTTTCCTGAGGACCACGTTTAAATTCCCCTCATCTGTTCCTCTGATTCCTTAGTTTCCTCATAGCAAAAACCACCTAGATTAACAAAGAATGAGCTTTGATAAAACCAAGCAAAATGCAGCAGTGATGGAACCAGAACAGGCTTTAGCAACTAGCACCCAGCACCTCGAGATCATGTCGCACCAGATACACCAACTGAGCAAACACTGTGTCCTCTGTCCTGCCCTGAAAGACTGTTATGACAGATGGAGCCCAGTCATGGACAAAATGAACTCAGCAGATATTTTGGAGGGATGGCCCGTAGACTAAGGGAGTGATATCTGTATGTATAGAGATACAGGAAGTATCTATAAAGTATCTGTATATCAAAGACAGAAAAAAATGGTGATGATTAATTGGAAGGTGTAGGATCTGGGCATGATGTAGATGGCATGGAATAAGGGGTCGTTGTCCTGGTTCTGGCTAGGATAGAGTTAATTTTCACCTGAGCTGGGAGAAGAACTGGAGCTGGTGGGACACAGCTGGGATAGGTTACTAATTAGCCAGCCCCGGGGATAAGTTTACCCAAACTGGCCAAAGGGTTATTTCATGCCCTGTGACCTCATGTCCAGTGTATCAGGAGGAGGGTGCTGAGGGGAGGTTCCTGCTACTTGGGAGGAAGCTGGGCATCAGAATCCACTGTGAGCTACTGTACTGTAAATTACATGCTTCAGTATTTTCTGTTATTGGTTTTATTTGTTTGTTTTCCATCTCTGTTTTCTCTTCTTCTGTTGTTCTCTTAAAGTGTTTTTACCTCAACCCATGAGTTTTGCCTTCTTTTCTTTACTGATTCTCCTCCCTGTCCCACTGCATGGTGGTGGAGGGTGAGCGACTGTGTGGTATTTTAGCTGGTGAGGGCTAAGCCAAGATACCTGTCCTCTACACTGCTGCCTACGCTAAACTGCTGTTGCTGCTTTATAAACCAGCATCCCCTTTCTATTATTAGGCTGTGTGCATTTTTGAGCTAGAATCATCCACTGCTGAGTATTTGGAAAGCCCTAATAGAACCCATGTAAAAAGCCAAAATCTTAACATGAATAATATTCAAGGGTCTCTTAAAAGAGTGGTTCTTCTGCATCAGGTTATAAATATACAGACTGTCTCCACAAACAAACCTTTAGTTATCTGTGTGTATTAATGTGGATCAACTGCAGGATCAGACTCAAACAAACAAAACTTCCAATCAAAATGCACTCAGTAATAGCATAGTGGTTTGCATTGTATTGAATTTGATATTAAATTTGTAGTATCGCAGGGCTGAGCTGTCATTCAGATAAAGAAATGCGGGGACAAATCCATCTTTGGTCTGGTATCACTGAGTTTATACTGATTTTGGAAACTTCTGGCTTCAAAATGAATTACCCTCATGTTTTGCAGAAGCCTATTCTGAAGCGTAATAATTACAATACCAAAAAATCCCAACCAAAAAATCAAACCTCAAAATGCTAAACTGCGAATAATGTTTAATCAATGTTCAGTTAAATCTTCTGACATAACATAACTGAGAGATGTAAATGTTTTATCCCTGAGCACTTCAGTTCATCCACTGAGGACAGGCATATTCTCTGTCTCAGTAAGCTAGACATGGACTTGAACTAACTTGCTACCACACTGGAATGCAAGAACAATATTAAGCTAAATAAGTCTCATTCATTAATAGCCTGTAAAAATGCACACCCTTAAATACATTTGCCAGAGAAATGTGTACAATACCTTTCAGAACCATGGTCCAAAGCATTCATGTCGGCAGCAGAAATTCTGAACTCACTGATTCGGATTCTCTCTTCATAATGAACTTCAACTGAATAGTAGACATACACTTTACCATTAAATTTGAATTTAGGATGGAAGACAATACCTAGAAAACCTCTCTCGTCTCCTTCCCAAGGTGAGGTAAGTACGGCTTCACTGATGTTCAGAAATGGCTTTTCGAGCCTGGATCGATCGGGGAGGTAGGTCCACACCAGGCCAACCTGCTCCGCAATGAAGAACCTGTGGGTGCCATCGTTGGCGTGCACCATCGCAACAGGATTGCGCAGCCCGTTGGCGACTTCCACAAGGCAGAGCTGGAGACAGCCCTCGGCATCGGCAGTCACTAACCCCAGGTTTTGATTGAGGTTCTGGTTAGCCAGCAGGCGTGGAAAGCAGTAGTCTGTGTCCTCCAAGGACAGGTAGCGGCAGAATTTTGCCATGTTGTTCTCCAGTGCGATCAACTCTTGGTCTGCAGAGAGATAGCGAAAAATGGAGCGGCATTTTCGCCACACCTCCAGGCAATAGTCTTGGCAAAGTCCTGGTATGGTCCGCACAGGGGTCGAGGGATCCTCAGCATCGTACAAGTGAGCTGCATATGGAGAACATTCCTAGAGGGAGAGAGAAAAAGCCTCAAGCCATTTCTTGGACCAGATTTGAAACAGCCGAGCAGCAATACTAATTGGAGAAATTTTACCTTAATTACAACATATGTTGTGGTTTATTCTGAAGATATACTATCAGAGGAAAAGATCTTAGAAAGGGGGTTTGTCTCAGCATTCATGGAAATGATCTTCAATATTCCTGGTGAAAGCTGGCTTCCTCGTGCTGTTACTAATTTATTCCAACCATAGCACCAACACAAGAAAACCAGCGATGACACATGTCTTGCTGCATCACCCTAGTAGACCGTACTGGGGGGAAAAAGAGACTTTTCTGTCTGGATCCTCTGTTTATCTATGAAATAATGAGCACATTCACCACAGCACAGCAGCGAAACCAAGGAGTTAGCTAAGAAGATTCAGGTCTTGCATCTCCAGGCTGAGGAGGGAATGGGAAAGGTCGGCAGGGTGAAAGCCCGTGACTTCCATACCTCATCATCTGACAATCCAGACATGCGCCTCAAACACAGATGTGATTTGCTGGTTGGAAGAAGTGGGATGAGAAAGCGTAGGAGGAGATGCTCAGGGATGCTCAGGCTACAGGATTTCAGACAGTAGGCATCAAAAGGCCATGGTCCAGGCAAGGTCCACTGGCAGTAGCTGCAGCACAACCTTGGTTTATGGAAGGGGTAGATTTTATGAAAATCTAGCTAGGGACTGAATCAAGTTCACATAGTTCATTGTATTCTCTGCTACGAGAGCCCTGACAGGCACATTTTCGTTATGTAAAAAGCCACTCCAATCCAGTAAAACTGTCTGTAAATTACAAACTGACCAAAGTGACTCAGTTCTGCTTTGCAAGGACTTTTCCCTGTAATAAACACACACTGTTTTCCAGTTCTAATGCATCTTCCTGACAAGCATCTCAAAAGTGCTTTCCAAATACTGTAACGTGACTCAGTAGAGGCTCAGTTATTTTCACGAGGCAGATAAATAACTGAGGCAAGAAACGTAGGAAGAGAAACTATCCTTCTTGAATAAACTGCATTTTTAAACTCCTAGATGTTATTTCTTCCAAGCAAAAGCAGCTTAGTTAAAAAGAAAAAAATAGGGAGCTGTTTCTAAATCTATAGGGAGCTATTCCTTAATGCAGATTACAGCATTATTAAACAACTGCAAAGATAGAACATCTGAGATACTGAGGTATTTAAGTTAGCTGGTAAGTACACAAAATATTTAATTTTTATTTTATTTTCTATTACATACCATAATAAACTGAGAGGCCATATAACAGATTATTAGTGTACAATAAGCTTTCCTCCTGGAATGTCAAGCCATTCATTGCAAAATGAAGGTTATTATGCCTCCAAATGAGCAGCAATTATTGTGGCAAAAAGAAGATTGTGTGTGACACAAAACACTGAAATTACACAGGCAGATTGGGTAACGGCACTCGGCTCAGTTACACGAGGTGTGCCAGGGACAGAAAGAGTCAGAGCATTTGCCAATGCAGTTGTTATGATTGGAAATTTGGCCTCAGAAAACAAATTGAAACAAGACAGAAAGGGAATGTGCAGGCAGGGCTGGACGGGCGCTCAGTCTGTTGCTGTCTGTGGAATTTTCACACCCAGAGAAAGGAGGCCCACCGCTTGAGTGCTGGGGTGTACCGGGTTCTCTGAAAGCCTCCTTCAAAGCAAGCGGTGATCTTGGGCATTATAAAGCAATGTCCTGGCTTCCACATCAGAATTAAAAGCAGCACAGCGGTATGGTTTCCCTGTCCCTTTGTCGCTGCGGGCTGTTCACCCCAGCCTCAGGTGTGTCTGAATAGCAGTTGGGGATGACTTTTTCATTCCTTACGACGTTCCTGGTGGCATACGGCTGCTTACAAGTGGCATTACACTTGCAGTGATGTAGAGATCTATCACTAGCCAGTGCCCAAGCACGTGTCTAGGGTATTTTCCAGACACATCTTCCAACTTTGATTCCACAAAAGATGGAGCCTGACACCTGATCCTGAGTTTCCTTGCTTCTGAGTCAAATGTGGTCTTTCACCCTTTGCATCGTCTTGTCATGTTCACTGACCCAAACCACCAAGAAACTCTACACTCCGTCACAGCCCAGCATCACTAATAGATCTAAATTCTCATTTCCAAATGACATGGTCTGTTCATTCATTTTAAACTACAGTGTCATCCAAAGACCAAGGAAACTAACGGGCAGATGATCAGAGGGCTGGAAAAAGCTTGCACCATGAACATAACTCATCAGAAAACAAAAGTAGTAACATTAAGACAAGTTAGCCAAATCCATCTTATCTGTTCCAGGAATTCAGAGGCAGCTATTTATCTGAGGAATTGCAACAGTCTGAATCTGGATGAACACCCACCTCAAACAATGGCTTATTTATTGCTGCTATCCGCCCAGAGGAAGCAACAGGACTCCTTAGGAAAGCATCTAACTTTCATGTAATCCCCGACATTCCCTGTCCACCTCCATCTGGAAACTCAAGCCTTTAAGCAAGCTGTTCCCCAAGAAGCAGAATGAGACAGCTGCTCTCATGCAGTTTGGAGTCCTGTATCCCACCGCACAATAATCCGCATCCACACACGTCCCCCGAGACCTGCTGCTCCCATCAAAATACCCCTGGCTGTCGAGGCTGTGGGGTAGGCAGGGGGATGTGCCACAGCAGCCCCCCTCTCTGCCATGGCCAAAGGCATCCTCTCAGCCTGCTTTTGGGTGGGGGGAAACCCTGTTTTGGGGCTAGGGGATCATGGGCAGCATGGAGGAAAGGATGCTGCTGCTCTTCCACTTGCCCTTCCCCAAGGAACAGAAACAGCACCATGTAGCAAATCACAATTTAAGAGAAGGCAGGAATCCTCACCACAAGTATAAGCCAAGACACTTGTCAAAATAATTTGATCACATTTGAGAGAAATCATGAATTGTGAGCAGAAATAGACAGAAGTGTGCTGAGTAAGTCACAGAAACCCACTTATTAATTCAGGTCTAGAATATAAATTGTATATATCATGAATTAATAGAGGCGGAGTGTTCTGGAGTGTTTGAGATGTCTGAACTTCCATTTTGTGCTTGCGCAGCCAGGGGTGGTGGTTTGTAGCTGTGTCTGGGCTGGTGATGCAATGAGCTCATCAGAACATTTCAGTGAATCATTTTTCCCACATTGAAATATTTCACTGCTTCTGAAAAAAATTTTCAACAGTTAGGCTTCTGATGTACTCAGGAGACTTACTGCATCCAGAGGCAGCAATAAATAAATAAATAAACCAGTGCTTAGCAGGCACTGCTAACTGGTTTCCCACCTACAAACGGACTTTTGGACACCGCTTGTTTCAGGAATATATTAAAAGGCCTTTTGCTTCCAATGCAATGTGAGATGAAATAAAAGTCAAATCTCTAGAAGCTGTTGTGGAAAAGGATTGTCTTTCTCTTCACACTTTCAGGAACACAAGAGGTACCCTGCAAAATGCTAAGAGTAGGATTTCTGCAAAGCCACTTTGATCCCTTCTGAGCACAGCAGATGAGACTCCACTGTCTGAATTAATTTAAGATTTACACTTGCACAGCACAGAGCTGCTGCTGCTGTGTCTCAGGGGCATCTTCATACACACGAGGCCACCGCTGATGATAGGGTCACACGCTTTGCTCTGCGCAGACTGTGATCATCCTGTTATCGTATCTGGCCACAGAGCATCAACCCTGAGTGGAAATTTCCCCCATGCAGGATGGCCACCACAGAGGTTTCTAGTCCACATCCTCCGGCATTACTCTGCACCTGTCATCGGGACTGTTAACACCTGGCACATGCTAAAAGCATCTCAGGATGCTGTAATCCAGTACAAAAAAGCACCTGATCCCATGAGTTGGGCATAACAAGGGGCATGTTTTGTGCAGGCAGGTCCCCTCCTGGGTGTCTTCAGCAGGTCCAAAGATCTAACCTTGGCAGGGTGAGGAGAGTCTGCAACTTGTAACTGTCCACACACCCATCACAGAGCACTGCTGCTCATAAATTAGAGCAGAACAACATTCCTATTCCTTTCAAACACCTGCCAAAGGCAGAAAAGTCCACTGGGAAACCTAATGATGGACAGTCGCTCCTGACAGGGCCTGAGAGTACACGTGTGGGCTGCTGCTCTAATCCCAGGCGCATCCATGCCCGGCACTACGGCCACGGCTGATGGACCCGTGCAGGGGTCCGTGTACCCCTGTCTGGGCCAGGCAGTAACGCCACGGCTTGCGCACCCCTGGGCTGTCCAAAACCCCTGTGCCCGGGCTGACGCGGCCCTGCACGGGTGGACGCAGCCATTCCCGAGCTGATGTGCCCGTGTCAAGGCTCACGCACCCCTCTGAGGGCCAAAGGTCCTGTGCCTGGACCAGTGCCACCCACTACGGACCAGGGCCAGAGCTGCAGCACAAGGCTGAATCTCCCTGGGCGGCCAAAGCCCCCTGTGCGGCCGAAGCCCCCCGCTGTGGCTGCTGCCCCCTGTGCCACGGAAGCCCCCGTGGAGCAGAAGCCCCCGAGGGCCCCGAGCGGCCGGCGGGCCGGGCCGCCTCACCTGGCAGAGCAGATCCTGCAGGTGCCCGGCGCAGGCGGCGTAGGTGGGCCCGTCGAGGTGGGCGCTGAGGCTGTAGAAACGCTGGAGCAGGGCCCGGTCGCGGCGCGGATCGCAGCAGCCGAAGTCAGAGTAGCGGCGACAGAAGGCGAGGCCCCGCGGCGGCCGGAACGGCGGCTTGAAATCCAGGCACTGCGGGTGCGGCCGCCCCGGCCCCGGGGCCAGCGCCGCCGCCAGCAGCAGGGCCAGCGCCGCCCGCGCCCCCCGCAGGCCCCGCATGGCCGCACCGCGGGCGCGGAGGGCGGCGGCGCCGCGCAGCGCTGCGAGCCGGCGGGGGTGGGTGGGGAAGGCTCCCGCCCGGCCCCGCCGCCTCGCTCACCCCGCGGCACAGCCGCTGCCCCGAGGCCTTCCCCCGCCGCCGCCCCGGGGTCAGGGCCGGCCACGCTCGGTGCCGGGCTGCGGGCGCCGGCTGGGCAACGCCGGGCTCTCCGGGAGGCGGCGGCGTTCGCGGCGCCCGTAGCGTTCGGTGAGGGGTCTGGAGAGGCGTTTTTTGGTTTGGTTCCTCCCAGACCGCAGCCCGGCGGGTGTTTGGCTGTGCCATGAGTACAAGAAGGACGTTGAGGTGCTGGAGCGCGTCCAGAGAAGGGCAACGAAGCTGGTGAGGGGTCTGGAGCACCAGTCTGATGAGGAGCGGCTGAGGGAACTGGGATTGTCCAGCCCGGAAAAGAGGAGGCTGAGGGGAGACCTCATTGCTCTCTACAGCTACCTGAAAGGAGGTTGTAGGAAAGTGGGTGTTGGTCTCTTCTCACAAGTAACAAGTGATAGGACAAGAGGAAATGGCCTCAAGTTGCAGCAGGAGAGGTTTAGGTTGGATATTAGGAAACACTTCTTTACTGAAAGAGTGATCAAGCACTGGAACAGGCTGCCCAGGGAAGTGGTGGAGTCACCATCCCTGGAAATGTTCAAAGAATGTGTAGATGTGGCACTTCAAGACATGGCTTGGTAGGCATGGTGGTGTTAGGCTGATGGTTGGACTTGATGATCTTGGGGGTCTCTTCCAACATTAAAGATTCTATGATTCTATGATCCGCGCAGAGCATCACACTGGAGTGTGTAACATTGGCATATGTCATACTGGAAACGAGTGGCTAAAAATCGACTTAGCCTTGGTACAACTACATCCTTTGGCATCCTTTGTCAATCTCATCCTGGGATGGGATCCTGCTTAGAGTCAGCTTTGTGGCTGGAAAGGAAAACTCTGGTGGAGTCTTCGCACCCTGTGGCCTTAGATAGCCCAGGCCACACACTGCCCTTTGTGAAGATGCTCCTCCTGTTCAGCACCTTGCATGCCATCCAGGTACTGCCTGCCCAAACAAAACAAGATTGCTGATGATACTTTCCTTACCTTAAAGTGCTTCATGGCATACCCTGGGAAAATATTTACTACAAATGCTGGGTTTTTGCATACCGTATATCATACCACCAGTGATGTTATCAGCTGGTAAGATCAAGTCCCATGTAAACGGCATTTTTTTGCCGTTAAATGCCGCTAGCCACAGTGCATTCTGTATTTCAGTATTAATACGCAGACTGCCCATGAAAGACAGAGAATGTGGAGTTCATGCTGATATGCTATTTTTGACTTCTGCCTTGAGAGCAAAGAACTGCTGTACAGTGCATATGGACTGTAAAATCGCTGCGCGGCTTGGAACATCCTGTCAGGGGACCATATGTGTTGCAGCATTTAATACGAGTTTGTTTTTCTCTCCATATGCTTATGTAACTGCTGCTAAGGTCACTAAAAACTTTGCATATGTGCAGGCAACCAGAATACCTGATGATCTCACTTGAGGATTCTCTGCCCTTTTATTTTTGGCCATTTAAAACCACTTTTTCAGGGATGACCTTGGAAAGCACATGATCTAGCCACTGCCCCTGAAAACTTTGCATGCCATGTGAAAAATGAGTATGCAGCTATGCAACCCCATATCTGTGTAAAAACAACTGATACAAAGGCGTCTTCCTATTCATCCCAGTTAATCTTTTGTTCCTGTGGTTAACACTGGCTGTTGGCTCAGTGTTTGTAACGATTTTTAGCCATTGTTAATTAACATTGCAACAATGCTTAATATACAAAGAATGGATTGCAGTAACCAAACATATACTCTGATAATGAGATTTATCCTATAGCCTCTTAATTTGCTATTACAGCTCTTGATTAGTTTGGCATCCATACAACATTTCAGAAATGGGAGGAAATTAAAAGCTGCACATATTTAGCAGTGAGTTGTACAATGGAAACTGTAGATTTGATCTGCTCATCACTGCAAAATGGCATAAAACAGCTTTGGGAAGTCCTCTGTTTGCATTTACAATCCATGGCCCCGTGCCCGAACTCCCAGTGTTTTGTTCATTCAGGCAGGACAATTTTTTGGTTACCTCTCAGGCTGGGGACTCCGCAGCGATTCATGGGCAAGGCACTGCTGAAACGGAGACCGTAGCTGCCTCAGCCTCGGTAGCACGTTGGTTCTGTCAAGGATGGCTTATTTTACATCTTGTTGTGAGCTGTATTTGGAGGCTTCCCAGGCCACAGGTAGGAGCTCATGGGCTGCGTTTGGGGGATCAGTGCTGTGGAGACAGGAGCACACAGCTCTGGCTTTTCTTTCCAGCCCTGCCTGGAGACTGAACTCACTCTGTTCTCAAGTTGCTATCTTTCTGCCTGGATTCTCCCATTCATAAAATGAGGATAGTCAATGCTCACCCACCCCGTGGCAATCTTTCAAAGTGTAGTGTATTGATATTTTTAATCACAGCTTTGTTATTCTTTATGAGTTCTCTGCCGAGCCATCACTAGAGACTAGAATCAGGAGGGGAACTTGCCCTTGACCTGATGTGCTATATTTGAAGTTGCCCTTCTTGCTACCTGAGGGCAATAACATGCATCTCTGGAGCAATTACAGAGTAGGGATGAGGTTTGATTTAGGCAGTGTACACCAAGAGCACATGGTAGTTTGAGAACTTGCCACTCAGGAGGTTGTGTATTAAAATGATTAATTTTTAATTTGGATAATTTGAACACTCATCCTTGTGCTTAATGACCTGAATCAATCAACTGAATATTTTGTGCTGTATATCAGCTCTTGAAAACTTGTATTTTTGCTTTGGTTTTGTTTTTTGCTTTTTTGTTTGGTGGGTTTTTTTTAAGATACTGGATTGCTCCTATTCCCCCTGAAGTCCATAGGAGTTTTACTAGTAGATTTCAGTTAATTCTCAAAACCAACGTTGGTATTGATGGATGAAATTGAAGAAGCCAGGTGTGAAAATGCAATATTTGCTTGCAAACAGCACAACATTAAGGCACAGAAGGCCTACATTTAAGAAATATCAATCATTTTGGGATATCAAAACTGAAATCCTTAGGAACAATTAAAACAATTGATAGTTGTAGATACTCTGAAGCTCGAAAAGACAGTCTTGTGTCCCTCAAACTGAGCTCCTTGAACATGCAACATCCATATTTTTTAACTTCTTCATATGTTAGAATTTTTTAGCGTTTATGGGAAAGAAGGTATGTGGCCATATTGCTTAGAAATGTGATCAAATCTCATGTGATCAAACAGCCAATATTTGACCCAGTATCTGAACTCCATCCTTAAGAGGAATTCAATGCTCCAAGCTTTAATAGCCAAAGAACTACTGCTCATACTCAAGCCAACTGTGAACAGCACCCCTAAAAACGTAACAGTCACAAATTAAACACAGGGCTATAACTCTTTGTAGAGGAAATGAGGCTTTGTTTTCTCGTTATGCATCCGATTGTGAAACCCTTCTGTTCCTCATTTGTCTTCTAAGTGTTTTATTTTCCTTACTGTCGGAAATACTGAGGACAGATCATTATTATGAGCACAAAAGAAAAACGATGTCTGTGTGCATGTACACAGCATGTACACATCAACCCACAGATGCGAGCAAGTTGACACCTGTCTTTCCAAGGAGAGAATCCACGCTAGGCAGAGTGGAAGTGATCTGCTGGCATGGAGATTGCTCATTCACCCAGCTTTTAGTATTCTGCATGAACACTAGAAAAAAAAAATGTATTAGGTCTTTGGAAAGATGCGAGAATAGCTTTACAGCATGGTCAAATCCAAAGAGATATCTTCTCATTTAAGGTGATTTCTCAAGGAACACAAGAATGTGCTGAGCAGTAGCTGAAGTCACGCCAGCTGTGACAGACCTACCGATATATTTTGATACTAAGGAAGCGTTTAATGCAAGAAACCCAAGGAGCCAGCCCAGTGCAAGCGATATCATGTGCTATATCCTGAATTCTGTCAGAGGATTTCATAAGCGGAAATCCCGCTGCCTCTGGACGTGCTGGGATGACTCATGTGGAATGAAATGTACCGCTGCAGCATCGAACTCCTAATTTCTCCTGGTAATGGAACCACACGAGTCCCTCATATCCTTTAATCCTGTTGTGATGAAGCACCTCCTCCTGCTTCAGCAGTACCCTCTGGTGCACGTTCCTGAGCTCTGTGTCATATGTCACTGCAAATGTTTGTACAAAACACAGGGGCAGCCCTGCAGACGGTGTAAATCAGCAGAGCTAGTTCAGCCGCAGCCCTGCATATGATATCCAGGATTCTTTTATAGGTGGCACACTGCTAAATGCTTTTCCTATCCTTTTTGTGCTCGTTTTATACACGGGCAGGATGTAAACGTCACAGTTTTACGGCAGTTGGATAACTCGCTCACTTCTTTTGCTTCACAACTTGCTACCATAGAAATTCTATCTCAAGGGCCCTAAAGGGACCATATGGGCAGTAAACATTCCGTATGTGTTGCACGTACAGAAAGAACATATTTTCTTATCAGCTCAGACAACAGCAGATCATGCAGAAAATATTTTTTAAAAATTACTACCATTTTCCCTGCAGTGACAGCAATACAACAATAAGTAACAACCCTTGAATGGTTTCTGGTCTATTTTACAGCACAAGGATCTTTTCCCCTTTTTGGTCACAAGAAAAATAATAAAGACATTACAATGTATGTTTCTTTGCAGAAAGTGTATTGATTTTATGTAACATCTGAATGCTTTGTGTTGTAGATTACGTTTAACCATATAATTTGTCTGTAACAAGAAATAGGCCGAAATACTTGCTCAGTGAATTGTATAAATGAGCCTTTCCTCATCAGTGATCCAAGGCGTAATAAAATACCTTGCTTTTTTAGTTCGCTCTGAGAGGTGAAAAAGCTTGCTCACAGAAGCAAATATATTCCATTCAAACAAAAGGTGATTAATCGTAGCTTGAGCCCATACTGAAAAGGAAAAAATCAAGTTTGGATCCATGCCTTTGTCCCAGGAACATTCAGTTCCATCCCTGGTTTGGAGAGAATAAGGTTGTTTTTTTTTATATTAACAACCGCAAAAATGTAACTTTTGTGGAACAAAGCTAGCAGCAGCCAATGCTGCCATTACTCCACCCAAGGAGCTAATAAACAGGTTGTTCAGATATTTTCTAATAGCTGAAAATACAAGTCATAACCAATAAAAGCAAGCTGTAACTTGAGAAATTCTTCCCCAAAGAAGTCAGGTCTTGCAGCAAAAGGGAATAGATGCTGGTCTAGAAACGGAGAGATGGCAAATTTTGTATTTCTGAAACCATTCTGACTGAGCAATGAGGTTCATAACATTGGCAGCTCTACCCAGCCCTCAGACATGTGTTGCGTAAAAGGCATATCTGGGGAGCAAACAATCTTTCAGGAAGGACAAAAGAGGAAGGAAAAGTTACACAAGTCCATGTGGACAACCTAGTGGGCTCTCTTCTGGAGGGAGGGGGACGATGGAAGTGCAGACTATGCATAGCGTAGGACCCCTGGAGGACCCTGACCCAGAATGGCAGCTTTTGCGTAGTTACGTCCCTTACATAACTGCTCCACTACTAGCAGGCAGGTAGTAACCACTCTGCCACTGGTTTCCAATCAAATCCAGTGTCTTCATGAAATATGCAAGGGACAACATTTTCTGCTAAGGGAATATGAAAATTTTCATTTTATTAAGAGAAGTATGGCATTTAAAGAAGGCCAAGGAGATCACACTCCTCCATCCATGATTTGGTGCCTTTTCTTTCGCATTCTCCAGGCAAAGTCGAGAAAAAGTGCGTATGATCATATCCCTCCCCAAAGCCGAGGGGACTTTGGTCCCAGAACTGCTGGGTACGTTGCAGAGCTGGACTGACTGGCTTCAGAGGGGCTCATAGCCTCACACAAAGTCTGGTCTAGGTGCAATAAGTGGAAACTCGAGGGAAGTTCTGAACAGGTTCAGATTGCTTCCCTTTCTGTCAGCTGTTCTGCCTTGGAGAAAGGGCTGTAATAGAGCAACAATACTGTAGACTGTTAAATTCTCTCATAGACTAACTCTGGTGGAAGTTCATGATGAAAAGCCTTTTACAAAAAGTCCCCAGTGAGTTACATGCCTGCCTTCCATGGGGCTTCAGTGTCTGATGTGCCTCTACACCTTTGCAAATCCAGCTCTAGACTGTTATTTACTTAAATCATAGGATTAAACCCAATGTTTTTAAAAGGTGGCATTTTCAGACAGTTTGAGTTATTTTGCCGTAATCAAAAATCTCATATTCTGAGATTTATGAGTAGCCTGACATAGCTCAAAATGCTAAAACAGACGTGGCACGCACTTGCAGAGCAAAGCAGCGGTGTAGCAGTGACAGCCAAAAAGGCACGACTGCATCGTCAGTCCAAAACTCAGGTACAAGCTCTAGGTATTGTACAGAATTTTTAGTTTGCAGAATTTTCGGAGATCTTTTGGAAATAACTATGAATTAAGAACTACATTTATTGGATGTTTAATTCATAAGCATTAGAATCTGTTGCTGTAGGAGTACGTGTGTTTAAAGTAGTTTCCACCCTTGGCTCTTTCCTGGCCTCCCCTTTGGCTGGAGCATTTTCAGTGGGGGCCTGATGGGTGTCAGAGGTCGGCAGCTTTGGCTTTCAAAGGCAGGAAGGAGCAAAGCTCAGAAGTGAGGGGATTTTCCCCAGCAGCGGCTTGCCACAAGCCCTGAGCAGGTCATATCTGGGAAGTGACGGTCTGATCTCCTCCCACAGCCCCAACAGCCAAGGCATCGCAGCCAGGGGCGGGTGAGGTGAGGAGGTCTTGAACTAACTACAGTTAATATATGTCAAAATTAACAGCCGGAATTACACACAGAGGTAACTGGGAGGTCACTGGAGATCACACAGAGTTGCTATTTCTGGATGCCCTTGGGGTGTGCTGCAGTAACCCAAGCTAGACTGAGCAGAGCCTAGTTCACTGTACCAACATCTGGGTCAGGAGCAGAAGGAAATCCCCCCTGAGAAAGCATCAGCAGTGAAAAAAAAAACATCGCTGCCCCTGGTGCTTTGGCTATTCATCAGCTGCAGAGGATCCGGTGCTGTTTCTAAGCCCTGCCCCTGTTTTATGGAACCCAGGCAATGCTCCGTGAAATAGCCACCATTTATCCCTTGACTGAGAATAGCTTCTCAGGGGCCTGCAGTTCTTTATGACCCCCAAATGCTCTCATGTAGGGAGCAGAGAAGGTGGCCTTGCAGGATCACTGCAAGGCAGGCCCTGAGGTGCTCCAGGATGGATTGTCTCTGGAGTGCACTGGAAGAGACGGTTGGGATAACACAGATTTTGTAGCGCACTGAGCTTTCATGCATGAAGCTCCACCGGGGTACAACCACTTCTGCCAGCGGAGTCTCAGGCAGGTTGTGGTTGTGGAGATGCCCAACAGCGCATAGCCTGCTACCATATGGATATTTTCTGTATCTGATGTAGCAGAGCTAAAGGGATGGATCTGGGTCTAGTATTAGTGTTGTTTTTTTCCTGTTTTTATGCAACACATATACAGTGTTTTGGTCCCTGGTGGATCTAAATTCAGGTTTCACCTTGGAGTCTTCGCCTCAAATCTAGTTCAGTAACGCCTAAGAGCTGTTACCATTCAAAAAGCTGCCATGTGAGTTGTACCTGATGGTATCTTTATTAGCCTCTATTCTAGCTTGCTGCAGGTGGGAAACTGGTTTGTCCACATCCCTGTCCTCACAAGAGAGCACCCATGGTTAGCCTTCTCCCCCTCCATGCCTCTTCATCCAAGTGTGCAGCATTGCCAGCTTTCTTCTCTGGAAGCTCTGAGAGAAGATTTCCTGAATATGTCAGCTAAAGATCCTGTCTATGAAACAAAATGTTGTCTGCATCTATACTTCATGTTGCATGACTCCATCTCCTGGCAACCAGGGGTAAATAAAGCCAGCTGCTCTTTGAGTCTCTCAGGATCACTCCCTGGGCTTTTCCTCTTACACAGTGCCTGTGTGTCCGCTGGCTGTGCTGGTGACATCCTGGGGACGTAAATGGGAGCTCACCGCAGGGCTTGGGTGCCTCCAGCGCAAGATTCCCCCACGGTCAGGCCAGCCTGGCACGGCCAAACCTCTCTCTATTACAACTGCTGTACACAAATTAGGGGTATTTACCCCATACCTGCATGGACCTCACCTTTGATGCTCTAAGGAAGGTTGAGTCTGGTCAATGGCAGGGAGGTAGCCCAGATGCTGAATACTTCTACTCAATTCCCTCGTAATGAGACTACCACGTATTAAAGGTGTTTGTGACATGCAAGGCAGAAGCCTGGAGTACACAGTCTAATTTCAGCATTTGGTCTCTCTTTGCCCCTGTTTCCATCAGTAAAAAGGGGAGACAGTCCTTCCCTACTTCACAGCACTCTAATGTTGTACCAGTGCAAGCCATAAAAACACCCAGAGGTTCTCTTTTTATCTTCTCAAATAAAGATTTTATTCACTTTGGACAAGGACATTCCTATACGACTTTAAAATACAAGTAATAGAAACAAATATTGACAATCACAAAAACAGAGGAGCTGTAGAGAGGTGGTGACTTACACAGCAGTTCACTACAGCGACGTGAAAGTCTCTGAGAAATGGAAATATTCCTCCTTCACAGTGATGACTCTTGCCCTTTAAAAAACAGCCAGATGAGATTCTTTCTAGCCACAAGGCTCTCCCCCAGTGACAGCTACATTAACCTTTGCTGACAGGCACTTCTCCTTGCTTGTAAAATCAGCTTAGTGAGTGCAAAATTCCTCCAGACTTTAAAATGGTTACTATCAAATGGAGATACGCTCCATGCAAAACAAAACAACCTCGTGCCTTACAATGGCTCGCATGTTGTTAGTGCTGCTCTGAGATCGCTGATGGGCTGATCCAGGATGATGTCTGGGCATCTGTCTGCTTTGGCTAACGCTGCAGAATAGATGTGGATGTAGGAAAGGACACGGGGGGTTTTGCTGCGTTTCTCTCCCTGGGCATTTTTCCGTGCTGATCACCACATTGCCTGCGCAATGAGCAGCGCAGCGAGGAGCAGTAATATATGCTTGGGTTATTTGTCTGTTGCTATTAGAGCAATGCTTCAAAATCACAGATAAAATCACCATGCCTCCTCTTGCGCGCGGGCACGCGTGCACATGAGCGCACTCTCCCTTCCTGTCATCCTATTTCCCCCTATTAATTTCACATCCCTCTTGCTTATACGTCTGAGTTGTCCTTTATATGCAAGGAACCCCTCCCGTGCAAAGGGAATTCTGCTGGGCTTGGGCGAAAGGAGGCTCCGCCAGCCTCCTCCCGCCCTGTCACAGCACCAAGCCGTTGAAACTGGGTCACACGAGCTCTGCCACCTCGGCAGAGTCAAGCTTTTAGATCACCCAGGGCCATTTCAAAGACTTTGTCGCCCCATGGATTGAATTTAAACCACGCTGTGAATGCGATTTTGATGCAGTTGGTAATTCTGTAATATTTCTACGACAGTTACAATTTCTGACCAGAAATCTCCAGGACTAGGACCTTGGCATAAAATCCAAGCCAGGCTCCCAATCTACTCCACTCTTGTCAAAAATCTGTCAAATCCAGGAGACTAGATCTCAAAAAGGTGCAGGAATCCAGTACATCACTGAAAAGATAAAAAATGCTTAGGATAGGATAGGATAGGATAGGATAGGATAGGATAGGATAGGATAGGATAGGATAGGATAGGATAAAAAAATGCATTAAAATTTTCTTGAAATTACCTTTTTGAGTACCAGACTAATTTTGCAGTGTAAACACAATACATTCTTATACTGTCTTTCCTTTATGGCTCCACTGCCAATCCGTAATATTTATTGCAAAACTCCTCCTGAGCTCAAAGATGCAAACCTGGCTTTCAAACCTGCTTTTTCACCATCTTTGGTGGGACTGGAATTGCCCAAGTCAAATAATTGACTGTTAAAATGTTAAAGTAAAATATTGAGTGTGAGAAAGGAGCAACCTTCTGCTGCAAAGCAATGAGAAATAACTTAGCTGCAAGCAGAGATGTAAATCATCTGAAGTTACTTTTCTAATAGCTTCCAAATTAAATTATTCTTATTATTTGCATTATTCTAGGATGTTGGGCTCATAGTTGTCTTTGTAGAGATGCAAAGTTAACTGGCAAATCAGGCAAAGGATGCTGAATTTCTAAGAAGTTCGTTGTCTGTACTTAGTATTATCAGGTGCAATTTTGGAACTGACCTGGTCTTCTATGTGATAAAATTTAATTGTATAGTACAGTTCATTAGAGAAGAGGTCCATGAACTCTTGCTGAAACTAAACCGAGTGCCTTGTGAAGTAGATTTATGAAAATTTGCTTCATAGTACTTAGAGGGAAAATTATTTTCTGTCTCCTGTATACCCATCTGAAGGACTGCCAACATCTTGCTTAATGCAGGTATAATTCCATTATTTTGACATCAAACAAGAAAATAAATCCAAAATAAATACAGTTGTGAGAATTCAGACCCCTTTTCTGTTGATCACGGAGGCACAATCTTCACCCATGTAAGTAAATGACAGCACAGCCCCTGACTTCATTAGGGCTGGGATTTCAGCCAGGATATTTTGTCCTCTGAGCTTGCAAGTGAGAAAGTCTGAAGTACCCCACTAAGAAAGGAAAAGAGCAGGGATGATGCAGCCAGGGCGCATCACTCAAATGGAGTTTACAGCTGTGAACTACAGAGAGCTCAAAAGCCAAAGCTCTAAAACAGCACAGTCTTTCGGACAGTGAGCTCCTTGGGACTAAAGCAATTTGTTGGGTGCTTCTTCAGCACCCAGCACAGCTGGCCCCAGTTCCCAGGGATGGATCCCAGGCGCTACTGCAATGCCTCCAAATATTAAAGCTAATTGTGTCATACAGGAAGGAGGTTATGAAAGAGAAGATTAAAGAAGGCATAAACTAGGATTTAGGAGGAGTTTTTACAACCCGTGTGCAGTGATGAGCAGCATGTAAAAGATGTACCCCTAGAAAGCGTTGCAAGAACACCAGCCGTTCACGCAGGTGGGGGGGCCGTGGGCTCAGGAGAAAAGGTTGTAGGTGCTGTGGGCCAGTGGGGCAAACAGCCTGGAGCTGCCTCCCCGGCAGCTCTGCTGATCAAGCTATCAGAGATGGGATTCAGAGGTAATCTTGCTTGTCCCTGGGTGAGCAGACACTGGGAAAAGTGGGAAATAACCCTTCCCAAGAGCATTCAAGGCTGAGTTTGCAGAAGGGAGCACTGAGAAAGATTGGATTTTAAAAAGCAATCACTAGGAACATGAATTCAGCAAACAAGGTGGAGATGCAGGTCCTGCATGACTGCATGGCGCACCGCTCCTTGGCCGCTGCTGTGAGCGGCCTCTCAGGCTGCCACCATCCTGTGGGCGATGGCGGGGGTGGAGGGGCTCAGCCTGCAGCCCCCGGCTCCTCCATCCACTCCTCTGCCAGCCGGGGTGCAGCTGGCCACTTGTGCTTTGCTGGGACCATGGTGCTGCAGACGCTGGCTGTGTCGGCACAAGCTAGCTCAGGTCTGGCTGCTATTGCTAGCTCCAGCTTGCCATTAGCCAGCCAGAGCCAGGCCTGCTCCAACAAGACTCAAGGATCTGCACTGTGCTTGGTAGCACTGCATTATCCATCTTTTTCCCTTTCCTGTGGTATCCCAGCCCTGAATGCTGAAGATCTGGCTGCAGAGGACATGGAGCAATGCACTGATGTGCTGCCAGCAGACAGCCCGACCTCTCCTCTGTGAATCTGGTGGCCAAAGATGCTGGCAGGGGCTGGCACCCAGGGGAAATGCCACTGACAAGATGACAGACCCCCAGTTTGTGAGGCTGAGATGCTTCTTTTATTAATGGACTATTTACAGATGGGAATTCAAATTATTCCCATTAATGAAGCTAATGAGACCTTAAACTTGTGCTAGTCTTTTTTTTTTTTTTTTCCCTGATGTCTCTGCCCATTTGGCAACCTAGCATTAACAACATGGTTAGCAGTGGTCAGCTCCAGGCTCTAAGACTTCTTCCCAAGCAGTACACCCCTTTATGAGGAAAAGAGATCATTTTAAAGGAATATACCACTCATATCCCTCCTGTCCACTCCCCTCAACCTTACAACAAATATCAGCTGTTCCCCTGTCAGAGGTTCCCAAGCCCCTTGGCCCCTCGGTGCCCATCTTGCTCAGACTCCAACACTTCTGGCTCGAGCCTGGTTTTATTTTACCCCTCCTTAAATTTTGGGCCCTGTTTTTGTTCAGCACCAACAAATACATCTGATAATTTGCTCAGACAGCAATTACTTTGGGGATGTTTTTTATTTGATTTTGGTTGGTTTGCACCTAAATTGCTATGAATAATAAAACACCGGTTCAATTTCTCAGCTTTAACAGATGCAACCGGTGGCTGTGTTTACCTCATAGTTTCAGTGAGGAATGAAACCAATCAAAGCATGTAAAGAAACCGTGGTGCCAGAACAGTTCAGAAAAGGGTCACTAATAATCTAAAATTGTGGTCAGAACGGCTGGATTTCAAAGTCTGAAAGAGTCATGGAAGGAGGCTATTTCTGCACTTAAAACACTTAAATTCACATGGAGAAATGTTGCCAGTTTAATTTCTGCAACTCTTGTAACTTAGACTATCCATGATTTCTGGAAACAAACTAACAAAGCTGTATTTGGGAAGCAGGGTGATTATTATTCCAATCTGGTCCAAGATCTAAAAGAATTTCTAATTTATCAAGGTTTTCTGATAAGTAGTCATGAGGGAGATTTCAAAGGTCAGGAGAAATGAAATGCAGATTTAAATTCAAATTAATCAGAGGCAGACTCTAGACTGGCTTACACTGACATGGGTAAACATTCATCATGGGCTATATATCACTCCAAAACATGGAAATATAATCTTGAACTGAATTTTAGAGCAGTGAAAAAAAAATGTAAACTATAGGGAAAAAGCTGTGATTGTAGGTGACAACCAGAGAGCTACTGGGGAACAACAGGGCAGGGAAAACAGTGGACGTGAAGTCTGAGCGCACACGGCCAGTCTGTATCGCACACTGGGGCGATTGGAAAGCTGCTCTAACTGATGCCATCCTTATCCTAAAGATCATTTTCCTCAGTCTGACCCCTGACTTGCTCCTTTTCTGGGATTTGCCCTCTTGCAGGAGTGGGAATGGGTCCCTAAGGACCTGTCACCACAGCTTTAGGGACAGCTGTGTTGTGGCACGGGGACAATAACACTGCCCAGCTCTGAGGCTTAGGGATTTTATATGGGAGTTGTTGAAAGTTTGTAAAGTTTCAGTCAAAAGTTTGTTGGGCATATAGAAGCTCTGGTAGTTGTGTTTGCTTTATTTAATCCACATGTTTGTCCATTAAATAATTCAGAAGATGTTCTATTAAACAGACTTCAGAAGAAAGTGATGGAAGTGCATTTGCTGAAGCAAGAGCTTGTATAATGAGACATTCCATAAAAGAAGCTGGACTTTTAAAGTCAGAATGGATTAAGGGCATGAATTCATGTGTCCCATGAGAACTTATTACTTGTAAACTCGAAGGACATTCAGAGACCTTCAGAAAGAAGCAGCTCTCATGCTTGAGCTTAATTTTAATATCATTGCAGTTGTAAATAAATTGTTTTTAGAGTTGTTTCAGTGTAAGTGAGTAAGAATTTTATCTGATCACCCAATTAGTGGTATAGCTTTTTTTGTAAAGAATGAGGAATTTATTATGGATTATTTTACACACTACTGAAGAAAAAAAAATCATAGCTATAAAATTTGTGTCTTTATTTTAAGACTACAAAAGAGAGAATTAAAATTATACCAAATAAATAGCTTCTTTGAGAAAAGCTAAATATATTTTTCCCTATCTGTGCCGTTTTTATAACATAATCAGCTTGGACACTGATAACAACCTCATCAGGTTCACGGCTGATTTCACGTTCTCATACAGTAATAATCGTATTATGATGACTCTAACTACAGTGTTGCCAAGGCTGCAGGAAAATGGTAATTTGCCTTAAAGTAGTACCTTCAGTAGTGTGTAAAAGAAAAAAAAATGCAAACTGGAAACTTTCCCATTAGTCCCCAGTTGCAGGAGAGGGTCTTGTTCCCCAAACCTGGCTGTGGTCACAGCCGGAGGGGTGAAGATGAGGATGAGGTGAATGGTGATGCAGGAGCCTTCTGCTGCCAGCTTTTCAGAGCCTATTTTGCAAAGCAAGCTTCAGTGTGCCTCTTCTCCTGATGCCTCCTCTCATCCTGCTCTATTTCCCTTTTCCCTTTCATTTTCACAGATAACTCAGCTTTCCTTTGGCCATCCCAGTTAAGGGGAAGTCGCCCTCCTTTGCGGTGATTAAGCATAGTCAGCGACTTAAAAACAAGAGTCCTGCTCTTAGCTCCTAATAATGAGACAAAAAAAAAAAAAAAGCAGCTATATAAATGATGTATAAATGGTCACTCTAGTTTCACTCCTCTTTGATTTCCATACAGCAGAAATAATATCTCCTGCAGTTCTCTAGAAAAAGTTTATTTTAAAAGTGGTTTTGAGCAGTTCAGCATTGTCCCTGCATTGCACATGAGCTACCCCTATTACAGGTGTGTGCAAAATGTGATAGAACAGAATATTTCAGTTGGAAGGAACCTACAATGATCATCTAGTCCATCTATGCTGCCCCTATATGATGAACTGCTTCTGCTCAGTTCAGGGGCAGCAGTCTTTTAAATATCACCCATCAACCGTGCCTGCTGCCAATGAGACACTTTCCTGCAATGCTTCAGCAAGGTTTGATCACTTGTGCGTGGTAGGTGAAAGACAACAACTGATCTGGGGCCTGGAAGCCATTTGATGAATTCTAATGAAGTAACATGTGGACAGGCAACAGCTTGCTGTAGCTGTCCAGTTTTTTCCTGCAGTAACTGCTATGTGTTAGGTTCATAGTCAAAGTTACACAGGATTGTAAGACAGGAGCTGGAAAGGGGAAATGTTAAGCTCTCTTAGGCACTAGATTGCCCTCTCGTAATATTTTTAGGATTAAATAATGATGTAATCAGTTAACATAATGTTTTTCATTAAAAAGATCTGATCTCACTTATCAACTGCAAATTAATTTCATCTTTTCCTGTGAATTTAAGATTCATTTAAGACTGATCATTCTGTGAGTGAAAGTAAGTTCTATTTTTATTTAGTCAAAGGAATATTTGCAGTGTGCTTAAGCCTAAATTTCATTTCTGGCTGTATCAAGCCTTTTGCATTTCAGTTGTCAAATACAAATATATAAAAGTTACAGTTCTGAGATTTTTAAACCTCTAGTGGTTTCTTTTTTAATAAAACTATTAGTCTAATATTTAAAGCATTTTAATGATGTGATAAAAAAAAAAAAGTCTCCTTAATTTGTGTTCTCTTTGTCTGGCTGCTGTAGATAGAGATCTGCCATCTCTTGCCTTATACAGAAGGCTCTGGATGGGCAGGGACAATTTCTCTAAGATTAAAGCAGTAGGCTTTGAGAGTCTTCTAGTACTATCACAGTAGAGAGCAGGAGCAATAATGAGCGTGTGAAGTTGTTGAAAAGTGTGGGCTTTGTGCCTCCAGGTAGCGAAGGGAAGGGGCAGTTTAACATAAATCATTTTTCCTCCATCAGCGCATCCCACTCCTGGCTTGGACCATACTTCCAAGCCCATCCTGGTGATGAGTAATTCATGTCTCCCTATATCTGCTAACTCACTGTCAGGGATGAGGCTGATAATTGGGTTCTCTTTGTGGTGTAAGATGCAGACCCCTGTTAATGAGAAAGTTGACTGAGGACCCCGACCCAATTGACACCAGCTATTTAGCAGCTGTCAGGAAGTAATGACTCCCAGTCACTACCTATCTCTCCTGGGTTTGAACCAGTAACCCAGGGACAAAGGGTGCATATCTCATTATTGCTGGTCTCTCGAGCCACCCCATTCCCTCGCAGCAGATGTTTATTGCATTACTCTCAGAAAGAGGTAATTGTGTCTAAAAACCTGAACTGGAAGAAGTTTGTAAAGGCACATTTGTCCATCCTGCACCTAAAAAGTGCTGGGGCAGGCTGCTGGGTGACAGGGACATACTGTGGGCTTTGTCCTCCCTGCAGGCTCCTATGCCCCCACATCCCTTTACATCCTAATGTCCAGTGTACTTCCACATGGGAAAGGGGCTTCAAATCTCTATTATATTCTTATTAAGACCACTATGTATGGCCTTTTGAAATAGCTGGGGGAGAACTGTGGGGGTACCAAATTATAGACAGGTATGAAATCCATTTAAGTTAGCTGAGCTACTCCCACTTATCCCAAGAGAGGATTCAGCTCACCCAGTGACACTGAAATGAGTAGGCTTACGTGTCTAACATATCTGAGAAATACAAGGACTTCAAAATAATCTGCCACTAAGAAGATACATTGAAATATCAGCAGCCAAACTTGCTTTGGTTTTGGCTTCAATTTATCAGGAGTCTGATCCAGCTAGTATTCAGCTGCAAGCACTAGCCAGGCTGTATTTACAAGCCCCGAAACAGCCTGCTCCTGGGATAGAAATGGCAATAAACCATCACTTGAAGAAACTACATCTGAAAACATCCCTTGCAGCTTGCTCTCTCTTTTCCTTCAGCTTTCAACCTGACAATACTGAGCTCTGCCTATGGAAACGAACAGCTCCTGCCCTGGCAGGGATGCTCCTTCCAGGGGGGATGGTGCCTGACCGTGGGCAGGGTCCTCTCTCAGGCCCCACGGCTGCTTTTCCAGTCTGCCAGGTCAGGTAAGTGAAGCAAAGAGCAAAAGCCTGACTGTGTGCGGGAAGGGAAAGGGGCAGCAGCAGTGACCTATGGCTCCTGCAGCCCACCCTGGCTTTGCCTCATCCCCCAGGAGTAAGGAGAGACCTTTGCTCAGACGTTAAAGCTAAGGAAATGCCACTGATGTGGGTGATGAAGTGTAAGTGGAGGACTAGTTGGTATGTCTCTGAAAGCTTCTCCATATTATTATTATTATTGTTGTTGTTGTTGTTATTACTACAATTTGTGTGGCAGTCGCTTTTGTGGTCCCCGGTTGCAGAGTAACAGCCCTGACTGCAGAAAGGCTTCCTCCCCTGACCAGCAAGTGTCTCAAGGACACCAGACTTGTGTCTAGGAACTACTTGTTCTTGATTATCTGCAGCAACAGCAGTCCTTCTGTACAGTAAACTGTGCAAGATGTCGATGTGCTCCGCAGTTGAGGGGGTAGGAAAGGGATGTGGAGCTCTTGTGCCGTCACAGATATCGCACAGACGTGGTTCTGGGAGCCGTCTGAAGGTCCTGTCCCACGTGCAGGAGGATCAGGTCAGGCTCTCATCGCTGCTCTCTGCTCCCCAGGCACCGGGCTGGCTTCTCGGGGATATTTTCCTGGCTCCCTGTGATGGAGTTAGACTGAACCTACACCCCTGCCCTAAACTGCCTGCAAGGGGAACTTCCCCCTCCCTTTTTTTTCGCTGTTGTCTCTGTTTTCATTACTTATGCGGTGTTTTCAGGGAAATGTGCCTCACAGTTCAGGTAGTATGAGAACTCCCTTTCCCACAGCTTCTCTCCTTCACTGTCCTCTGCAGGTCTCTCAGCTGCCAACAAAACAGAAGTACCACGTACAGCGGTAACTGCTGGTTTTGTTGACGCAGGGAAACTCATTACTTGGGACTGTTTCTGTAATCAAAGATCCAAAGCTAGACTTACTAAAATAAGCACTGTTAAGATAAAGCTTTGCAAGCTTTATGGAAAGACTGGATCCAATCTTTTGCTGGTGGCAATGCGTGCTACTCCCTTGTTGGCACTACACCATTTGCCACCACCCTGCGCTATTTTCTACTCTTAAGCCACCAGTTGAAGGCCAGCCCAGCTCGGTAGCAGGCCAGTTACATCAGACAGCAGAGAGCAGAAACACGCAGGGCCCAGCTGGAAGCTCCAGGAGGGTTGTTCAGGCCACTGCACATTTTAAGGAGCACGTGACCAGACCAGAGCAACCTCACCCGTAGGGCTGGTCCTCATGGGCAATGCTGTTGGTGATCCCAGCAATAAGGCCGACCTAAAGGACAGGGGGTTAAACTGCAGGGAGCACGTGAGCGTAATAAATTTGCTTTGATTTGCTCTGTTCAGCTGGAACTTCGGTTTCCGGAGTTGTCAATTCTGGAAACTTTCCTGAGCATTACATTTGCTTCTAATGAAAGCAAAGCAGGGAGTACAGTGAATAAGCTCAAACGTGCAGGCAGGACAGATCAATTAAGCCTGGTACATCCTGCACGCTATCAAAATCAATGTACATCATGGTTTAAAGTACTATCTGCAGAGCAAAACTAAAGTTGTACCCAAAATGTGAATCCTCAAGTTTGCCTGCTCTGGAAACAAAAGGAAAAGACTAAAAAAAAGATCACAAAGATGGGGATCTTTGCTGCGCTGGCTGCACGGCACTAGAATGGTTCCTGGGTCTGACAGATTATCTCCGCACCATTAAAAATGATCAGAGCCCTAAGGCAATTAATTCCTCACTTTCAGAGTTTTACTTCTGCGGCAACGAGAATTGCCAAGGACAATGATGTGAGTCGGGGAGAGGGGAGGGTTCGGAGCAGTAAACAACCGCCCAGCGGGGAATGAACGGTGAATACAAAGGCATGGCAACCTGCTAGCTGGAGGGAAAAGCCCGAGCCAGACCAGCGCTGCTGCGACCCACCGAGCCGAGGGGGAAGGCAACGCCGAGCAGCATCATGCCAGCAACAGGGGCGCAGGAAATCCCATGTCAGGCAGCGCCATGCTGGGGAAGGCGCCGGGCCTCGCCATGGCGATGCCATCACCCCGCCACCCCCTGGGATTCCCCAGGCTGTGGTGGCGAGAGCGTGGCATCCTGCCTCTGCTTTGCATTCAGATGGTGTCTCTTTTGGGAATGGTGTCCCTGGCTGGCAGCAGCAGAATGCAGAGTCACCTGCTGCCAGGACCTGCTGTGGCCACCCAGGCCAGGGAGGGGATTTTGGCCCAGTCTGCTGGCATATTGACTGGGAGGAGTGCTGGCTAGGAGGCCTAAAGCACCACCACCTTCCCATTCGGTTCACGTTTGCAGATGCCCATCATGCAGTGCCCAGCCCCACGCCACGCAGCTGGCAAGGTGTCAGTGTTCATAATGCATCTAAATATGCATCGAGCCCAAAATATCAGACCGAGCGAGGGTCACTGGTCCAAACTAAGCATAGAATAGAAAACAGATCTGCAAACTCCAGGGGATTTCTTATTTTCACATGCGTGAGAAGAGAAGAGCTGGAAGTGCTACATTTATGTCTGAATCGCAAGCGTGATTTCTCAGATGGCTTTCCTTCGTTCAGTTCAGTTTTCCCTTTGGAAAAATGTGAGTCTGGCTTCTATCCAAAACATCCTTAGAATTCAGGGATCTCTGATGCACCAGCACCACAAACAGCTTATCTCCAGCCTTTGCTTTGGACCTAATTGTTTTGAAAGGCAGTTGTTGTCAGGAACAGAAAGTTTCTGAAGACCTGCGACAGCAACCTGGCATCTTCTGCAGCCTCTCTGCGTTAGAATGAGCACAGGGGAAGGACACGCTGTCCTTTTTCCAATGTGGGTCCAATTTCATTTCATTTTAAATACCACAAAAAGCAAAGGCGAAGGGTCATGTGTCCGATGGCAAGGAAATCCCTGTGTTCGGTGTACCACCCCACATCTTGTAGTTATTCCTTGGAAAGACTGATAATGGTTTTTGCGTAGGAAAGAAATCTGTGGAGTTTTAATTTTTGCATAAGACATACTAAAACTGGATGTTGTCACATATGCCACTGTTCCTTTAACTTGCACTGCTTGACACTATGAATTATTCAGATATCTCTATGATATACAGAAGTGGTGTCAGCAGTTTAGGGCACGACTCTCCTTTCTCATCTACTATAAAATCCCAGTGGCTTCAGTGAGCTGTAAAAGGCAAAATCAAGTCCTCGGCAGCGTTGTTGTCTTGCAAGCAGAAAATACACTTTACCACCGAGTGAAGGATACCAACAGGCCTAGCTTATAGTATAAAACTGGGTATTTGTATGTCCCTGGTGCATCAATACATCGAAGAGGTCGTTTGTTCATTTGGAAATGAGAAATAAGCATGTAAAGATGATGTGGGATAGTGTAACAGCGTCTGTTTTCTCTAGTGCAGAATCACTCAGGTTTCATCGACCTCACGCAGCTAAGACCTATGGCCTCGTCCGCTTGAATAGCGAGGTGTCTGTTCCGTAGCCACCAGTGACAAGCTCAGCGCCTGGGCCAAGCACGGAGCTGTGCCAGGGAAAAGGAGGATGTGTGTGGAGCGGGGGTGCCCAGAAGAGACCAGGAGGCTGCTGCACCCCCCAGGGGTGCGCGGGGGCAACCTGCCAAGCTCAGAGGCTGATCGGGCTACAACCACTCGCCATGAAACCAAATGCTCTCAGGGAACTGCACTGATATTTTTCCATTCTTGTGTTCATTTTTCTCCTGCTTTTAAAGAAACGATGACAAAGATCAGTCCATGTAAGCTGGTCTAAAACCTTTTTCACACATGGAACAGCCCTCTGCCTCACCCAAAACACCTGCAAACGGTTGTTAGAGTTGCAAGGAAAATAGAGGCATTAAGAGGGAAAAAAAATGCAGGTAATATGGATAACCTCTCAGCAAAGCCAGTATTTATATCACCGATGGCTTAAATGATGCTGGTCCAAATCCCAGGAGGGACCTGGACCTTGTGCAGTGGCTGGGTAAGGGCAGGAAAGGCATAGCTGAAACCTGGGAGTGGTGTTTTTGTCTTGCAAAACAACCTCCTGCAAGTACCTCCAGGCTTCCAGGCTGAGCTGTGGCCCCAGATACAGAGAGCCTCCTTCTGTGAGCTCTGTGTATAACTCAGGGCAGAATTTGGCCTCCAGGATGTACCCTGATGTCAGGGTAACCGAGGGGTGCAATTTAGTGATGCTGAGATGGATGTAAACCCTTACCTTCCATTTCTCCCACCCATTTGTTGCATCACCTGTGTTTATAAAGGAGTATTTACAAAAGGCAAAGATGTATCAAGATATCTCTGGCCTTCTTCCCATGTTAGATAGGATGGTAAATATTTTTGGAAGGGATGTAAACCTTAATGCTTCTGGGAAGAAGCCAAGTGGTACCAGATGGCACAGAGGAGGAAACTCACCCTATGGGCAGGTTTTTGACAATATTCTCATAAGCATCTGGTATTTGCCACTGGCAGAGACAATATAGGGGCCAGCGCTCTGATCCAGTCTGCTTGCCTCCCTATTCCAGCTACTGGCTGACTTCTTACCTATTCAGGAGCAGTTTCATCGCATTTTTATTTCTTGACACATGCTTGGATTCAAGGTTTCAGTGGCACTCCTCTTTGGGTAGATGATGGCAGAGAAGGTGAGCATGGCTCATGAGCACATGGCCTCAGCTCATGGGCACGGGGAGATCCTGGTCATGCAAATGTTGTAAGAGGAGTTTGAGGATTTTTCTTAACACTTGAAAAAAATTCAGTGTCAAATTCCTCTGACATTGTAGGCAGCCTTCTGACTGCACAATGAAGTTGGATCCCCACCACACACTTAACTAGCAGTGAAATTTTTGCTGTAGCTATTATGTATGAGTTTGGGAAGTGTCAATCACCTGCAGCTCCCAGCTAGGAGCAGCATATGCCTATTGCTTTTTAGGATTTAGCTTCCAGTCCTTTACCAATATACAGATTAGGGATGGTGGGAAAAACCTCCATTGCGTTGCAAGAAGTGGTTAGAAACTTCTGTGAAAATAAAGTTTTGGTGAACGCTGTGGGTGAGCGGATTTTTATGGTCTTTTTCTACTTAACTCAAACATACTGTGTATGCCTACTCTGTAGCTGCCAATAGACAAAAGATCTGACTTGGTATTTCTCCGACAGCCCGGTCAGAGTGCCCGCATCGAGCAGATCTAGACCCAACACGTGAATGTGGACCTCTTGGGTGAGTGCAGGATACTTTGAAATGGGACTGGAAAATAGCTCTAGTTTAAGCAGACCTTGGGCACACCAACTTCCCATGCCTTCTGTCAAGGACTGGCTCTCCATCTCCCCTCATCTCCAGTCTGGATGCTGCTCTTTGTAGCAATGTTTAGAGGCTACAGCTAAAGCCTTTTGGAGGACCTGTTTTTCAGGCACGGCAAAGAGTTTGCTGGTCACAACCATAATTCTTCTCCCAGTATCCCGAAGGCTTTCAAACAAGTTGGTGCATTTTACAATTTTACTAGCAGTTTCAGGGCACAAAACAAAAGGCTTTGTGGACACAAGATGAAACCTCCCACAAATATGCTCCACTTTCGTAAGGAGAGTGAATGAACTGGATGGCTCAGTGATATTGCCAGAAGCCAGCATTACGGAGTGCTGCATAATCTTCCGAGAGACTGCTTTTTCCCAAATGGGTAAATGGAGGAGGGATGAAGGCTTTTCATGGGAAGGTTCAGCTCATCAGGGAACAGAAGGACAGATCTCCAGGTAGCTGCTACTTAGAAAAATGTTCTAGCTGCAAATACTGCTTAATGAGGCTAAAAGTGAGGTACTTATCTTGATAGCAGAGATCAGGAGCATTGCACATTTTTTGTTATCTCACGGCTTTGTTGCACAAAACAGAGCTCCCACTGTTGCAATCTGGATGGTGCATTTCAAAACATGAATCAAGGATTAATCCTTGGCGCTGACTTATGAGAAAATACCGGTGCCGCAGAGGATTTATAAGCCATGTAAATGATTTGCAGAGTACGTGTTTTACGAGATGGGTTCTCAGTACGTGTAAACTGGAGCACAGCCTTGACGTCCAGGCAGTGGCGTGTACCTCCTAGGCTGCCTTGGAAAAGCAAGGTCCTGGGAGAGTCCCACTGGGATTCCTCCTGCTCCTCTGCCCACTCCCACACCAGATGAGAGGGCTTTGGGCGAGGCACCCCTCTTGGAGGGTGGTGGAAGGAAGCGGTAGCACAGACCTGTGCTGTGGTTGTGTCCTCTGTAATACTGATGTAGCCCTGTAGAGGGAATGCTTTGGTAAGACTTCAAGGAGGCTGTGTATCTCTCTGTTATATCAGGGACCAAATTCATTCTTTGTGTCACCTGCTGAGTTCAGGAGTTAACATCAAGAGCAGTTTTCCCCAGTAGGTTGTTTTTTTTTTTTTCCTAAAATTCTTATCAGGCTATAATTCGCTTTAAAATTTCATCCCTGACTGAAGAGGGTGGAAGTGTCCATTTGATTTAGTGCAAGGAATAGGCTTTGATGCTGTCTTACATGGGCATCAAAAGCTTAAGATGACATGCATATTAAAAGTGCTTTTCACTGGCAGCTTGCAGAAGGCCCCGTGGCCAGATGTAATAAAAGGGAATCCGTAGCGTGTTGTTTACCAGCTTCTCCTGTGCTTCACCTTAACTCGGCACAGGGAAATCATAATGCCTTCAGAGGCATTATTCCCAATGCTGGGAAATGGGGTGTTGCACAAACCCATAAAAAATACTCTGATGTTATGCATTATTTGTGTTGATTAAAAATCTGCTTGCAACATCAAGTTTTCTATTGATCGTAAAACTGTGCACTGACCAAGTCCTTTCCCTCCAGGGTATTCAAGTGCTTTAAAAACCTCCTTCATCTGAGCACTTGGACCCACTGTGCCTCTAGATCATCTGAGCCACAGACACTTTCTGATACCACCAAGCTTCACCCTCTGCTCTAGCACTGCTGCCTCGTCTTCCCAAGCTAAAGGGATTTTTCTCTCTCGCAAAGCATGGTCTGCCTTGAAGGGAAGATGAGGGAATAGAACAGACAACGATGCATGGTGTCCACCCAATTGAGGTCTCACTCACTCAAACCTGCTGACCCCATCCCTCTCTCTCCGTTGCTAATGGAGGAGTGTTTCACTGGGCGTTTATCAGGACCAGACATCATCTGGGCACCCAGCAGCTTCCCTGCCACCTCCAGAGCGTACAGGCCTCTGGATGCCCAAGCACAGCAGGTCACCACGCTTCAACGGCCAACTGGGCATCAGAATGACAGCAAAGCCCTTGTGGTTGGCGGCTGGGTGGATCTGTGCCATTAGCTTTCCTGAAAGCACAGACATACCCACCGAGTACTGCAAGCAAGTCTTAATCATCACAGGGACTTCCTCTGTGGATATTAATAACCTCCTCGCTTCCGCTGAGGAGCCCCCCTGTCTGCTGGGCTCAGTCTCTGCAGAGGCATCAATACAGCTCAAACTTTGCGAGGTTTCACCTAGAAAAAAAATTACCTTTCTTGGAAAAAAGATGGAGCAAACATCAGCAAGGCCCAGCAGTACACTGCCCGGGCCGGGCACCACCATGGTGTAACTGCACCTGTGTCTGTGGTGCAGCCGCCGGAGGCTTCTCCTCCCCTGTTGACTTTGGCCAGTGAGGAACAGTCGCTCTGCCGGGTCCCCCTGCTCTGCTCCTCCTTCCCCAGCCACCCGCCGATCTGCTACTCAGATCACTGCTTGGGAGGGTCCGGGAGAAGCACTTTCCGCTTCCTGGGGGGAAGGATGTGATTAAAGCCTTGTAAATAAAAGACTTGGCTTGGAAAACGCCTGGGTGCCTTCAAGACACAATGCAGCCACAAGCGGTGGCAGTGTGCCCCATTACAGAGGGTGCTACCTTCTGGTGGCCTGGCTCAGGGTGGTGAGAAGCAGGAGGTGGGGCACAGCCTGATGGCACACTGCGCTGGCCATGGCCTGTCTGGGACTCATCAGAGGGGTCCCAGACCCCTGGAGCAGTGACCTCTCGGCACGGACACCTGCTAATTTACACATCCTAAGGGCTGACTGGCCACTGCCAGGATTGCACATTCTGGGGAGCTGCCACCACGGTGGGCACCCAGAGAGACCAGCTGCTGGTGCTCTGTCCTAAACTCCTCTTGCTTTTTTGGTAATAAGGGATAAAAGCTTCTTTTGGAGAAGGGCCAGCAGCGCCCTTGGAGGGGATGAACTCCAGCAGGAGCAGGGAAGCCCTGCTGTTCTGCTTCAGCAGGAAACAGGCAGTTGTCTTGGTTTGCCAAGGGTACGTCTGGGCTCAGAAACCAAGGAGCACAGACTCGTGCAGAAAAACATCCAAGAAACTGCAGCTTCACTGAGCCTTAGGAAGATAACACCAAAAGGCAGAAGTTGCAATCCTCCATCCCTCTCCCTTCTGATGTTCCCTCCATGCACAGGCCATCTGCTCCGCATCCCACGCTCTGGCATCGGATTCAACGTTTCTTTATTGCTAGCGGGTGTCTTGACCAGCTTTCCAGCGCGGTCAGAAACCTCAGGTTGCGCGGGGTTAACCCTGGAGTCAAATCATTTACCAAAGTTCCTTTGAATACAAAGCTGGTGATTCCCTGGGGCTTTTTAAGGATACCCAAGCACGGAGTAGCTGGCAGCGCTGCTCTGTCCTGGGTGCATCTTTCATTTTTACAATGCAATACTGGCCAAAAACAGCCTACAGAGAGATAGTGTAGCCCAAGGAAAAGTGCATTAGACCAAAAGTCAGGGGATATGATGCAAGGATATGGGAAATCTGCCGACATGTTGCCTAGGAAATCCACTTTATGAACTTTCCGTATCCTTTCCCCGGTTCTGTCTCACGTGCACAGAAGCGATGGTGAGATGCCTGCTCCTGACGGCGAGGACCACCAAGATCTGGGCAGATTTTACCGAGGGACAACCCCTATCTGCCTCTCCAGGGCAGTTTCCTCTTGCACCAGATCCCGGGGCCGAGGTCTGAAGGACAGGGCGGCCCCGGGAGCAGCGGGACGGAGGGGATGCTGGACCCGGCTCCTTCGCCCCGCAGGCTCCGGCCGAGGCGGACGGGATCGGGGGACAAAGGCTCTGGGCCAACCCGGGGCCGGGCAGAGCGGAGCGGGGCCGGGCCCCTGTGACAAAGCCCGTGGACGGAGGTGGGGGGGCGGCGGCGGCGATGCCCTGGGAAACCCCGCTGGGCTCCCGGCCCGGGCCGCCCGCCCGCGGCCCCGGGTCCCTCCCCGCACCGGCTGAGAGCGGGACCGGGGCCGCTCCGGCGCCGCTTCCCCGGGGCTCCCGGCGGGCGCGTTTTCCTGCCTGTCCAACCCCACCCTTCCCCGCGCTGCTGCTCCCCCACGTAG
>WHYT01016565.1:108354-171519 GCA_009806455.1 Tetrax tetrax
TTTTTTTTTTTTTTTTTTTTTTTTTTTTTTTTTTTTTAAGTTATTATAAACATCAACACTTAAAAAGTGGTCAGAGAGGCCCAGAAGAAAGCCGTGGGTATGGCAGGTAGCCTATAGCAGCAGAGCCATTAATCTATGGCCTTTTTCTGCTATCTGCTCCAATGGAAGAAGAATGGTCTCTCTGGATGAGGGGGTGGGAAGATCTCAGTTCTATTGATTCCCACTTGTACATGTCCACATATTTGCCTAGAGGGTATGATATATTACAGTTAAAATGGTGGCAAAGAGAAATGGCTGTTCCCTGCGGGTTGGTATTGATCGGACGTGCAGCTACCCTGTGCGTATTGCTCCTCTTCTTCACGCAGCCTTTAGGCCAAAGTCCTTTGTTTTTATTAGCGTATTTATAATCAATATACATATTGTTTACTGTGACGTATTAATGAGGCCTTTGAGATGAGAAGATGCAGGGGCAGAAGCCAAGGGTGAGGTTAATCTCGTTTAATTTGAGATATCTCCAATACAGACTAACATCTATGCCCCCTCGGGCTTCCTTTCTCGGCTGTATGGAGAAAGGCACTTTGGTGCCATGATTTATGTCAGCTATGTCTGCTGTGGAGGGAGAGGAGTTGTATGCTAGTCGTGCTCTTTCTCTCTGCTGATGGGAAGGCAGCCTGGATGGCTGGTTCATCTGCAACCATCTAAAGTGAGGTGAGATCAGTCCTGTTTGAGGTGTTGTGGTGACTACTGTCTGCTCTTCCACGGCAGCTGTGCGAGCCCTGGTGAAGCAGAGGAAAGCGCCTTTCTCAGTAGCAGTCAGATGCGATTTGGTGCCCTTGCAGTGCCCACTCCGCCTGGGCATAGCAGCCTGGCTCAGAGGAAGCCCTCTTGTCTGCAGTGGAGGCCTCTCAGAGCTCAGTGGCCCTGCCATGCTTAAGAAGAGGTTTGGCTACTTGACCAATTAATATCTTTCTTATATCAAAAGCACTTTTCATCCTCAGAACATTGCTTTAACTTTTCTTTTTTGATATTGTCCTATTTAACCTGTCGGTATTTTTGGAGTCGCAGGCTGCTAGGTGCAGGTTCCTTGTCATTAAGCCAGGAAACCTGCCCTGGGCTGGTATGCTAGATGTAAGACCTCTGTAGAAACAGCTCTTTCCATCTCTGCTCTAAGGGCAGTGAGTCCTGCTAATAGGCTTACCAACACTGAGGTCCCAGACACTAAGGGTACAGCTTGAGCTTCTTGTAACCAGTTGGCCGGTTGTTCAAGGGGGTTCAGTGGAGGGCTCCACTTGGGGCATCTTTGTTGTTGCCTGCTCCTGCCTTCTTGCTGGGGCCCGCTCGACTCCCAAGCTTCAGGGTAACTGATGTCTCTGAAAACAAGGCTCAAGATGCTTAAACTAGGTACTAAAATCGGGCCATATCTGAAAATATATTCTCCATAGTAGTGTGTTCTAATTTTGTTTTCGTCTTTCAATTTTCTATAGAGATACCTTATTCTCAGCAGTCCCATTGAAGGAAAAGACTTGTATTGATTAAAAGGCAGTTTTCTATGGGCCTTTGATGGAATTATCCATTTATACTTGTCAAAAGCAATCAAAATAAGGGGAATAAACTGTGTTGGTTACATGTAAATGATTTGGTCCTCTGGAGACATTTTGTCAAATAAAGCTGAGGATCGAATTAAATGGTGATCTAATTAAGTGACAGGCATGGGAACCCAAAATGCAGCCTTAGCAGGTGTTACACTCAATGTGTTGCGGAGATGAGGGGCATGAACACTAGTGGAAGCATTGCCTCTGGACCCTTGAGGGTTAATGCTTTTTTGGGGATAAGGTTGACCACATCCATGCAACCTGCGTGATACTGGAGGCCCACCCTGGGAGGCAGTGGGCTTTTTATCTGCTCCTCCATGGCTGTGGCCTTGTTTGCATCTCATGTGGACGCATCCATGGCAGAGTCTGCTCATGTTGTCCCTGCAGCATCCTTCTGTACTGGGGCCGCCCTTTGGAGATGCTCTGGGAGTGGAAGGATGGACAATGGCTGATCTCACTGGTAGGTGAGGTGCTTAAAATGGCAAAAATATCTGGTATATGTCGGAAGGTGTGGAGTGAGGCAAATGAAAAGATTTATAAGCCCATTTAAAATACACTTAACACGCTTGAGCCCAGGAAGGCTGAAGTTCTTTCCACGCTCACACTCAGGCCTTAATGCATCCCACTGCAAAACACACAACGTTGCTCGCCTGGAACAGGGAAGGTTTAGGGGCTGCACTTCCAGTTTTCCTGTGAATTATCAGCGACTGACTGGGTTTGCTTCTGCATTCTGTGTTTTTAACGTGACTTTTTGTCTGCCAGCCAGAATTCATCCTGCCCTGTCGCCAAATGTCATCATCCCCTTGCGGTTAACTTGCTGCAATTCATGAAACACTTGGCTGCCATAAATAGTTATGTGCAGAGGTTCCTCCGCAGACGGAGCGGGCAGAAATTCGCAGGCAGCGCTGCAAGGCACTCGCACACTAACATGTCCACCAAGAGAAAGTTGACCCACTTCTGCAAATAGATAACTCCTGGCAGAAAAAGTAACACTGTCTCAGAGAATCTGTCTTTCCCTTGCCTACTGAATTGTGAAGCAAAAAGCAAGCGAGCTCCATCTTCTGAATTAACAGCGGGGTGAGCACAGTGCTTCCCATTGAAACGAGTGTAAATCAGCCCTTGATCTGAGGAGGGCTTAAAATGGCCACAACTCATTTGTGATTTTTTTTTTTTTTTTAATATAATGAGCGCTTTTGTTAGTGAATGAGGTGTGTAGAGTTCAGGACTCAGCTGCTCTTAGGCATTAGGAAACATTTGTCACCATGGCAATTGAAGGCTGCTGTACAGGTTATTATGAACGCTTTTCTAGTGACTCATGTCTGGGCCGAGGGCGCTTATGCCAGATTACTTTGGTCCCCGTGCATACAGGTACATACATACCCTTCCCTCTCTTAAATTGCTTTTTGCCTTGCTATTTGCCCCTCTCAGGGATCTCATTACTTGTACTGACTTCTTATGTCTCTGAGCAATGGCGGTGCCAAATGTTCACCTTGCTCGGGGACTCTCCAGCAAAGGGTCTTTGTGAAAGATTGTCCTTGTGAAATAGATTACAGGTTATTTATCGGTTAGATTTGAGACTGGAGCCCTGTAAAGCACTGTTAAGTGCTGTCAATATTGCAGCTGTGTCGCCTGGCTTAGCAAGTGGCCACAGACCCTCCACTTCCAGGGATCTTGCGATGAGATTGAAGCCATCCGAAATCTGATGTGAATTAGCTCATTGTCTGCTCATTGTCTACTGGCTTGTGGGATGGGATGTCTCCTGTTTTCCTGGGGTGGCTGTGGTGGGAGAGGGCTGTGCTGTCTGTAGCAGAGGGACCACTGGCGGTGAGTGCCAGGCTTATCAGGGCATCAGGGCTTTGGCCAGCTGTAAACTGCAGTCGCAGGGGTGACACGCTAGCTGTCTTGTGCGGTTGTGTCAACCTTGACTTGCTGGCAGAATTAGTTCAATCAAAGCTGGAACGCTCTGAAAAGCCCTTCAGACCTTACTCCATCCCCCAGCTCCGTGCAGTGGTGCTCAAGACTGTATGCTGCTGCCTTCCCCCTCTGTTTCATCCTCAATTTCCTCTGCTGCTGGGGTTTCATTTGCATGCGGGAGGGTCAGCGGAATTTGAATGTTTGTGAGAGGTGGGGGAAGTAGTGTATGGAGCAAAGGGATGGAGGCAGGGCTCAGGCTGGGACGCAAGAGGAGACACTTTGCTGTCTCCAGGGCAGTAGGATGCTCCTGGGGTTTTGGCAGGGTGTCTGACCTGCCCCTGCCTTCCTGGGACAACAAATCGATGCCATGTGGTGCTGAGAGCCATGCTTCAGTGCAGCGAGGAGAGCTGCGGAGCGGGCACTGCTCTGTCTTCTTGCTGCAGCAGACCTGTGGAGAGGAAAGGAGCCAGCAAAAGGACCACTCAAAGTAGATTAGTAAAACCAAAGCATTATTTCAGAAAAGAAGAAAAAGTAAGCCTTCTAGCATTTCCAGTCCCCAAAGCTTACTTAATATTTCTATGGAAACCAATGCAGCAGGAGGTTTGCTGTCAGTCTCTGATCTAGTGGGGTTGACTAGATTTAAAAAATGTTTGGTCTTCCCCACATCTTCGATCCTGGGTCATCTGAAGACAGGTTGCTGCGTATCACAAATGCAAGGTTAAAACCTGCATTCCTGGTTTCTGACTCCCCAGTAAGTGCTAAGCAGTCTCTGGAGGGTTGGCATCCATCTTTCATCTGCGGTTTTTTACTTGCTAAGGTACATGTCATTCATTCTATGACACTTATTGATAATGTCTTGACCTATAAATGCCACTCCTGTGACACTGCTACTCGAACGATGGCTGTGACTTTGTATCAGGCCATGGAATGATCAGTAGCTGGTACTGATTTGGGGACACTGTTTGACTTGAATGGAGTTAAGACTTGGACTCTTTACACTCACTTTGGTTATTTATGCAAAGGAGATTCATAACGTCTTTAATCTCTGAAAAAGGACGTAATCTTGCCTATTTAGGTAGTAGTCTGCTTGATTTTTCTGTAGCTAGAGGACTTCCCCTGGTTATATACATGCAGCTATTTACCACTGTCATCTTGATGTTTTCACTGATTTCCCCCCATTTTTGTTTTCAGTAGGATTTACTAGACATGGCTCCAGGGCAGCCTATATAAAAGTCCACTGTTCTGTGCTGGAGTAGCATCATCAGATGCTAGCAGAGTAACAGTAATAAAAAATAACTCATTTTGGTTGATGCTGAGTATTTTTCTGCTCCTAACAAAAGTGTTAAAAAAAATCTTATTTTTATGTACAATCTTGGAGGACTTTTGTGATGCACAGTATTCTTTTGTCTTCCTGGTTTCCTTTTCTTATCTCCCTTACTGGGGTTTGCAGTCTCATGTTTATATATTTCCCAGCAGCTGTATATAACTTTGATCTATGCTTTGGATCTGTGGAGCTTTTAATCCCTTTCCACTGAGCTAAAAGCTTGTTTGCTGTTGAATGTTATACGTAGTTATAGGTTATATGATCTTCACCAACGGCTCATGCACCACACAAAGATGGCATATTGTGAAAAACTCTGATAAAATGTCCCCTTGTTTGTTTGTTTTCCTGGTTGCAACTCAAACCCAGCATGGGAGTAAGTCAATGGTTTGCTCCTGTGTAGACCGCTGATACACCTGTCTGCTGCTGTTCCCTACACCTATGTACTTGCTTGCTTTATTTCAATTATTCATTCATTTCTTTCTGATATTTATTTTTGAGGCTACAAACCAGTTGAGTATTTCAGCCAGTGCAGCAGGCTTTCTGTCTTCCAGTTCTGATATCATTTGTGGTGTTTTCCCTTTTCATCCTCTTAACCGCTTGTTACACCTCTTAAAAGATGGGACTCATTTTTTAAAGCCTGTGTGTTTATTCCTCTTTGATGTCTTGAAACGTGATAATGTATGCCTTGTTTGTGGAGATCTTCTGGAGTGGCTGCAGGTTCCACCTCAGGAAAAATGATTCCTGCAGCTCCTGGTCCTCCAGGCCGTGTTGATGTAGCTACGCACGTGTGACTGTATTCAACCATTTTCTCAAAGTTGTTATTTTTGAAGTTTTGCTGTAACTGTTTGCTTTCTGGATTCTGAGTAGTTTATTTGGAAGTCTCCCATGCTTGTCTCCTGGCCTCTTTTAAAAATATGGTCCTCTTTTTAGTCAGTTAAGACTGTATTGTTTTGGATCTAAGCTTAAAAATAACAAAAGAAGGATGAATGGTTTTGCAACTTAAAACTGGACTGAGATGCAGATTTGATGTGCTTTCTCACTGTAATGTGACTTTCTGATGTAGTCTTAGGTAAATGACATGATTTGTTGTTCTCCTTTTATACAGCCAGGATAATGTATTTCCTTTGTCTTCTCCAAGTTTCTTGTGGTTCCTTGGATCATTTTTAATATTCTCGTACAGTGCTCAACAGAATTAGGCCCTTACCTCAGATGGGGCCTCTAACCATTGCTATGATACCAGTGGTAACAAACAACACAGGTTTGGAGTTATAACGAGCTCGCAAGGAAGGAGCAGCCTTTATAGTATCTCCAGACATTTCTGATTCCCAGTTTTGGAGTTGCTTCAAATCCTGTTTCAGCTTTACCGGGATAAAAGCGCTTTACGTGTTGGGGTGCCTCTTTCTGTATTTTGTATACTTCTTGGGACAGCAGGATGATGAAATGTGGACAGTCTCCAGCCAACTGTCAAAAATATGAATTTGCCAAATAATAGTTCTTCTCTCAAATGAGAAGACAAGGAGCACAATAAGATAAAGAGCAGTGTTTGCCTCTCCACAGCCAGAGACAAGTGCAGAAAGATGCTGCTGCTGTCACAGCAACAGGTTACCCTGATGTCTTTTAGAGAGTGGGGACAGCATTTGTTGTTATTTCAGCTCATCCTGTCCGCGCTGCTCAGAGGAGTATCGCATTATATATGTCTGTTTAAAATGCTGTTTATCTGGCAGCCCAGTGCAGTTTCAGCTGAGGTGAAGAATCACAACTGTGAGGTGGTCGGGTCCTTGTCACGTTGCTCCCCGTGTCCCTGCAAAGTAGCACTGTCTTTGCCATAATTGCTGAAGACACCTTTCCTCTTTCCAATTGAATTCTTACCTGATCCCTTGATTGCTCTATTTCTGACGCTGATAGTTTGGTAACTCCTAACAAGCCCTGACTCAAAAGTCATCAAAGTCACTCTTGGGTGTGAACCCAATGTTTCTTCACCACCTTCAGCTTTTATTCCCATTTGCGTAGTGGAATGTGTAGGGAGGATCTATTTGTCAGCCTATCACCAAATCATTAGGAGGGTGACAAGACCGCAGTAACTCTTCCTAGGCAATTATGTATGAAAGATTGTCAGTATGAGTAGTATGGGAAGTTAAAAGCCTTAATTTTCATTTGGAATTGAAACTCTAATGACTTTCCACTCCCACAGCTCATAAAGACCTTGTTTCAGTCTCAAGTTGACCAAGAAAAAGAGGGGAGCTCTTTTATTGCAAACGTTTTTTTTTTTGTGCAGGATTTTTATGAAAAAGCAGATTTATGAGTCACTGTTCTTTGTATAAGAGATAATTACTGGAGTACGAACCTCCAAAAAGTGACATCTTATGGCTTCACCGCTAGCCACGCAGTGTGAGCTTTTACTTTCTCTCTTTTCAATTAGTGAAGTTAAACAACATCTCGATTCGAAAGGACTAATTATATTCCTGTTTGTTGTTTGCCTTGTACACTAAATGTTTTCTATATGTAAAGCTAAGCAGTAGGGAAGGGGAGAGAAAGGATCTCCCCAAATAAATGCTGCTTAATTATTTAAAATGATGGGTGTGGGTCCTGAGGGGTTAAGTGAGTTGTTGTATTCAGTCTCTTCCATCACTCGCATCTAGTAAGGAAGACAAACTGGATCACGCAAATCCTTCTGTTAACCCCAGGAGCATAATTAAGTTCCTCTGGAAATTTGTTCTTTAAAAGAACATTCCTTTAAACAGCAATGCTGTTTAATCTGTGCTTAGGTGTAAAGCTATGTGTTTATCCATTTCTGTGTGTTTTGTTGGTTTTTTTTTTGTTGTTTGTTTGTTTTTTTTTTTAAGTAAAGAGAGCATTTTTTAATGCAAGAGCATCTGCTGCATAACACAAGTGAGGGCTGAGGGGATGCGTAAGTAGAGGTGGCACACGCAGGTCACAGCCCTGCTTTGGCTCCGCAGTGGCAGGCCAAGAGTTTGCACAATGGCAAGCAATCTGGAGCATCTCCATTTTTGGGGATCCGCCTGGGATACCTGAAGGGCTTCTTCTGTTCAAAGGACAAGTGCTCAGCATTTTCTGAGTATTAAATATTCTGGACAGGATTTAGACTTCGCTCTCGGCAGTATCTGAGGTGACTAACTAATTTTCTTAGCCGTGGGGCTGGGTACTTGAGAAGGCATTTCTGCAGAGCTGTGAATGCCCTCCATCTGTGACAGTGTAGGACCAGTGAGCTTTCTGATCCCACAGCTGTGGAGACAAGTCCGCTCTGAGTCCTGCAAGATGAGGAAGGGATCACGTAAACAGCCGTTGATGCAGTTGTTGGAGAGGCCTCTATTTTTCCTTTCAGTTATAGCATCTTGGCCAGGTTGGACAGGGAAGGTTTCCGATGGAAAATCTGCTGCCCTGTCCTTTCATTCTGCCTTATTTGGATAAAAATTAGAGGGCTGTCCTTTTTTTATTATTTTTTTTTTTTATTTGGCAGTTCAAAGTGCAGCAAATGCATTATTATTGGGAAAGGCTTGTAACTGGCCCCGTGAAAGGAATATCGAAAGGGTAAAACTCTCTGACTGTGTTATGTTTAAGGATGGCAATATTTGAATTTGACCTTTTATTTTCAAATGAGAGATTTCATATCTGGATTTAAACCAAAGCCATATCGAACACAAAGGGACGGGGTTGTTCCATCAAAAACAACATCTATAGAGCCAGAGGGAAGGGCTGGGCGGCATGGAGTGTGTGGCCTGGCACGAGGAACCATGGAGGTGTTGACATCCTGGACCTGCTGCGGGGCAGTAGGGAGCAAGAGGGCAGTTATGGGGAGAGGTTCGGTCAAGCTCAGATAAAGCTCTCAAGCAGCCCTTCTGCTGAGCTGGGGAGGAGATGTCCGCACGGGTAGCGTGGAGTAGGCAGCAAGAGTTTCCTGCCTAGCTCAAGATGGAGTTGGAGACCTCTGCAAAGGAGTGCGGCAGCAGCCCAAGGGAGGAGATGGAGTAAATGAGTCCAAAGATGTGGTTTGGGAGCTAGCTGTTATTTTTAACAGCCGATTTGATTGAACTGGATTGAACTCCCTCCAGCACAGCATTGATGATGGTGCCTGGAGCTATAAAGATTGTATTTTGATCAGCAAGTCAAAAGCAAGTCTACCACTAGTTATGAATACATTTTCAGAATTGCAGGCGAAGGAGATCCCAGAATAATAATGGGCAGAAAAAGTTGCCTGGAGGGACCAGTTTCCTTGATAAATGCTGGAGGAGGTGTAGACCTGAACCTTGCACTCTTTCCTGTCTCAGCTTTTTAAAAATGTGCAAACAGAGCTAGTACCTGTTCAGATCCTGAGTAGACATAATGCAAGATGGCAGGAAAACCAATAATGATGAAGTTTTTCAAATACAAATGGTTCAGTTGAAGGTGTGTGGGATAAATGAGGAAAAAAAAGTGCCTGTGTGTCCTGTGCTGTATATCGTTGACCCAGTTGGTTATTCAATGATGAAGTCTGATCTGTGTGTTTCGAATGACAGATCTGGGTTCTGAAGTGCTTATGATTAGATTAAGACTGTGTGGTAAACCTTAATGGTGCATGAAAAGCTACTGCTGGATTTGCAGTAATACGTACTTTTCTGCCTTAGAACAGCATGAATAATACTTTATGGTTGTATAACTCCTTCCAGACAAGGAGTCTAGGAGTGCTTTGTAAACGCTAATGAGTTTGGCCTCATAGCATATTTATACGCCTGAGAAGTAGCATTATTCCCCCTTTTTATGGTTTGGATGTTGACTAGCCTAAGTATGCAAAGAGCAGGCAACAGAGCTTTCATCTTCCAACCCTTAGTCTTGGGCCTTATTTGCAGAACTTGGTAGGCTTTCCAAATGTGTCTAAGGCATGCTCAGAAATTTACTGCAGGTTCAAGCCAGCAAAAGGGTTGATTTTTGCAAACCTCTGGATATCCATTGTAAAGCGAAGAGCATTGTAATTATTTGACTGTAATTTCTTGCTCGCCTTTTCGTTCTACAGCAACAGATATTGAAGCTAATCCTCTACTGGAATGAAATCAGTTTGGCTGTTATGAATATCGTTTTCTTGCCCAGAACAAAGAGCCTAAGCTAATGTGAATGAAAACTCCTGTTATCTTTACATGGGAGTTGCAGGTGTGTGAGGAATGTGAGGTCAGCTGGGATTGGGAGCAGATAATTGCCTGTGTCAAAGGGCAGTGAGAGTGATGCCTGTGAAAAACGCCTTGCAAAGTAGGTGGGATCAGGCACTGCCATGGGCATACACACATTTTTCTCTAGCAGCTTCTTCAGATGTTCATCCCAGAATGTCTTCATTATTTGTACAGATTTATGTAGTGGGATGTTCTGCAACGTGAGCATCGCATGGATTGTAGATAAATTTTATAAATATCTTGTGTGTGAATTCATTGCTTGGTGATAATTGCCAGAAAGACAATTCCAAAGTGAGAAGGCCCTCTTTAGCTGTAGGATGAGCATATGTAAGCAGACTTTTCACACGCTGTTTTTGCATTCCTAACCTGAAAAGCTGCTTCCAGATCTCAGTGCTTTTTCAAGGACTGGAGACCAGTGAAGATCTCAGCTGTAACGTTCTAGCTGTGGAGGTGGTAATCTTCATGATACAGATATACATCTGCTATCAGAATTGGTTATTAGGATGAGCAGCATTTGTGGTTTCAGATATTCCCTCATAGCCCAAGGTGGTCAAGCCAGGAGGCTAAGGGTCTCCTGAAGCTGTTTTCAAGCTCAAAGTTGGGAGGAATGATGAGTGTAGTGGAAGTTCGATGGTGAGGATTTGAAACAGGAGAACATACCTGTATTTTCTACAGTACTTTTATTAGAAAAGACTTGGGGAGTTTCCTAGAAAGATTTACATGTGGTTGATCATTATTTTATTGGCATGATGGAAACTGCAATAATAAGCTAGTTGGCTCTTGAAAAAAGGTACATGTTTTCTTTTTTCAGAGGCACCTACTTTGTGTACTGTTTGTCTTTCCACAAGTAGGTCAGACTCATCTCACATTTTGAGATGTTAGCACAGTGAAGAAGGCCATTTTTTGAGGCTTTTTACGTCCGGATGGCTCAGTTATACCAAAGGTGAATTGTGCTGTGCAGGTTATGGCCATGTGAACGTGAAGGGGGTTGTTTGATTTCTGTCAAATTGATATTCAGCATATGAATGGCAGCTGGGAGGGAAAAATTGGAAGTGTGTGGTAATGTACATTACCTGGCTGATTTAGAGAATGCTTTCTGTGGGATATCGGTATTCCCTTGTACCATGACATCCACAGAGCCAGGGGTGTGAGAGCTGTGCTGCATTCTGTGTTCTGATGCTGACGTTGTGTTCAGTGTATTCTTGCACTTCAGATGTGTGTCTCACTGAATTAAATGGCATTGAAGCAGTTGGCTGCTCCATATGACTGGCCCGTGTTTTCAGTCTGATTCTGGTCTATTTAAGGCTGTATTGGCATGTAACCTTTTTCCTTATCTGCCTATTTCTGGAATGCAACCTAGCCTTAGCTCTTCAGCACAGGACAAAAGCTTTTCTGAAATGCTGTTTGCTCACGGCTGCAAATAACAAACTTCAGGTGATTAGCAAGGGGGTTTGGCAAAGCAAAGCACAGGCATGCAGATACACAGGATATCTCAGTATGTGACGTGACATTCTTGCAGAGCCGGGAGCTGGAGCATCCTATAGAGAGGCACTTAGTTGACTGTGTAGTGCTTAAGCTTTCTAATACAGCCCATAATGTGTAGTGAAAGATCTAGATAATGCAAGAAAACAGTTATTTATCTGGGATTAGCCTACATAAAACATTTACATTGAGCAGAAACTAGGCCAGAATATCATTCTTTTGTAAATGGTGGTGATGAGTTGTGAGCCAATCCAAAGTATTTTGAAGTCTGAAGAACGAATGGACTTGTACCCTGGACTTTGGCTTAGTGGGCCCTGGGGACCCCTGGACTTTGACTTAGTACTCCAGTCTATGTCTGTCAGTGTTCTTGCTGCAAAGAGGAAAGTCTTGGTTTAAAAAAAGAAAAAAAAAAAAAAAACAAACAACCCTAACCCTTCAGGCACCCAAGTAAGCATGCTAAATAAGCAGAGTGCAATTAATATAATATTTGTAACTAACTTGCAGGTTAGGTAGTTATCAATGCCTCTTTATGAAGAATAGCTTGCCTGCTTTTCCAAATCCCTGCTCTGCTAGCAGTGCACAAGGCATTTTCCTGATGATTTATTATGGTGGGAGCTACAGCGTAATCCTTGGTAAATAGATTTATATGTGTGACATTCTAGTGAATGGGAGATTTATACTTGGCTATTCCGTTTCTGCTTATTACCATATGATGTTTCATTGAGTGCAATTATATGTCTGCCTCTACTCTTTAAAGGCTGGAAAGGTTTCACAGTATTCCCATCTTCTTCTGCTCAGCAGAGCCTCGCAAAGAGGGCATTTCCCAGCGTGACGGATGGGCTTTGCAGGTGGCTTTGCCGCTGGTAGGCCTGGCTGTGTGAAGGAAGCAGGGTTTTGGCTGTTGGCAAGACCCGCAGGACTGTTGGGCTGAGGTGTTTCAGAAGTTGAGCGTGACTTTGCCAGCTGCCTGAGCTCTCACGGGGTTTTGCACTGCAGAATTGACCTGGTCTCAGAGGCTCTTAGTTGGGAAGATCCTCGTAACTCTTACAGGTCTTATAGACATGTAGGTCTTCCCTGTTAATGAATTTAGCTTAAAGTATCCATTACACCAGCTGAAGGTCAGAATAGAGTATTTTCTCTGACATTAGGAGAATGATTTAGATTTTTATTAGCTGATATTTTTCACCTACTTTCTTTGACACCGATCCTACTATTTACTGCTGCTTATCTACTAAATTTTTAATTGGAAAACAGTCTTATTAAACTAAAAATATTTCTTTCCCCCTTTGGAAATCAATACAATGTAAAACCTTTTCAAAACAGGGGCTTAAAGCAATGGGATCTGCTAGATATTTTACGTAGTATAAATATTTTTGAAGACACCCTGGTTGCATTGAGGCCCATGGCAAAACCTCCCTTGACTTTGGAAGGGCAAGGATTTCATTTCTTACTTCCAGTTTGCCCGTAACTTGTCGTTCCTGGCCAGTGCGTATTGCATCTTTAATTCTTTCATTTCAACATGGCTTTTAGAAACCGTGACCCTTTCTGTCCGTGGTCAAGCCCTGTGTTGCTGCACCCTTGTGCTCTGAGACCTCATTCATAAACATCTCTCCAAACACGGCTCTTTATCCCGTGTCCAGGGATGCGAGAGAATCCCAAACAATAGCGAGGCCGAGACAAAAGCCACCATTGTGGAGGGGGCACCGGGTGGGAGTGTGGAGGGGCCCGGGAGCCTCAGCGGGCTGGGGCCATTGTGCCGTAATTGGATTTCTGCTGGCGTTGGCCAGCCAGTGGGAGTGGGAGCGGGAGCGGGACCTGCCGGGACAGGCGTGCCCGCCGCAATAAACCTGGCAGTGATTGGAGGAGGCAGATGACCTTTAAAGCCCATGTTGTTGAGCGAGACCTAATAACGTACAAATGCACCAGGTTGCAACTTTATTAGTGATTAGGCACAGGGATAAGCCTCAGCACATTGCCTAATCTGCAGAGCCTAATTCCAGGCATTGAAGCCAGGGATGCTGATGCAGACCAAGCGCCCGTTCAGTCTGAGTGAGCCGGAGCGGCTGCAGACAACGCAAGAGGGAGTTTCTGGGTAACCTGGGTCTAGGACAGATCCTGATCAGCCTCTGCTGTGGGAGTGCTGGGACAGGGAGGCAGGCACTGAAAGTGTGGAACTGGAGAGGGAGTTGTACAATTGTTGACTTCAAACCCAGATTAACTTCTGAGAGAAGTGATTGGAAAAGTGTTGGCAGTGAGCAAGGATTGGTCTTTCCTGACAAAAACAAGGTGAAGGCTACAGCCTGAAGCAACTTATCAAGTGAGGTCATAAAGGGGGGAACGAGCTTTTCCATATTTCCATTTTTTCATCTGAGGCTGTTCCTGGGTGCTTTGGAGCTATTCTGAGTTCTTTTCTTCTTCTGGGCAAAGTTCCCTTTCCTGCAGCCCAGAGTAAATGTTTAGATGGGTTTGGCCCATAGTGATTGATCCATGCCGGATGTTTTAAGCTGTGGCTGAATCCTGATAATATGTCTGCATGAATGGTGGTGGAAAATGTTAGTGATCGCAAGCGAAGATGAATTGCCGTAGGCCAAGGGTTAAGACTTTTCTTGACAGCACAGCAAGTACGATGCTGTGGTATGCTCTGTTATTGGATATCCTCCAAGGATTCCTCTTTGAGGAGCTTTGGCCTCACAACATGCTGCTGAGACCTGCTGCTTGGTGCTATCCTTTAAACATAGTGTGGAAGCCTCCAGTTGGATTGTATATACATCTTGGTCTGTGTTACAAATATATGCATTGAAAAGTTTGGCAAATTCCCTCCACAAATCCAGACAAGCCCATGCAACCCTACCTATTAAATCTGTGGCTTGGAAATCTGCCTCCAAGAGCCACTGCAAACTTCCTTATCCTGGGCTCTCTTGGGTGGTGTGTACCTTGTCTTCAGACCCACTGAGGCAACCACACAAATATGATTTAAGAAACCAGCTTGCTAATAGCTATACCTTTTAAACTTTGTTCATCAGAGGAGCTCTTTTTGGCCTTTATTTGGGCGCACTGATATTAAACTAATCTCACTCGATCTCTGTAGTGATAGGGTGACCTTTTTTTTTAATGTACAATGATGTTGTTAAAGTTACTGCATCTCACTGCCTTTGCCCTTTGATTCCAGGCAAAACCCATTTGGGATTCCTGCTTCTCTAGTTTTCTCTTAGCCCTTCGTAACTGTGTTATGACTTGTATTTTGGAACACCTGGCTCTGTATTTGGGGGTGAAAAGGGATGAGAAGCTTCATTTACTGTAAGAGAAGAAATACCATTGAGATAACATTTACCCCCAAGAGGTGGCTGGCCATAGGCATTTCCTAGGAGAAGCCAAAACCTTGTTCTTGCGATGTTAAATTCCCCGGTTTGTTAAGATCTAATGTGGAGATGTTAAGTTCTCCAATGGGCTCTTCAAAACTGGGGAGTGACCTGGCCAAGCCTGAGCTCTAGGTGGGACCTTAGTAGGTCCCAGGTCAGGGCCCTCTCCCCAGGAGAGCACCTTGTTGGGCTAGCGTATCAAATTCCCTGCTGCTTTGCGTTGTTTTTCCTTTTATCACCCAGCCAGGGCTTGTTGTCTGTCTGTCTTGTGCCTCCAGAGTTTTGGAGAGGAGCCACTGACTTCCCTTTCTGTTCAAGGAAGCTCTGTATTAACTAGTCCTCTCCTCTGGCTGAAGAGGTGTGAATCTGAGGGGAAGTTTCTGTTGCTTTGAGAAAATCTAGGACTGGGCCTGAGCTGTTGAGGGCAAAATGTGTGGACAGCAAACGATACAAACTGGATACCTGGTGCCGGATGGCATGTCCAAGGCTGTTTGGGCATCTTCCCTGCAGGTATAAAATGAGTATTATTCCACCAACCTTGTGTTCCATGCATCACCTTCCCTCAGGGCAGGATTAAACTTGGGTTCTGAGGGTGCTTGGTGGAGATAAAGCAAGAGCTGAAGTGGGGAGAGCTTCCCACACATTTCCTTGGCAGTAAGGACAGCACAAGCAATAGGTACTTGAGGTAACTCGTGTTCACCTTGTGAGAGAGTGTACATGTCTCGGGAGGAGGCTTACTGAGCGGCGCGCTCTTCACCGCCTGCCGGCATCTCCTTTCTCTGAGCCGTCTTCTGCTGCTCAGCCCCTTTACCCACCCGCGGCGATGGGGGCTCCTGGGGCACGCCGGGGGACCGGGGGAGTACTTTGTTCACTAATCTCCAGACAGTGTGGCCATAGTTAAATAAATCCATGCCTATAGGCAGCTTTCTGGGGCTCATTATAATACTAATTCAGTTGAATTCCTAATTAGAGACCGGTGGTTTTGTGTGGGTACTGGAGGTCGGTGTAGCTTTCTTAGGGTGGAGGAATCATCCGCTGAAAGCTGCTTTGGGGGCAGAGGCTGAAATGAGATCGGAATCTAAAAAAAGATGCTTGTAAAACAAAACAACTATTTAAAATGTGCATATAAAGCTGGTGTTTTACTTCAGATCAGCCAGGGCATGGAATTATTCTATTTTATTTTAGTTGACATTGTTGTGCACCATCAGCAAGAGAACTGTTTGGATGTTGCCATCGATGAAGAGATACCTCTGCCTTGAAGTATGAGGAAGGACAATTTTCAAGCCCAAGTCCAGTATTATTTCTTTGGGTTAGGTGAGATTGCTGCTTCAGACCATTTGAATTAAGATTAAATGAAGATGGCTTGAGAGAGAGAGGGAGAATCTAAGGCAAGCCCTTCCTGACCCCTTGATATCTGTGAAGAAATCCCAGCAATGTCCCTCTTTGACCATTCAGGGCTAAATGTGTCCAGAACAAGCAGCACTATGATTACAGGTCATGTATTTTAATTTTGTAAATTGGAAGAGGTAATCTGTCCACACTCTGCACTGTATCCTGGCTTAGGCTGATGATCTCTTCTATTTATATTCCTCTTCCGTTGGAAAGGGCTACGCTGCAAGGGTTTCATTTAGAGGGTGTTTGTGCGTATGTTTTTGTGTTGGTGTTGCACTCTATCGTTGCTCTAATGGACCTCTGGAGGAATGTGATACAATAGTTAATGCTGGCTATGCTGTTAAATAATAACTCTTTCAGGAAGGAAGTGAAGAATAATTTATGTACAGGAAAGCAGAGCAGGTATAGAGAGAACAATAAAAATAGACAAGCTGTGATTTCATTAACACACTTGAGCCAGTTCCTATAGCAAAACGTTGCTTGGGCTCTGTGATGCCTGCTGGTGCGCTCTGCGTGCCGCCAGCGGCCACAGCTCCGTGAGGATGGGTGGCCGGGGCCCGGGCGCGCGGGCACTCGGGAGGACACGACGGGCAGGGGGTCAAAGCCCGGGGCTTGTTCCCCAGTGCTGAGTGCAGGCAAACACATGCGTCCAGCAGCCCAAATGCAATGTCCTTGCAGACGCACTGCAAAAACCCCACACTTGTCAGGATTTCGCAAGGGAGAGGGCATTATCCCCGAAGTACAGTCTTGGCGCGAGGGGCACAGTTGGAGCTTGTTTAATACTGGGAAGGGACTATAAACTGTGACCTGCCTTTTGATTGCGCCAATCCACTGGTTCTTGTCTAAATAGATTTGTGCCTTAGCATACTTAGTTATCTGCTGGACACTCTCAACTTTTGTTTGGACAGCCTTCCTTTTGTATTTAAATGTAAATAAATACAGATCGAGTAGCTGGGGCTCCATCTGGGCTGTGGGGCCGGACAGGAGGTTGTGGTGTGGCTGTGCTCCTGTGAGCTCCTCAAATAAACAGAGACTTTCTCAGGGCTACCGGGAGAGCTCCCCCACCGCTCGTTTTAAAAGCAATCTATAAATCAAAGCGTATCTCCTGCTTTCCTCCCCTTGGCGTTCCACATTTGAGGGAGGTTAACTTTTGCGGTGCACAGCCAAAATGTCAGCTTTTGATTACTCCTTGCCTTTAGTCATAGAGAGGTATTATTTAAGTGTAAATACATTCGCATGAGAAGTGGTATCAGATGTCTAAGCTGGTAGGAAGCGATTGCTGTTTATCTTGTCAAAGAAACTTCTTAGGCCTTCTGTGGGCTTCACCCGAGCCCCCCCAGCCCCAGCCTCTCTCTCCCCATTTCATGCATGCGGTGGGACCCGCCAAAGCCTCTCAGGCAGGGAAGACATGAAAGCGAGGAAATCCCAGCCGCATTCTTGTAAAGAAGCAGACCACCTATGTGATGGGGCACCTGGGCACATAGGTCAGGAGTATATTTTGAGAATGTAGATTACCTGTGGTGGGGCCCCAGTTTACATTCCAGTATGGTGAGGGACCAGGTAGTGCTGTATCTGGTACCTCTGGCTACGGCACCCCTATCACTTTTCTACTAAAGTTCAGATGGTAATTTTAAACCATGGGAAAACATTTTTTTTTTCTCTTTGAAGAGCATTGTTATTCACTTGACATCTCCTCCCTTGTTCCTTCGCTGAGTGCATCAGCCCTCGATCAGGTTGCAGGGAGCCCAGGCAGCGTGGGAAGGGGTTGTGGTGGGAAGGGGTTGCCCACCGCGGGGATGGATGTGCGGGGCGGAGGGGGCTGGCATCATTTTTCTTCTGGGCTGAACTCGTGGGTGTGCTGGTCTGTGTTTGTGGGGGCAGGAATGTGACAGACACGTTTGAATTAATCCCAGATCAAATTAACCAATATTTTAGAAGAGGATTTTTGCAAATTCACAAATTGCAGCTATGTCAAGAAAATACTAATTGCCTGCAATTTGGCCTGTACCCCTTCTCACCTCTCAGCCTATCTGTGTTCCCTCGCTGAATAATATTCCACCTTTCTGGAAGCGCAGTCAAATGCCTGCGTGTATTTCAATGGAAATGTCATTACAGTAAAAATACCAAGTTTCTTATGTACTGCCAGGTATTATTGGCACAGAGGGGAAATCTGCACTTTAACAGATCCTTGGCTTAATAAAGAAGTGAAAATGATGCCTGATATCTTAGGGTTGTTTTTTTTTTAAACGCTATCCCTGCTCTCCTAGGAACAATGCAAATTCACTCTAACGTACTTGCATTTCAATGGCACTGTCTTTTTTTTCCCTCAAAATACTGGGATGAGGGAGATCTGATAATTCAGTCCAGGGTGGAAAACCTTGATAACTTGAGCTGTTCATATAAAACGAAGAACAACACATACTGTGTTGCATTAAAAGATAAGGCTACAAAGGTGTGGTGCTTTTTTTTTTTTTTTGTGGGCTTTTTCTTCCTCGAGGCAAGAGCTGTGTTTGGTCAGGACAAAATCAGAGCGGGGGATGTGGGGCCAATGCTGCTGGTGGAATTACACCTGTGATAAACGCTTGCTACTTGCCACAAATCCTTTTATAGATGTTGTAAATATGAGGCCTCGCCTAAAAGGTGATGAGTGATGGTAGGAAGCAACTCTTGAGATGAGTGAAATATCCATTTGATGCTTTCTGCCTTTTTTCTCAGCTCCTGGAAACTGTTTCTACCAAACACCTCTCCAGTCCCAGGGTGGGTAAAGAAATCCCTGCCAGCAGCCTGGTGCGTGGCAGGCACACTGCTTGTCCTTCTGTTAAAAACAAACCAAAAAACCCCAACAAAACTAGAGCTTGCCCCGCCTCAAACAAAAGGCCGGACCGCAGGGAAGGGTATGCCGAGAATCTGACCCCAGGAGTGCAAAGCCAAAAGGGCAGCGGCGGGAGCGGGGTTATGGCCATCCTGGCGCGGCAGCTTCCAAGCTGTTTATTCAGTTGCCGTTTAATTAAAAGCCAGGGCAGTTGCAGGCACATCATTATTTATTTATTTGTGCCAATAGAAGACTCTTTTCTTTAGGAAAGTTTGTGTATCTAAAAGGGACGTGGCTTGAGTGTTGGAGAAGCGTGGTTGCCTTCCTGAAGAATAACTTATGGCATCACTTGCTCTCCGAGGGCCTCGGTCCCATCTTCTGTGGTGGGCTCACTCCAGTAATAATCTGACAGCCAGCAAAACGTAAAGTAATATTATTAAACTAGAATTAATTATCATAGAACTATAGAATCATTTAGGTTGGAAAAGACCTTTAAGATCATGGAGTCGAACCGCTAACCTAGCACTGCCAAGTCCACCTCTAACCCATGTCCCTAAGCACCACATCTACCATATCTTTTAAACACCTCCAGGGATGGAGACCACCACTTCCCTGGGCAGCCTGTTCCAGTGCTTGACAACCCTTTCAGTGAAGAATTTTTCCTGATATCCAATCTAAACCTCCCTTGGTGGAACTTGAGGCCGTTTCATCTCATCTTACTTATGAACATCTCCTTCTAATGGAAAATAGATACCCAAAAAATGCTTTTGCCTGCTGAGAGAATATTGGTTCATTTAGTGTGCTTTCCCTGCTACAGACCCTGGGTTGAAGCGCAACCTCTGCCGTTTGTGCCCCACTTTAATATTGCTGTTTCTGCTTCAGGAAGGTCAAAGGACCGATCCAGATAACTGTGTGATCCAGCTAGATCTGGGCTTAAATGCATAGATATTCCCAAAAATGTGATAAGCTGATAGATATTTTTGAAAGGGGGAGAGTGCTGTCAATCTATTGATACCAGAGGATTTGTAGGTGTATTTTGCTTCTGCCCACCGAGCCCCGCAATCTTGATGACATCCAGGGCTTGATATTTCCATGAGGTTTTCGGCAAGAATATTGAATTAAAATTCAATGACATTCTGCTGTCGTTAATGATACCCAGGTGGAAAGTACAGGCAGGTAATTACATATAATTTTCACAATTTTTTTTTCTGAGAGAGACAACAATCTTCACATACAGTAGGATGAAGGGCACAGAAGAATCTTACATCGAGTGTGCCTTAATTAATACAAATGTTAACTACTCTTACAAATAAGTCACATTTAAATGTCAAACACTTGTTATTCATTGCCTGTGAGTAATTTTTCTTGCTTACATATGTGCGAATTAAGGTTATGTTTTGAAGTTGTGAAGTATCCAAGGTCGTCACTAAAAATAGTGAGCGTGCATTGTTTGTTTGCCATCAAGAGTTACAAGAAATGCTTGATCGCAGACGGCTTCTTGCTGCGTGGTGTTAAAGGAGAAAGAAGTGCTCTGCAGCGTGGTGCTACAGGGCCTTCCTGAGCGCTGGCGTTTGTAGGTTAGGGCAGATTTTTTACTTTTCATTCCGAATCCCCTTGTTTGTACAGTCTGCACGAATGTCCTTTCTAGGTGAAGAGCTGTGAATCCAGATATGCCAGTTCAAAAAGGGTGGGAGACAAAGTGAGGTCCTTCTGTTCGCTTTCCCTTTGTATTCGCCAGTGTATTTATCCTGCTGCAAAATGATTAGCAAATAAATGGTTACCAGCCTTTGCATTTCAGCAGCCTTTATATGGAAATAAGTGGCAGCAGTTTGAACCCTGTGAGGGTTGTGTTGGCTTCAACTTTTGTTTCCTGGTGGTGTTGCTCCTTGTAGGCAGCATCCTCAGCGCCACCACAGCTGGAGGAGCCTGCCCTGCTGCAGGCTGACATCGACCTTCAGCTGCTGGGTTGTTGGATCTTGCAAAGCAGGCTGCCTGGTTGCCAAAACTCCTCCAGCCCCTCACTTCCAGTGGGGATACCTGGAAAAGTCCTCAGTGAGGATGTTTGGAAGAGTCCTTGTTAGAAATACTTGGAAAGTCCTCAGTGAGAATGCGTGGAAAAGCCCTTGTGCGGCCTGTCCTTGAAGCTATTTATCTGGAATGGCTGTTGTTTTTTTCTTAATTCCTCAGTCGCAGCTGTTGCTATTCTGAGAGGTGGAAAGTGAGTTTTTCCTGAGGTGAAGGAACTGGAAAGGGAAGCTCTTCTAGGAAGCCACAAGGCAAGTGCCAAGATGCTGCTTTCCAGTTGTGCTTTAAGGCTCCGTGCAGCTGCTGCCAATGAGATGACTGGTTTATGAAGGTGCTCCTGGAGCTGTAATACTCTCAGGGCAACCATCTCATAAGCTTCCTCATGGGACTGTGCAAGCACCTGAAGGAAAAGCAAGCTGACTCTGCTATTCAGCCTGTCCCACAGAAAGGTTGATTTGTAGACCAAGCCAAGGACTCAAATCTGCAGTGGCTGGACCTACAAGAACCCCTCATTACTGCAAGCTGAGCTGAGCTGACTCTTACCTGAGGTGGCTTTCCAAGTCCTCTGTGGCCTGGCCGTTGATGCAGTGCTGGATGAGATGGAGATATGGGGAATGAATAAGTGCTATCAGAGTTGGAAGCTGGAAATGATGCTCTGCATCCAGGTGTGCTACAAGGAAAAAGTATCCAAATTTTGACCTCTCCTTCAAAACTTTTCATATCCATTTACACCTCTTCACTGTGGTGGAGACCTTTATAATTTTATTATCTTTCTGAAAGAGATCAGGATGGGGTTAGGGAGAGCAGGTGAGGAATGGTAGTATGGGGAGGACTTTGCCTGGGATTTAAAATATGCCCTGCTCACGCACCATTCAATGAACTAAGCCATGACACTCTTTGTATCGTTGGAGGAAGGCTGGCAGGAACAACTGGGCTGGGGCCTTTGTTTTGGAGCAGAATACTCCCCAAACCAGCCTGGTTTGGGAGGAGACTGCTGCATGGACCTGGCTGATCTCCTCCCCATGCCTGGCCCTCTGCCTCCTCAGATGCTCGGTGCTGGGACCTGGGAAGCGGCCTCTGATTATTTTATTGCTGGATTTAGGGCTGCATCTGGAGCTGTTTTGAGCCATGTGGCTTTGGGAAAAGTTAGCCTGTGCTTTGATTAGGCAATATCTGCTTTGAGCAATAAAGAGCCTTAATTCTGCACTGGGGGTCTTGGAAGGCAGACATCAGAGCTGGAAAAACAGGTATTTGAGTCAAAGGGTCCATCCTTGGTGCTAGGTAGGAAAGAAGAATTTCAGCTGGTGTTTCTAATCCCTTCCCATAGCGTGGCCCTGGGTGACAACGGAAGAAAAAATATTCAAGATTTTTCTTCCCTTTAATGAAAGAAATCAAGAGTGACCCCTTGGACTGTCTGTAACCTCCAAACTTGTCAGAGATGCTCTGGCAGATTCCCGTACAAGCCCGTGTTCCTGCTTTGAAACGCCTCTGACTTTTATCTAATCTCTGCTAAAGCATCCTGAGTGATAAGGGATGTTTTTATTTTCTCCATTCCTCCTCATGCCTTCCGGGAGGCCGTAAGTATTTCATCAAAGCAGCTTGTTAGCTGCTTGAGTCGGGCACCCTGTCTTCCTCCAGGTTTTGTGCAGGACTGATCCCGCTGGCAGCAAGAAATAACAGCAGTTCCCCGTTGTGCAGATGGAGGCGTTTAAATGGTCCTTGCTTGGAGGCAGCAAGTCAGCCCTGGGGGTTACCTGCAGCTGGGTTTCCAACGGCTGCATTGAAATCTTTAGCGACATGGTCCTGTTTGCAGATGTTGGTGTATATCAGGGGTGGCCATCAAGCTCTGCATTTCCATCCCATGAGCTGGGATCATGAGCTGATCACTCTGCAGAACTGCCAAAATGTGCCTGTGACCTGCTTTGGCATGGACGGAGAGATGGACTTCAGCACCTGCCGGGCGCTGGAGTTGTGCTTGCGGGGCCGAACTGGAGCTGCTCCTGCTGCCTGAGCCTTCCCCGGAGCCAAGCCGGCAAAACGGGTTCAAGCAGGCTGCTGCTGCTAATCGGCTTAATGTCTCGACATGTCATAAGAGCGCATCATCCGCCGCTGCTGGTGGGAAACGGGGCTGTTATCAGCGCTGGCTGGGTTCAACTGTCTGGGTCCGCTGCTGAAATAGATACAACTTAAGCCACAGAGCTGACCCAGTTCATTAAAAATTGGGTGCATTTATTTAGTTTTGGTGGAGTTTTTAAAATTAAAAGTAAATCATTATTCACTCAAAAGGGTTGAACCAAAAAAGCCCCCCGTCCTCAGCCTTTAGCTGTGGCTCATGTGGTGCCTTTGGGTTTCTTGTTGCAGTGCGCCCCTGAAGCTCGTTGCAATGGTTCCTCTCTGAAAGGAGAGCTGGGAGAGGATGCCGTGCTGGGAAGGAGGAGGAGCGCGTGGAGCTAAACCTTCTCTGTTCTCACACGCTTGCCAGGGCTGGGAGGTGGAGAAACGGGAGCCTCCCAAGGCGTGTTCGGGTGTGCTGCTGCAGCGGTACGTACCCGGTTCTGTGGGTTTGGTGCCTGCCTCTTGTGTTTGTTTGCTGTAACCCATGTGGTTTCTCCTGGCTCAGGCATAGCTTTAGCTGCAGGAACATGCTGTGCATCACTGCGGCTTGTTCTCGGTGGGAAGAGTGTGGTGGTGAACGCACGTGTACACCGGTGTGACGGCGTCAGAGCAAAGAGGGAAGGGGCTGTTCCTTCCTTGGCTGCACTGTTGTTATAGTGATGTGACTTTTGTGTGTTCAGACAATGCTTTGGGCAGAAAAATGACATTTTTGGAGCTGGCTGGCCTGGTGAAAGAAGTTGCTGGCTGCTGCACTGATCTGCCAGTGCAGAAGGTCCCTGATGAAGCAGAATCAGCCGTGGTCACAGGTTGCCTGTACAAACTCTTCACCTGACTTGACTGGAGCTGAGCAATCAAACTGCAGGGGCAAATGGGGCTGTGCTTCAGTGTAAAGGGAAGAATGGCTGTATTGTGATTTTGCTTGTTTAAATATATATGTTTAAAGGGAAAGTAAAGCGTAAAACAGCAGTGAAGAAGGCAGAGAAGCGGTGAGCAATGAAGATGTGGAGGAGGAACAGCATCATCAAATGAGTCCGGAAGGTAGGAAAATGTGGACAGGATCAAAGAAAATAAATGCAAGGCAAAGGTGTGGTCAGACATAGCTCCCCTTGAGCGCAGGGTGTGTGGACCCTCTCTTGCAGCAGCCCTGCCTGAGGATGCACTGGGGGATCCATTTGTCACGGAGGGAGCGGATGGTCTCCCGGGTCAGGGTCCGGCCTCCTGAGTCCCCTTGCATCAGCAGGGATTTTGTCTGAGAAAGGATCGCTTGCTGCGATCCTAAAAAAAGGGAGCAGCAATATAGCTGCCATCTCTTCAGTGAAAGAGTAGAGACTCCAGTGGATTTTTTTTTTCAGCCTACATTTGAAAAACATGGTGACGAGAAGCCTTTTCTGAAGCGTCTTGGTCTTTTCAGAGCCTACAGAAGATTTCTTTCTGCATGTTCTATCTATTTGAAAAGATGTGGGAAGGTAGGGAGTGATCCGCAGCACTCATCAATATGTACATGAGCTCTTTATACAATAGCTAATAAGATTGCTCTCAAAATGTAGTCAGTGATTTATATGAGGGTGGCTGCTAGCATCAGGCTTACGAATTGCTTTGGGATTTGAATAAAGTTTATATTTTTTAGAGAATGGCTCTCCAAGTCTTGATAAACAGTATGTCCAAAGTCCCTCATGTAAGGGCAGTGTTTCAGCATATTGCATCCTTATTTGTCTGTGACGTTCTGCTTCAATGCTGCTGTCCTGCCATGGGGTGAGATGCTTCATTACGAAAGCCCCAGGGCCTTAAAAATAAATCTGTTGTAATAAAACTATATTTCTTTCCCACAAATGTGGAACTGAAAGTGAACTTTTCCTTCTTAACAGCCATTTAGAACAAGTTTTAATTTGATCTGGGAGTAACTTCCCCCCCTTTTTTTTTCTTCTTTTCCTTTTTTTTTTTTCTTTTTTTTTTCCTTATTTTTAAGAAATGATTTTATTTTACCTTCAGCAGAAGCCAGCCTCTCTTCTTCAGTTGTGTGGGGTGAGTTGCTCTGTGCTCAGGCTGAGTTAAGGGTTTGCTGAGGCCACCTGAGGCTTTGGAGACCACCATGGTTAATGTATGCAATCCCACCTGCCTCTGTGGGTGGGAACTGACCCTGGGCTCATTGCTTTTACAGTGCCTGGGATGATGGGGCTGTAAACCCTTTAGGAGTCCTTAGGCACTTCGCTGCAGAAATAACAATTAGGTGCTATGCAGAAATTGGGGAGGACATAGGCAGATCTCTGGTGTGTACACGGGGCAGGTGGGATGGTTCAGCACAGCCTGAGATGGGGATGCTCTGCCATGGTGGGTACCAGTGCAGGGTCACATGCATCTGATGCAATTAATCTCTGAGCAGAAAGGGGGAGGTGGCCCTTGCAAGGCTCCCACAGTTCCCTGTGTGTCCCTGCTTTAGCTGTGATGTCTCCAGTCACTTGGGGATGAAAAACTTGTGGTTTTGTGTCTGAACAGCAGCTCAGACAAGGCTTGTTGTCTGTGACTAGGCTTATAATGCAAATAATAACTACATGGTAATAATATTTAAGCAAAAGATTGGTAGCAGGATTAGGATTGGAATCTAGGTATTTTTTTCCAAGGTTTCCTGGGGTTTTATTGTTAAGTAAATGCTCATCATCTCTACCTGACTGCTTGTCACGCAGCATTTATGGAGAGGGATTCTTATGCATTAGTAACATCTTTTTATAGAGGTTCGTGAGATGAAACTGTGTGGTTGTTTCGCTTCAGAGATGCTCTGTTCAGTACTTCTGGGAGTTGTGTTTCCCACCATTGTTCTGTCCCTGTAAGACTACGACTGGCATTTAATGTGATTTGAAGGTTTAAAACGGGACTTGCTTGTGACCGTCCAGGTTGTTTCCTATACTTTGGGGTGGAAAGAGGGAGTCTGAACCTTTTAAATTCAACAGATCTATTTATTTATTTTGCTGAAGTCAGACAACCTGCCTCCCTCTAGAAGCAAGGTGCCAGATCTGGAACTGGTTTTGGGGAGGGGGCTAGGAAGGAGCCTAAGGAGCAGGTGGCGTTCCCAGCCCCAGGCCATGTCCCCAGGGACAGGTGGAGGGTCCCTGTGGGACAAGGCTCTTCTCTTATCCGTTTCTTTGCCAAAGAGGATGGCCAAGGGGAGCTGGTGCTAATGTTTGGTCCAGGGAATGTGGAGATGAGTGTCTCGCTCAGGGAGAGGAGTGGGGAGGCTGGTGGCTCGTGTTGATGCAGTTTTAGTCCTTTTGAGCAGAAGTAGAAATGCAGCAGTTGCAGGACTCTGGTTGTGTCCCTGCTGTCGCCGCAATGGCCCTTTGCCCTGCTCCTTCCTGATGTTTTCTTACACCCTCTTGTGTAAATGTGGAAATAACCTGTTTTTGGGAGAGCAGGTCTAGCCCATTCTCACTGACATCTAAGCGCCTCATACCCATTGAAGGAAAATTGAGTTGGGTACCTACAGGCTCTTCAACAATGAGGGTCATTGCTTTGGTGTTTGGTGAATTATTTGCTGTATTAGTCAGGTAATGTTCAGAGTCTCAGATGTAAAGTGGGGACTGATCATTGTGGGAGCAAAAACGTAGTGCCTGCTCCAGGGAGAGCATTTCCATTTAGAGACTGGAGATAACCAGCAGCTACTGGGACACGTCGTCACTACATGTTGTATTGCCTGGCCCTTACCAGTGTTTCTGTAATACCATTTTTGGGAGGACAACCAGAAATTCTGCACTTGCATTGTTGGTTTTTTTGGGGTTTTTTTTTGTGATTGGTTTTTCCCAAGCAATTCTCGAAGTAAGGGATGCAGGAAACTGCAGATCTGGCAATCTCAATCTTGGATTCTCTTGACCCTTTCAAAAATGGAACAAACATTATCTGATGCTTTAAAACCTTCCCCCCACAGGGCACTGTGGATGGGAAGCTGAGCGTGTTTAGTTCTTGCAGAGCTGAGCTCTTAAATTAATAGTGCCTGTAGTTATATGTGGCTCTTGTGAAGGAAAATAAGAGAAACATCTTAAAACTTTAAACCTCTCAAGGCCATCCTTGCCCTGCCATGCTGTAAGAAGTGTGTGACTCCATTATATCAGAAGAAATCCTACATGAATGTAGCCGTGTCAAGATGCGCTTAGAGATAAGAAGCCCTCTCCTACTGGGCATGAACCAGTGCCTGCCAGGATCACTCATGGGGGTCTTTCAAGGCTATTGTGGGCTGTTGTTAATGTACCTGGTTTTTGAAAGCATTGCATGTGTTTCAGAAAGCCACAGAGTGATGCTGTAGTTGCTCTGTTCACACCATGTAGATCTCGAGGATTGTTAGTTTCCGTGCTGAAATATTTTTTCTAAAATAACAGTGGATGGCACGTATGTCTGACCAGATCTGCTTTGAGCTCTGGAATGAATATAGGTTGTGCTTTCGTTTTATTTAGGTTTGCTTTAACTAATGAGAAGCACAAGTAAATGTTGTTTGTTGCCTAGAGGGAGATCTTGAATGTGGATCATTAAGAAATGGGGTCAGATGGAGAAGAGAAAATACCACTGTCCCCAAACTGGAACTTGCAAACCCGTGCACTGTGCAACGCCCCACGGAGCTCTAAATCTTCTGTCAATGCTGATGCGATTGCGATGGTGTGCAGTGCTGATAGCAGTGCCTGGCTTCAGGGTCTGTGCCATCCCTACATGTCACAACCACTGTGTTTCAGAAGGCTGGATTGCGTTTCCTCCTGGAGAGTTTGTCTGATTGCAGACAGCAGATAACGATTTGAAAATGAGTTTGGTTTTAGTAATAAACCTTTATGGCTCTTGCTAAGTGGGTCTCTCCAGACTGGTTGGGGCAGAGGAGCGGCTCCAGCTGACCTCTGATTTGGGAAGACTGCCAGCCCACGTGGAGGTAAGATGAGGTTGTCGAGAAAAGGGGAAATAAAAGATTTTTCTACCACTTATTCTGAAAACTCACAGCTTGGTAAAATATGTTTCTCCAAAATTCTGAAAAAAATATTGAATTAATGTAGCTGTAAGTTATGTGAAATGAAATCCAAAGGCATTAATTAGCATTCCGAACCATATGGTCACACAAATCCGGAGACCCACACAACTGCATTTTCGTATCTGATGTTGACACGTGAAAATTCATCAGTTTGCAGCTAGAGTTGTCTTAGTTAATTTAACTAATACTATAACATTCCTGAGATGCATCATTACACCTCATCATGTAAATATAAACCAGGATGATTAGGGGAGAACCACTCGCTTCAAAGAATTAATATAGCTGAAAAACTGCTTATAATTTAGAAGAATTAAAGGAAGATGCTAAATACATCTCCTTATGCCCCTTTCCTAAAGCCAGACTTTTATTAGTTTACACAGTACCTGATTTCTGATGGTGTATTGGCTTATTTACACTTGTTTCTGTGCCGTCACAATGGTCATGTGTTTGGGGCTGTGATGCACGTTCTGAATGGGTGCATTAAGGAGGAGATTTTTCAGCTTGGTGGGCTGAAGAGACAACTTAGCTCTCAAAAAGTGTATTCTCCGATATGAGCTCACCATTGTCATGCCTTGGAAAGAAGAAATTATGCCCTCAGGGAGAGGGAGCTGGAAGGCAAGCCAACGTTTCGGCTGAAATGCTGACTGGGGTCTTGCCTGGGCTGTGGTGGGAAGTGGAGCTAGGTCCACCTCTGTTGTCATTGACCAGGAGCCTGGTTGGACCTTCTGTGTTTGTGTCTGATCTTTGGCATGGGGAGATGAAGAGACTTGAGTCTCCTGTTGTGCATCAGTTTAACTGGAAGCTGTCTGCTCTGAGGTAAATCTAAGGCAGATGCATGTCGCAAGAGAATTGGGTTCAAAAGGTTGATATGTTCCTGATGTCTGCTTAGACACTGTTTTTTTTTTTCCCCTGATGGTTAACTGTCATGTTTTGTGTCTTAGATATCTGTGCAATGTACGCATGTAGAAGGAGACAGAATACACCCCTTGTGATTACAGCAGTCAGCTTGCAGACCTAGGTGGCTGGCAACAAAAATGTTCACGGAGATTTTCCCTCCATTTGTGTGTACAACGTTGGGGCTGCATTGGTGACGAGCTGACCAAGGGACACCAGTTCAAGAAAGCAACGGCTGCACTGCAGAGTTCTGTGTGATTCTCTGCCAGCTCCGCCGTCATTTGGAAATCTTGTCCTTGCGAGCAAGACCGACTGCTCTGGACCTCCTCCACTGCATGGAAGCCAACATGCAAAGCAGCTATGTTCTTGTGGTCGCCTGTTTTTTTTGGTAGGAATTTGGGACGAGCCTCCTACAGAACAGTAGTCCTTGGAGGACTGGGCTTAGCGTGAGATTGTGGATGTCAGGAACAGGCCTGAGAGCAACAAATTGATTTGAAAATTGTGATATTGACTTGTGAACCACTGTTACTAATTGAGTAAGCGGCAATAGGACATGAAAGCGTTTTCCAGGGGTCATCTAGCCCAGCTCTCTGCCCTAAAGCAAGACTAGCTCATCTCTAAATAGATGTTTCTATAACCTGGTCTTGAAAACCTCTGCAGATGGCAATTCCATAACCTCACGAGGCAGTGACTTCCAGTGTGACATTGTTGTTCCCAAATGGAAGGCTTTTCCTAACCTCTAACATAAATATTTGTTGTTGCAATTTAGGTTTGGTTTTGCCTTGTCCGATGTGCTGTAGGAAAGGAGAACAGGCTATTCTTTGCAGCTACTTGTCATGTATTTTAGAGATAGTTATCATGTCTATCCTCAGTCTTCGCTAGACTAAACAACCTAGTTCCTTCAGTCATTCTTTGTAGGTCATGTTTTCTAGGCTGCAAAGAAGTCTTGCTCCCCAGTGGACTGTCAAATCAATCTGCTTCCTTTTTTTGAAGCATTATGCCCCAAACCAGCTGGCTGTGCGAGGGCGATGCTAAGCAGAGAGGGTGGAGTTGGTACAGGCTGTCTGCTGGTCACCAGGAGCTCAGTGTGCCAATCTCTACAGGGAAGAACAAGCTCTTTGAGCAAGGCATCATAACCGGCACACATGCTTCATGGCCTGGCCTCAGAGAGGAAGAAACCTCCTCAGTCTGTGGGCCAGTGCCTCTGAGGTTCTCACATGTCCAAGTGGGTTGTCAGAGCTTCAGGGGAGTTTCCAGCCTAGGCTGAGATTGTTGGTGGGGCTACAGGGTCCCTGAAGTATCTGAGCAGGTCTTTGCTTTCATAGTCCTGACTTCCATTTTTATTGTTTATATCTTTTCTATCAAGCAGAATTACATGAAAAAGAGAAGACTGTGGGAAGGGAGCAGAATACTTAATTTCTCCCCTTGGCTCGTGTAGCGAGTTACCTGAGTTTCCAGAGAACCTCTCAAGCTTCGCCTCTTTAAAAACTTGGCAGGTTGCCATTGCTCTAGGAATTTAATTTTTTTTCTTTACTGCTAATGTTTCAGCTGATTTAATAAGAAACTGTTGGAGTGTGTTGTGTAGCGGACCTTGTGCAATGAAACCAAACCAAGGGACCATCCTTATTGTCTTAGCGTGACACAAGTTGAGCAGCCTGCTCTGCCTTGAAATCACAGTTTGTGCTTGGGCTCAAAACAGACCTCAGAGAAAGTGGTTGCATGGGAGGGGCCAGCTACCCAGCATGTTTTCTTCAGCAGCAAAACTGATTGCTCACGAGCCTCTCCTTCCTCACCACCAATCTGCCATAAGTTACCTTGTCCTCTTCTACAAGGACCAGGAACTCCAGCATCAAAGTCAAGCCACCTCCTACAATCAGACGTGTATGGTAAAGGCACCTCAGCAAAGCAAGCTCCCAAAACATGGCCAACAGGTACCTCGCAGCTAAGCCGCCTGCCCAAAGCCGGGCATGAAGCCCACGTCCCAACTGGCGTTACCTGTGGCAAAGGAAGCCCTCCAGCCTTTTTCCCAGAGCTCAGGATCACACCCTTGTGCATTTTTCTCTGTGCTCGTTGATGGATGCCGCTTCCATGTTTTCCCCTCCCTGAACGCGTGGGCCATGTGCCAGCCCCGCGAGTTGTGCAAGTGCTCGGCCTTGCGAGCCTGCCAGGCGCGGCGATGTCGCAAGAGAACTCGGGGCTGTCCTTGCGGCGTTTTGAGGCGATAATCCTGATTTCCCATTTCTTCAGTACTGGCAACAGTTTGAAAGGATGGAAGATAATTACCCTGTGAATTAGATTTTATTTCCTACCAGGTCTTTTGTCTGTACCAGGTAGTCTTAAAACTTGAGCATTTCGGAAGGAGAATTTCGTAACACATGACTGATAATTCAGCAGTTCACATGTGGATTTGACCTTGGAGTGTTTGTACAGACTCGGTGGAGCTGTTGAATACAAATGTTTTTTTTTTTACTTCCTCAGTATTTGCTAAACATTTGGGTCTCGATCATCTGCTGACTCGCTGTTTCGAGCTGCAAACTCTGCCGTTTGCACCCCTCCTTTCCCCCTGCCACACCACGGGTTAAACAATAACCGAGGCGGGACGTTCAGCGGATGGGTGAAGCATCTCTTGGAGCTTGAAACCAGGGCTCTGCTCCAATACAGAGCAAGATTTATGGCCTGGTGGATAAATTTGATTTAGCAGAGCTGAAGCTGAAATAAAATGATTGTATCGTATTGCAGTGTGTGTATGGGAGTGTGGGTGGGGGTTCAGGTGGGGCTCAGATACCTCCTGAAAATGTTCCCTTTTCTTTTCTGTCCTCCCTCTCCTTTAAAACCTCACTAAAGCAGTGAGGAAAAACAAAGCAAATAGGTTTGGAAAGGATCACTTCTGGGTGGCTGACTTCAGAAGGATGGGTAATTTTAAAACAACAGTGTTATTTCTTTGAGGTTGAACTGACTCAGAACATTTCTTCTCCCTTTTCTCCCACCCCAAGGGATAGATTTTGTTTTGTTGGAAGTACAGGTCCAGCCTGAGAAAATTTTTAAGTTTTCCTTATTAAATGTTTTGGGGGGAATCCTCATGGAGAATTCAGCCTGTGTGTTAAAATCTTTGATAAACAGTCTGTACCTTTGTGCATGTTTCTTTCTCTGCTCCTTCACTGACCTGCTTTGAAACACCTGGCACCTAAAACAGGGAAAAGGCAGTAAGAAGATCCTGGCAGTTGAAGGAAAGGAGGATGGAAGATCAGCGTGATCTGTCTACTCTATCCAGTATCCTGCTGGGATTAATGCTTTGGCTCATGATTGTTTGTTTGTTTGTTGGTTTTGGACAGAAGATGGGATTCTATTGACGAAGTGCTGGATGGAGGCAGACCAAAGCTGTGGAACAAGCCAGGCCAACACTGTAAGCACAGCCTCATCTGGAGAGGACAGGCCTGTGCCTGGCTTCAAAACTCACATTCAGGTTGTTGCTGCCCCAGTCTGAGTAGGTCTGTCGCTGGCTAGGATGCTTTTTGATATGTATTTTGCGTTTAACCCCCCATTCTTAGTGTACTCTCCCTGGCTGAGAAGGGTAGACTAGCAGCACATCCATATGATGGTGGGAAGCTGGTCCCATTTATTCCTGAGTTTCCTCAATGCAGAAGAGATGTAGAAAGTTTCTTGGATGTGGTTGTATGCTCCAGAGCTCCATGTGAGGGGATGAGAACCAGCCAGCCGCATGCTATAACATCCTTGGGATTAAGTGATCTCTTCCTGGAAAAAAAGGAAAGCAGGAGAGGAATCTATCTGGGCATCGTAGAGAGGAGAGATGACTTCCTCCTGGGAGCAAAGCAGATCTCCTTCACCATGCTTCAGAGCTCTATGTTGCCTCCAGGAGCCTTCAGCCATGCAGACTACCATGGATTACTTTAATATAGTCAATCCAAAGCTTAATTTTAGGAAGGCTACAAGCAAACTGGATTGGGGAGATGGGTCTTCTCCCTACAACTAGTTTTCATGAAAATGATTTGGAGGGTGTACCTGTACCTTGTCATGGAGCACAGTGCAGGGATGGACGGATGCCTGTGGGAATGAAGGCTGTAGTGGTGGATCCGGGCGTAACGTAACCTCCTCCGGGGAGAGTTGTGCGTCAGGACTTGTTCACTTGGCCGCAGCGCTATCCTGCTCTACTCGCTTGAGATCTGCCCGGCATCGCTCTTGGTTCTCCCTGCCACACCTTCTGGGAGCAGATAAGCACTTTTGGGGGATGATGTAAGTTTTTCCATGTTCCAATGCTATAACACTGACTTTGGGGCAGCAAAGCAAAACTACATCCTACCTAATAATAAAGAGTGCTGCTCAAATATATTCAACTGCTTAGTTTCAGATCTTGTGCAATCTGGAGAAGCAGTTGATGTCCATGGAAAATGGGCGATCCCGATACAACTGTAATACTGAGTGAGGGTGGTTGTCAGAGTGCACAGGAGATTTATTTACAATACAAATATGTATTTACAAATCGAGTAATACCAGTAGCGCTTGCAGTCTGTGAGAAGCATGTTTGGACATTTTGAGGGCACAGACGTTTTCTGGCATTGAAGACTATAGTCAGTAGGAACCCTGCTCCTTCCATTAAAAATAGTGTTTATAATTGGTCGGTTCAAAATTCACCAGTACAGATCATTGCCTTCCAGAAGCAGCGTTTTATGCTTTTCATTGGACATTGCTTACAGCATCAGTGGACAGCGCAAGGAGAAAATGTGCTCATTAGATATGAACTTAATTGAGAGTGACATGGCTGGGTATTAATATTAGTCTTGCCGCAGGCTTTTCCTTTCCTTTTTTGTGTTTATAGTCACGCTAGTAGATACTGAGCATGTTATCCGTTTACCAAATTCCACAACAGCACCGTCAATAAAAGGGATAGATTTCCCAGTTTCTTTCTAAATGGAGATGCAGCATTAGCTGTCCGTCTCCTCCAGATGCAGGAGCAGGAGCAGCAAAGCAGAAGGGCAGGGCTCTGCCTGGCTCTGAGCACCGGGTCACCCTTGCTACTGATGTGACCTTTTTTGGATGGTATTTCTGTTGGCAGGAATCTGTGTCTGTGGTGGATGCGGTGGCTTATGGAATTTAACTTGGCATTTGTTTTTCTGGGGGAATGGTCTAGTGACAAGAAGCTGATGCAGATTTCTTTGGGGTCCTGTCCCTGGGCACTCTCACCCCTTTCCCCTCCCCCCCAAATATGCTTGGGAAAAGACATAAATTAATTAGATTAAATGGAGGGGTCCTTTTTCACTGGCAAGAAGAGAAGCACGCTGGGAAAGGCGGGTGAGCGCTGGGCGCTGACTGGCGCGGAGGGAGGCGCTGATTTGTATAAAGAGCGGGATGCGCTCCTTTGTGCCTGAGAGGTTTCCCGTGTAAGGCAGAGCAAAGATGCTGAGTGTGTTGCTGTCACGACTAATTCAACTCTTTTTGGTACATAAGCTTTTTTTTTTTAGGGCACTCTTCTTTTTTTTTCCCAGCTCTTCCTTGCCCCTGCGCGCTCTGTACGTAGACCTGCGAGGCGGGGGAGGGCGCAGATGGCCGTCGCAGGGTGACGTGCGGCTGCACGGTCCCCAGTTCCACGCGCTCTCCCGCTGCTCACGCCTCAGGAGGAACAATTATGCAGAGCAGTTTGTCCCCCAAGTCAGTGCCATCTGTGCAGGGCGCCTTGTTTGCAGAACAAAAGGATTTGGAGGGGCTGAGGGGCTATGACTTAAAACCCTTAGTTGAAAAGAAGAAAGGATGCTGTCACCCCCTTCCAACTGCATGCGGGAGCGTTGTTCCCTCCCAAAATGTGCAGTGTCACTTTTATTACCTGCAGCCGTGCCAGTGCGTGGCAGCGTGGTGTTTATTTGGGGACAGGGTGATAGATACAGTCATTCTGCCTGCTACTGATACGTTTTGTTTTGTTTATATATATTTTACAGGGTTCGGTCTGACAGTTTTGTCTCCTGGGTAATGAAGCTGAATTATTAAAGGCTCTGAAATTAACACTGTCATTTTTAATAATTAAAATAAAGTAAATCTCAGCCTGTTTCACGAGTTAGGTTATTTCCTCTTCCTGATTTTGAAGGTGCGTGTGAACTTGTTTGGAAGAATGTGAGCACTCAGGTAGCTTGGTTTTAAAATTTTGTTTAACAAAAATATGGGGGAAAACCCTAGGTCTCCTGTAGGTCTCTCAAAGCATCCAAACCTTAAAAGACAAGAGAGCGGTAGGTGGGGAAATCAATGTATGGGAGGCACTGCTGGTAGGAATCTTTCTTGCCCACTGCTCTAGGCAAATACTGGAGAATAAGAATGTGTTGGAGAGTATCCTAGAGCAGGGAAGGAGCTTTACAGATAGGTTATTTTCTTTTTTTTTCATGAATTTGCAACACTACCCTCAAAGTTTTTACTGACCCAATTATCTCATGTGTTTAGATCTTTTAAAAATTTTTCTTCTAACATTTTAATTTCATTTTTCAAGTCAGTATTGGAAATTCCTGTTTGCTGTGGATTCGGGAATGCTTCTTGTTTGCTGTTTGGGAATTGTAGGATGGTGGATTTCAAGAAGCCTGATTTGGTTAACTCCAGTGTTAAGACTGAGGTTCTGGTCTTTGTTCTGGGCCGGTTGCGCCCAGCTCCATGTCTATGAATGACTCGGGCTTATTTCTTTTGACAAGGGTTTACAAAATCTGGCTCTTACCTTTCCGTAACAGGTTTTATCATTTCTTGCAGAGTCAAGAGCTGTAAGCGTGGGTAGAGACATCCACGTGTGTGTGCAGCAAGGGAAGGGGATGCTCCTTATGGGAGTGGTCAAACGGGCACGGAAATGCTCAAGTCTGTTGAGCTGTTGCCTGCTGGGGATGAGCATTTTGTGGCAGTGAAGACGCAACAGGAGTCAAAGCAATGGCCAAGAACGGCTGGAGGGTAATTCATGCTGGAGGGGACCTCAGGAAATCTCTGCTGCAACCTCCTGCTCAGAGCAGGGTTGGCCATGAGATCAGAGGAGCTTCCTCAGGGCATTGTTCTGTTGGAGCTGGAAAACCTAGAAGGCTGGAGACCACAGAGCCTCTCTGAGCAGCCTGTTGCAATGCTGGACTGAAGGAACGAGGAAGATCCGCAGGCCAGTGAGTCTTTCTGTGTCTCTGCTTGTGTGTGTGGTGATGTCTAAAACCGCAGAGAAGGTCACAGGTGGGTTAGGAGAGCTGGAGAAGTGAAGGAGTGGCTCCAGCCCCAATAGATTTAACTGGTTTGTCTGTGCACACCCAAGACTTTTTATTGATAAATGTGCTGTATATCCTTGGTGACGCGGTCTGTTATGGCAACAGCTGGCTCCAAGTTTGCAGCCTGCAAAGGAGGTGATGGAGAGCTTGGCGTTGGCCAGGGCAAGGGCTGGGGCTGAGGGGCTGGTTTTTCTAGGTGGGGGGAATATGGGCCGTGAGCTCCAGTCGCCACATGAGACTTCACCACTACTCTCAGTTCCCAGCTGCTGCCTGTTGCTTACCAAAAAAGCGCTTGAGGATGTGGCTTTGCCTTGTGAAAAGTCAGCAGCTCTTTAGCTTCAGATTGATCACCACGTGAAAGAGAGGAGATGGTGTTAAGGCCCTGGATTGGGCCTCATGGGACTGGGATTGGCTGCAGACTTCTTGTGTGACCTTGGGCGAGTCACTGAGGGGCTGGCGGGAGGTGCTGGAGAGGGGTCTGTTGTGGTCCCTGTCCTTGAGGGGTTTGCAGGCTTCTGCATTCTTGCTCCATCTTGCACCTCTTTGTCACCACTAAACATTTGCAGGAAAATGAGAAGCATTCTCAAATAATGTTGATGTTTAAGCACGTATTTTAAAGATTTTAAACTTTGTCTACTCTCTAGCCCGTATTCCCTCTCTTATTCCCTCGCAGAGGATTGGGCGAAGTATGAGGGGATCACTCCAGACGTGTGTGATCCTGAGGAATAATCACGGGAGCATCTCCTAGACCACTTGCAAAGAAACATTTCAGCATTCAGATGCCAAACTGGTACTTCAGAAACCTCCTTCAGATGAAATACTTGGCAAATCCATTTTCACATCTCTGAAACTGTGGGAAGATTTTTTTAGTTGGAAAATCTGGTTCAGCCCCTTCCTAATTTTCAGGAAAGACTGAGGGAAGGATTATGACCAAACCCTAATTTTGCAAATGAGGTAAGGAAGGAAAGCCAGTATAATAAAACCACAGGGTAATGTGTCATCTTGTGCCCTTTCTTCACACAGTAGGCACATATGGTTTAGCTGTAATCATGTGTGAACTTTTCTTCAAGTAAATCTTCTGGAATATGTTTTGCCAAAGGAAAAAAATCTCAGTAATACCAGATCTCATGATATCTTCCTGCTGTTTGGGGCATGCAAATTATGGGCAAGTTTCTAATGTGTTAAGTTCCCACAAGCCTAAACCAAATCCTTAAGGAGAAGCCAGTGGGAAAGACATTTCCCAAGACAGCAGGACTTTTTTTTTTTTTTTTTCCCTAGCCTTGCAAAGAGTTTTTAGGGTTTTTTATTTAATAAGCATCAATATTAGCTAAGATTCCTCCTCACAGGAACAAAAAGCATTAACTTTCCCATTGCTACATGGGCACGTTGCCTGAGAAAGGTCTGGTGGATTCATTCTGTTGGGGCTCAGTGCTCCCAACGTTTTCATATTGATGTCTTTGAACTGACTTCTTGATGCTGAGCAGATGAAAGCCTTGGGTGACCATGCAGGAGGGTGTGAGAAGCTGCCCTGGGGATGAGCAGAGGGCAGTGGGGCTGGGAGGTGCAGGTGCAGGGTGCTGATGTGCAGATGGGTGCTGATGTGCTGACGGGTGCTGCGAGAGCAGGTTTGGTGCCTCTCAGGGGCTGCGATGGCAGGGGAGGAACCTTGCTGTGGGATCACACCTACCAGCGATGGAAAAGCCCAGCTGGCTCACCCTGCCCATTTCGCCAGCCCTCACAACAAATTGGCCCTCTAATGTGCATAGTCTTCCCAGGCGGCTGCTTTTCCAAACTGGTGATCCCCAAATCTGGCTGATACCGGCCATTGTTGTTATTTTCTTGGTTTCTGAGTGCTGCATCCCATTGCAGTCTAGGAAGTAGACACGAAGCATTTGCCCAGTATCTTTTTCCCAGGTAAACATTGTTTTAGATGCCGCAGCTGGATTATGCAATGTGATGGGCGTGGACGGCCTTTTTTTCTGCCAGCGGTAGAAAGGGAAAGTTGTTTTGCTAAGATAAAAGTGGGATTTTCTCCAATAGCTTGGTGCATGATATAACATCCCTTTCTCAACTATGTTGTCCTTGGCAGCTGGGACAGCTGGAGCTCTGCTTTTTGGGGAAGAGGCAGTGGATGAATCAGACAAGGTTTTGGGTGGGCATCATTTTTGACCAGGGTTTTCAACAGTTCCCTGTTCTCCAGGGGAGACAGAGGGGTTGGCTCTACGTGCGGCTTGGGTGGCACGCGGGGATGGCCTGGGTGCTGACTGCGCCTGTCCCCTCCGGCTGCCTGTGCTTCTAGGCCAGCCTTGCTCTCCTCTTGCTGCTGCTCTCCGTACGCCCGTCAGCTGCGACGCAGCTCCCGGCTGCGTCCTCGTGCCGTTGCCCTCTGTGGATCTCACCAGGGCTTTGCTGTTGCTGTTGTTGGGGCTCTGCCACTGGCTGCCAGCTGCCTGCGTCTGCACGGCAGACGTCTTCCCCAGATGCCGGCGAGGCTGTTTGTGCTAAAATTAGAGCGGCGGGTTGTGGGTCCCCAAGCGCCGATGGTGGCACGTGCGTCACCGTGGGGCTGCCTGCTCCCCGCTGCGGCGAGGCTGCGGGCAGGGCTGCCCGGGAGAGCCGGTCTGCAGGCAGCTGCCTCGCCCCACGCTCCTGTCTCTTCTGCCTTGGCAGCACCCAGCCGGCACCCCAACGGTCGGAGCGAAATAAAACAGTTTGTGCTCTTGTGCAGCAGTCTGAACGGCAATTTGGAGGCCAAGATGGAAGAGAAGGAAGAGTTACATTTTCTGTTTTGTATCTGTGCTTTCTTGCCCTTGATGGTGTCCTTTAGGGGCAAGAACACAGACAAGTGATAATATGTGTGCATTGTTTTAATATCATTAATTATAATTCACAAAAGATTTTTAGAAGTCAAGGATGACCCAGTAACTATGGTAAATTACCTGTGATAAACTTTCCAAGTGCTTTGTGTAACGAAGGCCCTGTAACTCTTCTGGTGATTACAAATCCACTGAGTAACAGTATAGTACCTTAAAAAGCTGCCACTTATTCCATGGAAACATGAGAATAATTGTAAAATATTCTGTTATGGTGTTTAGTTAAAGTTATTGTCACTAAACTTGTGCTTCTGGCATCTGAATATTTAAGAACCTCTTTAAAAATGAAGCCAATGGGAGTAAAAGCAAAAAAACCCAAGGCATGAATTTACCCTTTCTCCACTCTTCTAAATTAAAAGTCATTACCAAGAGCAAAAGTATTTGCACTTCATTACATGGGGACTGACTTTTCCTATCAAGGGATCGTGAGATTGTGAAGAAAATTCAGTTCAAGGATGATCCCAACTTGGAGTCTGTTAAGTAGTGTCTGTCATCTTCCCTTCTCCAGTCAAGCTGTATTAATCTGTCTGAAAGCTCACATTCCCAAGGGCCACCCAGCGCTTGCTGTACTGTGGCAGTGACCTGAAGGAGAGTGTGGTGTGTTACTTGTGTTATTTAGTAGAAAAGCTGAAAGTAAATTTTTTACCTAACCAGAACAACCAGTGAAACCAGTGGTTAAAGTGCTAGAGGATCCTAAGCCAAGAGGCACTTTTTTTCCATTACCTCTATCCTGGACTTGCCCATCTCTATGTCATCACGTTTGTCCCAGAGACCCATTACCCCTTTGTGAGGCACACACATAGCCCATCTGGTAGTAATGAGACATGGGTATTCGAGTTGGCCAAATTCATCCCTGAGGTCATTTCAGTGACTTCAGTAGAATTAAACCAGGGCTGAATTTGCTCCTGAATCTTTGTGTTTGTGAATTAATTTCATGGAATCTACTTTTAATCATGCCTTACCTAATTATACCAGATTTACTATTGCAAGGGAGGAATGCTATATGCAAAACAAGCACAGAGTGTATGGCCATCCTCTCAGGTGAATGTTACATTGGTGCTGTGTGTGACTTGTGGCAGTGGTATGTATATATATATATGCCAAATGCACCAGTATGAAAGGACGTATGAGATCATAGAATCATAGAATCATAGAATGGCTAGAGTTGGAAGGGACCTTCAAAGGTCATCTAGTCCAACCCCCCTACAAGGAGCAGGGACATCCCTGACTAGATCAGGTTGCTCAGATCAGAAGGGACCTTTGGGATTGGTGAATGTGGTCTTGTGCCATAGCAAGCACTCCCACTTGATGCTGCCTGCCTTGTGAAATTTTTCATAGAATCATAGAATGGTATGGCTTGGAAGGGACCTTTACAGGTCATCTAGTCCAGCCCCCCTGCAAGCAGCAGGGACATCTCAAACTCGATCAGGTTGCTGAGAGCCCCATCCAACCTGGCCTTGAATGTTTCCAGGGATGGGGCATCAACCACCTCTCTGGGCAACCTGTTCCAGTGTTTCAACACTCTCGTTGTAAAAAGTTTATTCTTTACGTCCAGTCTGAATCTACCTCCCTCTATTTTAAAACCATTACCCCTTGTTGTGTCACAACAGGCTTGACTCTATTCTGCTTGTATTGCAAGGCTGTTCCTGAATATCATACCTCCTTTTCCTAATTTCTAGCTTGAACATCTTCAAATCTACTCTATGCTCATATTTTCATCCCTTTCAGCTGCTGAACGTTTTGCTTTCCCTGCCATCTTGTTGCCCAAGGCAAATGCTGCTGAGTCCTAAAGGAACACAAATCTGTCGGTGTGAATTCTGAGTTCTGGTATCATTATGTCCCTTTCATCCTAATAACAGTGTCTAACCTCATGATATATGCTGTGGATGTCATAGGCAGTCCTGCAAAATTGCTCTTAACCCTTCAGCTCCCTCCTGGGAACCTGTGCTGGTGCAGTACACTGGAAGAAGACCTATAGAGGGATAGTCAAGGGCACCTTAAAATTCCCCATTTGTTATTACATTTACAGAGAAACATATTTGAGGCAGTTTTAGCTCACAAAAAGGACACTGTAATTCCTCTGGTGCGTGCTGTGCTGCCGTGCCTTGCAGCTCCCTGCTCAGTGTTTTCACCTGGGGTGCTCTCCCTGGGCTGTTTTGAGGGAAGATGAGTATCGGTGCAGGGGAGCGTGTGGGGTTTTGCCGGGGATGTGCAGCACTGCGCATCTGTCTTCTCACCTGTGCTAGTGAGCAGGACGTGCCCCTGCCCCATCAGCTGTGCTGGGCACGTGGGCAGTGGCGAGGAGAAGACAGCCTGGTGCCTGAAGTGTGGGGCTTGGGGGTAGGCGAGGAAGACTCTGTTGCTGTGCTGAAGGCTCGTGATGCACAGCTCTGATCCAGCAGAGCATATGGAGGTATGAGTGACCCTAGGCGCTGGGTTTTTTATCATTCCTCAGGTTACGGAGCTGTTCAGCCAGGGTGTAATACTTCCTTACCTCTGCGGGAAGCTTCACTTAGCTTCATTGATATCTAGTTTGTTCACATTTTTCCTCCTCATGGGGAGGCCCAGGACAGAGCTTGTGGTGGAGGTTTGTGTGGCACCATTGGAGCTGTATAACAACACATCGCACTTTTTGTTCTGCTTAGCCGAATATCCTGCGCTACGGAAGGGAAAAAAACAGCGGGGAGCTATTAGCTCCGGTTCGGAGATGAAGCGCTAGGCATGTGGTTTCACAGGCGGCTTCCACTGACCTCGTGTTGGGTGGCTGCCAAGGGCTGGTGTGGGCTCCCCATGCCCAGCTGCACGTCCCCTCCTGCCTCGTGCCAGCCCCAGCCGGAGACGCTCTGCATCACTGGGTCATCGCGGGATGCCGTGGGGTAGCATTGTCCCTTTAGGCAGCTGCCTGTGGTTGGATGGACACAAAAGCCAAGGTCTTGCCCATCGTTAGTGGCAAGCTTTTAAGTAGAAGATAGACTTTCAAGCTCCCAGGCTTTGGCTCCCTGCCTCCCCCAAACTCCATTCCTTGCCCTCCTGCCGTCCCTTCTGCAGAATTTCCCAGATCTGGAATCTCTAGCTGACTCTGGTGTCTTCTGTGGCCGAAAACAGCACTTTTATGCATTAAGGGAGTAAGTAGGAAGGAGAAGCCCTTGCATTTTTGTCATACCACTGTAATGCATTTTACTTGAGGAAGCGTTTGTTAAAAGGGTTGAATAGGGTTGGAGCAGATAACTTTGGGCCTCTGGGCATGCTGGAGCTTGATGGGCATGAAGCTCTTTCTGTCTCTGCCTCTGTCAGAGAGTTGCAGAGCCATCGTATCAAAGGCTGGCACAGCTACCACAGCACTCGCTTTTCTCCTCCTTCTGGCAAGAAAATTTCGGGGAAACCATTTGTGTTATTTAACTAATGATGACTAATACTCGGGAGTGGGTATCTATGCAATGTAGGATTGTGCTTGTTGGAGGTCTCAGCACTTCTGTTTTCTGTGCCCAAGAACACAGAAACACTTTTTTTTTGTTCTCTAAAAAGATAAAAATGAAAAATATTTTGCAGGAATCCTTTTAATTTCCCTGTTTTTGAGAGTGAATCATCCTGAAAATGAGTTCTCTAAAAGCACCCATCTCAACATTTGTTGAGGCAAAACTGAGTGATAAGTGGTTTTGAGGGAGAAACAGAAAAGCCCTGGAGACCCTCGTCTCTTCCGCACTCTTGTGCGCTTTTGAGGGATTTCTGTCCCAGTGCTGGGTGACAGTCAGATCTCCAGCATCTTCCCTGCTCACTGCCTTGTGCGTGGAGGCAGGAGGATTACACTCTGTCCCCTCACATGGGACCTGTCATAGGGACAAGGGACATACATACCTCCATGATTTTGGAGGCTGGTCTTGGCTCCCAGTGCCAGCTGAGGGTGACTGGAGGAGCCCTCAGCTCTGAGGGTGAAAGGCAGCTGGGCTTTGGCAAATGTACCCCCGTGCAGTCCCATCTCGCTTGCTGCAAGGGGAGCAGCAACCCTCAGCCTGGACACTCCGAACTGGGCATGGTCTGAACAGCTCCTTGGAGGATCCTGGGCGGCTCGGTACGCCGGAGCAGCCTGATGGGGCACCCCAACATTAATCCACTCTGTGGTATGTGCAGCTGGTTGGGCTGAGTTCACCAGGAGCAAACCTTTTGCCTTGGGTGTGCTGTTTTCAAGCACCACATTATGACTTGTGTATTGCTCTGCTTTGGCCTGAGTGTCCTGCTGCTGGGTACTCATGAAACCTCCCAAGGTCTGAGCAGCCTCTGTTTAGTTTAATTTAGGTTGTTGTTTTTTTTTTTTTAAATTATTTGCCCAGTTGCAATCTTGCTCTTTTCTCCCCATCGCCTTTCAGGACAGCGCCTGCTTCCTTCCTAAAGAAGCTGTTAGCTTGCATGCTCCCAACCAAAATGTTAGCTCAGCTGTAACAGATGGATGGGTATGGGTATCATGTGGTAACTTAATGAATAATATCTATCACCTAATTTCCAGAAAGTTGGCATGTAATGAGGCTGGTGCCATGATTATTACCTCTGTAAATCATGACTTTAAGATGATGACAATCCCTCCTGCCCCAAGGATACAGGACAGCCAGACAGTGATGTACATTTAATTGCTGTGTGAGAGAGGCAATGTGTTCGGGAGCATGCCATTGCCTCTAAATTATATTCTGCAGCACAGACGCGAGAGGTGATCAGTGCAGACTGGAGGGGAGGGAGGGCCCTGCCATGCCGTGAGGTGTGGTGTATATGTGTGTGTTTATTCACTTGAGCCAGCCTGTGGTGGTGGTGTGAGCTGGCCGGGGTGGGATGGAGGTTTGGCTCCCAGGTTTGCTTTCTCGGTCTCTCCCCAAGACTGAAGAGGTGGGGGATGGAGAGGGGATCGCTCACAACTGCGTAGAGATGCTTCTTTTGTTTTTCCAATGAGTGTTTGTGGTGGATACCTCTGTGGACAGAGGTCTGTGACCTCCCAAACAACGGCCTTGGCTTGGGGGATGAAAGCTGCCAAACCTCTGTCCAAGCCTCCTCCCTCTGCAGGAAATCTCTATCCCTGTTTTCTTCCTACCACAAACCATAAAAGCCATAAAGCGGAGCTGATGCCCACATTGCAGGCTCTCAGCTTGCTCATGCAGCTGCTTCCTAGCCAAGGGAGGTATCCCTGCTTGCAAGGGTGATAAGGACTGTCTTGTTCCTCACCAATTGATTGATTAACACCTCCTAGTAAAATTATTACTTTGCTGGGCTTCTAAGGTATCTTTCATTAGGTGCTGTGCTATGACAGTTGACAGGGATGTGGCTGGATTGTGGATGAATTGGATATTGCAGCTGACCCTTGGTAAGCAGCTACTGCCAGCTTGCATGTACAACTGGTTAGTGCTGCTCTTTATGGCTGTGTTGCCCTTCTTACTTGGGTATTTCTTCGTGTTTGTTTAATTTTTCTTTTCCTTTTAATTCTGCTCCCATCTCCCTGATGGTCAGCATGGTTACCAGGTGGCTGGTTGTGGGGCAGAGCCATGGGCACGCTGCTGCTCTGGTCCGCTCCTCCACTTCGGTGCTTCTGAGCCATGTGATGAGCAGAGGTGACAATATCCTTAAAACTGACAGTGGCTGCTTTGGGTCTGGCCGAAGATCCCCCTGGCCTGATGTCCTGTCTCCAGCAGTGCCCAGAGGATTTAAAACAAGGGCAATATGATGATCACATATGATGAATATGTGCTCAGCCACTAGTGATTTGCAGCTCAAGCACTTCCCCAGCCAGCGGTATTACCTTCAGGTTTGGTGGCCCCTGTGCAGCCATCATCATCAGCATCATGGCTGCTTCCAGCAGCCTCCAAACCCAGATGCTTGCCTGGTTTGTGGGGAGATGGCTGTAAAACCAGTAGTAATGTAATTGCCTGGATAATGTGAGCTATAGGCTGCTTTCAAAGCCACCCATCTCTGACTCGCATGAGATGGGACTGCTCAGCCGTGTGATGGTGGCCGTGTGTTGCAGATCTGCTGAGGTGCTGCAAGAGGAGACCCACAATGCAGGTGGACCCTTGTGTGTGCAAGGGAGCTGCATGCCTGAGTTAGCCTCTTGTCCTTCTCTCATGTCTCCCACAGCAGTGACCAGTGTCACCCCCCTCTGGCCCTGGCCTGAAGGGCTTCTGGCTGGAAACGTGGGCAGGTTCTGCAGAAGGATGGTGAGGGTGTGAGCAGCCTGCACAAGCGCAGAACCAGAGGGTGGAAATACCTCGATAAGATCCTTCTGCAGCTCTGTGAGCAGCCACCCTCAGGAACAACCTTGGGTTTGCTGCTTCTCAGAGGCATTTGCAGATGAAAGCTGGCCTGGAGCATTTCTTCCTTCCTCCAAGTAAGCAAACGCCATCCCGCCAATGCTTTGCAATGTCAGAAGATGTTCCCATTCCTGCTGGAAAAATGGCATCTGCTAAAGCAGGGGTGGTCAGGCTGATTGATTTCCCAAAGTAACGTGGGTTTCTCCTGTCATTCTCCGCGGTGAACTGGCTGCCGTTGGTCTGAGCCTGCACTGAGCCTTTTTGTCACTAAAGACATTGTGGTGCTTATGGCATTAGCGGTTACGTAAGCTGACTGTCTCCGAGGGGGCTTTGCCCTGGCCTGATGCTCCTTTAGGGTTAGGTGAGAGCCAGCCGCGGAGCAGGGGGATGTGAAAAAAGATACGCATCTGTAGTCGGGAGACTTATTTGAACTTAACACACCCCGCAGGAAAACCCGGATTTCGGAGTTTTCATGTATTCTCTCTGGCTCCGCAGATTAGAGGGGGACCGTGGGAAAGCTGCCAGGGCTTGGAGATCAATCCAGCCTTTGTAAATCCTTTCATCTGACTGGCGGCTTCGTACAATTGAGTATTACCCAGTTTATTATTGTTGGTTGATTAAATTCCTGTTGGTCAACACAAATAGTGCTGCGCAGGCTGTGCGCTCATGGGATGGAAATTGGCATTGCAAAGCACTTCCTAGAGAAAGGCAGGGACAACCTGTCATTTAAAACCACATTCAGGGGACATTTCGAGGGGGAAAGGACAAATCCCTCCATGCCTGTAGACGCTGAGGGTCGGGTGCCTGCTTTTCTGGCAGCGAAGGCAAGCGGCGTCGGCGGGGATGCACTCACCAAGCCTCCGTGTCTGCAGGGTGGGGGAGGTGTGGTGCGGGGAGAACCCAGCCTGTGTAACCAGGATTAGTGGGATGAAATTAGGCAAAGGAGAAAGTCATCAGGAAATGTTTCCTCAAGGTGAAAGCGATTAGGCTGCGGCAGTTTCTCGAGGGAACCGATGGGCACTTACTGGAGTGGTGTTAAAATGAGAACAGGAGAAAAACCTGACTTTGGGGAAGAGATGGGTGATATCAGTGGCTGCAGGGAGCTCCAGAAACGTGACACTCCCCCATCCTCCCAGAACAGTGAGAGGGAGAGGGGTGAGGGTTGTGAGTGGGACTTGTGCCTCTCTGCAGGGCAGGGTCTTCAGATGAGGTGGAGGGAGCTGGGGGCTGCTGTCTGCCAAAGCAAGGCGTTACTGGTAAAGCTGGCAGCAGGAGCTTGTCCTGGTATGAGGCAGGGCTCTGACAGGCCCTGAAATAGTGCTCCCCAAATTTGTTGGTCTTTCAAAATACACTTTCTAACTACTGCCTGGCCTGTAAGAAGGAGGGCATAGGACATATCTCTCAAGAGTGGGAGTAACAAAATACTGTGGGAACCTCTGTGCTAGGTGACCTGAAACATCTTCATGCTTTTATGAGTGGAGTTGCCTTGAACTTCCATATATTTTCTTTCCACATCCTTATGCCTGAACCAAAGCAAGCCCCTTTATATTTGGGTGTAATGATTTGTTTCCCATTTCTATGCAATGTGCACCCCTAGAAAATGAGCCCACTTGGTTATTTGGGGAGGAGATGGAGGATATCAGCGGCTTTAGGAGGCCTGTGCTTAGTAGTCTTTTTTTCTTTTATGTGTGTAAGGAAGAGCTATCGTGTGGAAATAAGAAGGTCACCTTCTCTCCCTCTACTAGTCCTGAGATACAGATGCAGAGGAGCCCCAGGTGACTCTCTGGAGTGAGCAGACGGGAGATGCCTAGGGCATCCCAATGACTGGGAAGGAAGATGTTTATGTCAGGGTCCCTTTCTGTATCCCTTCCCTTTAGCCCAGCTCTGCCATGATATCTGTAACCAGAACTAACTCATGAATGTGACACCACGGAGCGAGCAGGGGTCCACACTGCTGAGAGCCCGCTCTTCACAGCTGAAATGCAGAATATGCGCTTGAAGGACGATGTGCAGAGGTGGATCCTGCGAGCACCTGCTGGAGCAACAAGGCCGAGAGCGAGCCATGGAGGCCACTTTGGAAACTCGGAGAAGGACATGTTCACCTGCATGTGGGGAGTAGTCAGCTAGCAGTCCAAAGGGCTTGAGTGAGAGGTAATAAACCTGTTAATAAATAACAGGGAAAGCTGGCTGCGTTGCATAGTTTCAATTTTCGAATGTAACCACAGGAAAACATGGCAAAGGTTTGCCCAGTCCTTTTGCAAAACCATAGTGAGCACTTGTTCCACTTGTGGGATCAGAAAGTCTCCTCCGACCACCTGCTCTCTGAATCGCTGTGCGATTGATTTTATTTTTTATTTATGCCTGGGCTCTCCTTGGCTGCCCCAGACAAGGTGACGGCGCAGTTCCCTGCCTGCCTCTAATCACCAGGGGACTTGTCTGGTGGGTGCTACCAGCCACCTTTCCTGGCCATGGAAGTTGCTCAGCATCCCCTGGAGAGGGTCAGTGCTGGTAAGGACCGTCTTTGTAGGGCGCTTCCTAAAACTCCTGGCTGAGGGTGGTAGCATGGGCAAGAGGCAGTCACAGTTATCAGGGAGATTTATCTGGGGATTGACTTGCTATTTATAAATGATTTATGTTGTTTTTATTGTAGTATTAACTTATTTTAAAACAGGTTTTGTTTCCTGTTGTTTCATTATTTCAGTCCATCCCAGAGATACATTGTAATCTGCTCCTCCATCTTATTTCTCCTCCCTTTGGACACCTGGGAAATGCTTAGGTGTTGTCTAGCCTTCCTTCCTAGCCTTCCTACGTTTAGCTTACTGAGATTCTTAAACCACGTGTTGCTCACTTATGTATCTGAAGTTCTACTCAGTTTTGGGTTATAGCCTATTTTTGGCTGGCCTATTGCTGTTCCCAGCTGGCCCTGACAAGGCCCGTGCCGGTTTGGCATAGCCAACGCGTTGCACTCGACAGCCCTTCTCCTGTTTAATTTCCTCTCGCTAACTCCTGCGGCAGGGCAGTGGGTGCAGGCAGGAGGGGGCTGCAGGTAGGAGGTTGTTGTGATGGGCATCGCTGCTTTCCAAAACAGGGATTTCCCTCCACCCGCCTGTAAGAACGTAGGCAACAGTCTCTGCTCCGTTTGTGTAATTTGATGCCACAAAACGGCTCCTTTGTAACCCAATTTTTGGTTTTTTGGGGTTTTTTTTTGATTGAATTTTATCTCAGGTGAAAGCTGACAGGGACTAGATTCATAACATCTTTCATCTTCACACTAAAGTATAGTGAATTAACTGTACATACTTTGTCATTTTTATGTGTGTCTGTTTTTTCTGTCTGTACTGAGTCCTTAAAGGTGTTTGGGAAGAAACACACCTTCCTCCCACGGTCACGCTGCCGTTGGAATGTGTTTATCAAAAGTGAGTTAAATTGCTAGGCAATCGCAGCACGTAATGTTTAACTATGGTCTGCAGCAGGAGAGCGCGGGGCTGCGTGATTTTCTGCTGCTGGGTGGAAGGGAGGAACCGGGCAGGGGGGAGGGAGAAGAACTAACCCAGAAAATACCCCAAATCAGAGGAGATCTGGTGGAAGGGAACAGAGACCTGGGCTTCAGTGGGGCTTTGCTTCCTGAAATACTTTCTCACTGGGAGAAACCAGCGCGTTAAACCAGCTAATTGCAAAATACACGTAAATCCAAAACTGAAATAAGAGTGAGCGGTGGGACCTGTGCAGGTGCCCACCCCAGCTGGTAGGAGCCACTGGCTCTACAACTGCAGTCGTTTTTGGCAAATAGGACTGAGTGTGGGATTTCTACCATGAGTGTAGCCAGGCTCCGTATCCTTGGCCATAGAAATTTATGTCTTTGATACAGGCGCACACAATCCCCAGCTCCAGAAGAGCTTAGCTTGCAGGGATTTAGACGTTCCCTGGCGATTGCCTTAAGCCATGGGCTGCTGGCTATTTTAGGCTGTTTCCCTTTCTCTCTCTGAGAATCTGACCAGAAATTTCATCCTGAGCTAAAACTTGCATGAAATTGGATGCCTATGTTAAAAATGCTGTCTTGATGAATCAGCATTTTCCTATGAAAAATTGATCTACCTAAAAATTCCCAACTAGCCCTTACCCAAGTAGTGTGGCAAAGGTAAGTGACGCCATGAAATCTTGTGTCTTGCTTGTCGTTTGGGCAAGAGCCCTCCCCTGCCAGTCCCAGGTATGGGAATGAGGTTTGTTACCATCCTGCCCAGTATGAAAACGCCAACAGTAACTGGATAAATGCTTGTCACTGGAAAAAGGCCATCAATTTTTAACACCTTTGCTACCTTGCACTTTTTTAGGCTCAGGGGAGAGATGGGGGCAGCCAGCACTGGGGCTAAGGATGGGGTACAGGGCAATTGGACCAGAGTGGGGGGAATAACAAATTCCTGGGCATACAGAGGCCGTTCCGTGAGGGCTGGACTCCGGTGGGCCCCTGGGTGGAAGGACTTTGATCTGACTCCAGCCTTTTCCCACCAAGGCATCGCTTTTGAATGCATTCCTGCTCTCAGCTTTTCCCTGCGTGGCAGACAAAGGCAGGGGGGAGCAGGGAAGAAGCGAGGGGGGGCTGTTTACCCTCATCAGGAATGGTTGAATGGCCCGAGTCAATAAAGCCTATTTTTCATTAACCTAATCATTAGTTTTTCCTCACTGCCAATTAAATTTTTCCTGTCAGTACTCAGAAAGGCATCATTTGCATCTATGAGATTTTTTTTTTTTTTAATCGAGGGCTTCCTGAACATGGTGGAGGTATTTGAGGAGTGGAAATTAAAGTTTAATTTCTCTCTGGACAGAAGAGGATTTTTGAGTTTTAATTATCACGCAGCTTGGATTCCTGACAGTTGAGGACCTCATTGGAAAGGCTGGTTTCCATTGTGTGGAGTGGATAATTATGCAGCCCTCTCACAGGCTCGCTGCATTTTTTGTCCAGAAGAATCTTCCCAAGCAAAAGGGGGGACCAGATTTACAACCCGAAATGCATTTTCACAGCCTGCAAAAGTTTCAACTTGATGTTTGCAAAGAAAGACTTCTGCAAATATTTAAGATCTTCTTCTTTACCCTTTTAACACAAAAAACCTCCGTTAATTGATCTAGTAATCTGCCTTTCCCCAGCAGGTTGCTTAGGAAGTAGGTTTGTAAATTCAAGAGAGCCCTTCTGCAGCTGGACTGCTTTGTGCTATCAGTTTCTAAGCAGGATTCCTTCGAAGGCAGTGGGAATTCCTGAGTAAAACCTACCAGCCCATTTGTATGTACAGTGTTGAATATAAGATTTACAGCCATCTGAAACTTGGCAGTGCTTCTTACCTAGGAGGTAATGTTAATCTATCCAGGAAAAATGCTGAAGGATTCAAACTAACCTAAAATTTCAAAGCAAAACTAATTCATAACTGTTCTGTTTCACAAGGCTTTGGATTAACCTGCTCTCTTTCCCACAGGCTTTCGAACCGTTGGTGGTTAGAAGTTTGCCATAAAAATGGAGAAACTTCAGCAAAGGTTTTGTCAAATATGGTGAAGCTTTTGCAACTGCAACAACCCTCCCCAATCTTTTTAGAGTGGGATCAAAGCTACGTGTGTTTGGGTGGGTTCAGATCTAGGGGCAAACGTCTTGTGTAGCTTTGGTCAGTGGATGAGTTAAAAGAGAAAAATACCGATTGTGGATGCTCACTGTTTCTCCTTGCTGAGAGGTAGAGTGGCAATAGAGCAACATGGAAACCAAGGAGCAGATTCTGGGATACACTCACACTCATTTCAGTGGATTTGCAGGAGGTAATTAACAGGGCAGTTGGGTATGGAAATGTTTCAGATCAGCCTGTTTTCCAGAGCTTTCTGACTGTGCCAGAGTGACAAAGGGCTCTGAACCCAATTTGACTTTCATTTGCAACTTTTTTTGGTTTTACTAATGCAAACTCAAGAGTTTTTGGGCTTCTGGTAGCTACCTTCCTATCTCGAAAGACCATGTGGTTGTTTTGGGGAAGGTAGCAGCTTATCATGGGGGTTTCCAAACTATTAAAATAGCTTAGGATAACCTGGTCTCCATTCCCACATACTCAGCTTTCAAATTAGCACCTTTGTACTTTCTCTTGTGCTGCCCTAAGACTCATAGACATGGACACGTTGGTCACTGTAGCCTTCTCCAGCCCATTCCTCTGTCACAGTCTTGTCTCCTACAAGCCTTGGCTGCAGTTGGACTGTGAGGGCTGCTGAGGCTGTTTCATAACCCACACGATTTCCTGGCACTCTGCAGCTTGTCTGCATTCACTGAGCTCCTCTTTTTTAAGCTGTTTTGGCTAGAGACCGTATGCTGTTACTATAGTCATACTGAGGCTCGTGCATGATGGCCTTCTGTGATTTAGGACTGTGAATTTCTGTGGAAAAGATGGAAATGATAACTCTTAAATATAAGAACTCTCTTTTTGGGAGGAGTACGAACTTTTGAAATCCCTGGCTGTATTTTAAAACAGCCAACTGTTTCCAATATAACCTTTTTATGCAAACATCCCATTAGTATCACAGGGCTCTACCCCAGCTCTTGTTCTTCTCTGCACGCTCTTGCCAGCTCTGCTTCCTTCTTTGCCAGCCACCGTGCAGTTAGGTGGGACTTTCTGCGGGTGATGGAAAACCAAAATGCATGGATCATATCAGATTACTGCATCTGACATGCCAGTCAAAGGCTGTTTAGTGATTTCATTTTTGCCTTCAAATAATTGCGGTGCTTGCTTTCTGGAATTTAAGTGAAATAGCCACAGATTTTCTCATGTGATTTTTATACAGGGTAGGCATGGAAAACAGAATTGAAGGGCTCTCGGGGTCACCTAACTCATCCTTTGCCCCAAGGCAGACTCAGCTCTACCTAAACTACTCCTGACAGATGTTTGTCTAACCTGCTCATGAAAGCCGACATCAATGCCAATTCTACCACCTCCCCAGGCAATCTCTTCTAGCCCTTAAATATCCCTGTTATTAGAGAGCTTGCTCTTCTTGAGTGGACATGGAGAACAATTTGTTCACTTAATCTTTTTTTGACAATCATTTACATGTTTGAAGCCGTTACTACAGCTATATTTGGTCTTCTCTAGGCTAAACAATCTGGGTTCCTTCAAGCTCTCCTGCTAGATTATACTTTCCACACTCTGATCCTCCTTATTTCTCTCCTGAATTCCTTCCAACTAGTCCGCATGAGTCTTGAAGCATGATGCCTAAAACCACATAGATCCCTATTCAGGATCTTTAATAGCACCGATGAAGGAGGATTATTTCCCCTGTTTACACACAAGGCTCTTGTTTCTGCATCACAATACGATTTACACTGATTTACAAATTGCAATAGCCCTCAAGATCCTTTTTCACAGAACGGCTGTCTATGAATAATCGAAGGATGCTGCTACAAAAGTTCAGGTTAACCTCGGCAGAGGCTTTGAGCATAGCATAGCACGCTGGCAGTGGGCTGGGCTTAGCCTGTGGTGGCTGTTGTAGAGACAAGGACAGCAGCTACCACAGCAGTAGCCAAAGTCATATGGGAAGGGCTGAGTTTTGGAGGTGGGAGGGAGAAGTTAAGTAACTGGATTGAGACAAGTGAAAATGAATACAGCCTGTCTGCCTTGGTTTCAGGGATTTTTCCCCGGGACCGTACCCTGTTGGTGACTTCTAGAGGCTGCAATGTTTGTTGAGGTGCTCCTAAAAGGAAGGCACAGAGCAAAGCAGGCTACTCTTTCCAAGGCATCCACACCATCCCAAATGTTTTGAGTGGTTTGTAGCCAGTGGAAAGCCACTAATCGGCTTCGGGGCTTTTTTTGGCCGGGTCACATGACCGTGTTACCAAGATTAAAGCAGCACGAGGAAGGAAAAGAGGCTTAAACAACTGAGGGTGCCTGGCAGGTCATTTTAACCTTTTCATAATCATTAAAGCTGCAGAATCCCATTAGCGGTGAGTGACTTGCTCCTTCGGAGAGGGCTGGTGACACAACTTTCCATTCACCTCCACCTTCCTCTGAGGGAGAGTCCGGCACAATGGGCTGGTAGGGCCCAAACTTCAAGCAGAGAGCCTTCCTGTGCATCGAGGAGTCCATTGTACCAACAAGAAGCAATCCATGGGTCTATCAAAAGTGCAGGATTTATCTCTCTATGTCTAAAATTAGACTCTGGTGGAAGGTCCTGCTTAGGCCATACTGTGGTAGATCAGCCCTTGCCCATCTGTAGCAGTAGTAGAGAGGTACAGGATAAGGAAGATTAAGATGATCTCCTAATTCACTGCTTTGGCACTGGTCAGCGGGCTATGGCTTTACTCTGTTGGGATTGGTGACAGCAGAAGATCCTGTGCTGCTGCGGTGCAGGTCTGACATGGGAAGCAAAGCTTTTTGGATGGAGCTACATTGACTAAGGCACAAGGCAGTCAAAGAGCCTCCAGTTTGTTGGTGTTACTCATCTTTTCCTCTCTTGCAAGTTTTCATGAGCGCAACATCACATCCAGTAGTGAGTCTGATCTTGCCCTGTTCTTCCTCCAGCTTCTCCATCTTTTATTGTCTCCTTTCATATTGACTTGTAAGCACTGATAGAGAAATGCTGGAAGTTCTTTCTCTAGAACTGTCCTTTCTGCATTCAGTCACTCCTTCATTGAGTACATCTACGTGGTGGTTGCACAGTAAATGGCTTCTTAAAGATGCCAAGGAAAACTTGAGTTCTGCCTGGTGTCACTGAGCTGCAATGAGTGTTGCAGGTATTGCAGCACCTGGAATCGATCCAGAGAGCACCTGCTCCCTCAAACAATGCAGGCTTTCATGTGCAGGGAGCAAATGTGCTGTGGCGGGTGTAAATCAGCTTTCCTTTGTTACATGTACACCAGTCAAGACTGTCTGCCTGTCTGTGCCTTGGACATTAATATTTCTATCACTGTGTTTGCTTATTGCACCTGATTAAAGTCTGTCCACTCTTGCTTGGAAGCTCAGTCTGAGGCTGAGCCTCAGAAGACTCACAGATTGTTCTCGGAGTGATGCCCACAGCCAGATGTTAAAACACAGCTTGTGAAACAAACACAGTCTTTTCCTAGGTTGTTTACCTTCAAAATCTCTGGGAGATAGAGGGAAGGATTTCCCCGAGAAACCTGGGCAAACAGCAGTGACTAATAATCAGGGCTGAGCCAGCCTGTCGGGCAGGCAGCTCGTCGTGTGGGGAGCGCACCTGAGCAACGTGGTGAAGGTGCCGTCCTCTGCCAGCGGGCTTACAAGGAGAGCTGTGGAAAGCCCCGGAGAGCTGCAGCAGCTCTGTCTGTCCTTGCCGGCTCCCAGCAGCAGAAGAGTAGCTACCGCGTGGCCCTGTCTGGTTGTTGAGAAGGGAAGTGTGGTGTTGGACTACAAGACTGGGAGGTGTTTTACCACCTTCCCGTTAAGCAGGTTTTACGGGTTGAGTGGGTAAGGTATCCAATGATTCCTGCTGTGCTATGCCATGATATGGCCTGTGAAGATTGTAATGTCAAAGTCGCCCAAGCAAGGAAGGAGAAACCGGTGGCCGGTGGCCGCTTTCTGATGGGACGAGACAGCTCTCTCCCAGCTGCGGTGCGGTGCACGGGCACACGCACGCACACGCTGCTCCTTCCCTATCAGCCGCTTCCTAATGAAATCCCGATAAGATATCAGGAGCCCTTGAGCTCCTGTTGACAGTCGTCGTGGGCAGATGTTTTGCTGTGCACGGAGATGGTGCCGTGGCTGGAACTCGCAGTAGTGAGCTGTAAAAGCCAAAGTCAGGAGAGACCTTATCAGACTGTTACAGACCGACTTGAGGCCGCTAAGCTCCCAGACAGGCCTAATGAACTGGAACTGAGTCGGAAACGTGCGGTCTTGAAAAACTTCAGAGCTCGTCGTTACAGGCTTGCAGTGAAATGTTAATTAAATAGCTGCAGTGGCGTATGTTCCGTCCCGCCGGAGCAGCGCTTTGCAGCAGCACAGCCGCGTCACCAGTGCGTAACCACTGGCTTGTGAGAGTTTAAAAAAATGTATGTTACCCTGAGACCAGATTATTTATTTATTTATTTATCTTGTGATTAGACTGACAACATGCTTCTCTGTTGTTTTGACTGATGTTTGAATACCTGTTCTATACCTGAGCTATCACCTGCACCTTGGAAACGAGGCCTGATCCTACCAGTCTTATTCAGACAGATGTTATCATGGGTGGCTTTGAATGTTGCACATGGGCCTTTTATTTATTTAGCGTAATCTAAGGCAGTATTTATTCAGTAAAAGTGTGCTGCAGCACCTCAGCTATAGAGATAATAAAGATTTGGCCTTAGTTCTGCTTCTGTAAGTGCCCTTCTTCCACCTCTTTAACGCTGCTGAGCAGAGTGCAGAGCAAACATCTCCCTGCACAACCCATGGTGAAGGAGGTGGTAGGACAAGGGGTAGAGCAGATTGGTGTGGTTTGCTTGCAGAATATCTTGCAAAGCTACAAAAGGCTGGGAGCTTCTGTCTGCCGTAGACCTTGTTCCATAATCTCTTACCACATGCCAAGGGAGACCCCAAATTGTGCCCAGGCTCCTACTGGAGAGGTGCGGGGTTTGGGGTTAACAGCATGTGGGTTTTTGGACCTGAGAGAAGAGAAGGAGGGTTTAGGTTGGTGACCTTCTTCACCTCACTGCTGGAACACTTCATTAGGCTTTTACCTGCCTTTTGTCTGCAAACTTGCCCTCCCATCTGCTCACAGGCTTTCACAGCTGCCTTTAGTGATATTTTCAGTGGGGACTAGCTGGGTTGGAGCATGCCAAGGCCAACCGAGGAGCTCTCCCCAAAAGCCCTCGTGGTGCCATAGCAGAGGGCAGCAGCTGCAAAACTAAAGTAACTCAGCAGTGGCTTTGCGGTGTCCCTGCTCACGTTTGAGCCACCCGCCGTGTTAAGCCTGATGTGAAAACTTGCCTCGAGCACCAGTCCGAAACGGGACATTGGGAATGGGGTTTGCTGGTGACAGCAGAAAGATGGGGGCTGCCTAGGAAAAAGCAAGTGTGGTCAGCTTGTCCACCTCTCTCAATACGTTGTTTTAATAACCATATATAAAGAGATGTGAGTTTCATCTGCTTCCCAGCTGCTCTGAAAGAATGCTGTTGCCGTAATAAATCAACTTCTTTACAAGATGTAACCACTGGCCCATTTTTCAGCCTGCTTGTCTGTGTCAAGAAGAAAAACCAGCAGAGCAATATGAATCTGAAATATGGTACTGAAGAACAGAGGTGTGATAACAAAACTGCCGACAAACAGCAAAATGTTTTATTGAGCACAGGTGAAGGCCTTTTTATGAGACGATCTTTGATGGAAGAGGAGGAAGCAAAAATGTCAGCATCCCATCACGTGAAAGAGAAGGCGGCAGCTGGCTGCAAGGTGTGAACCTGGCAGAGCATCACTCCTCCTGCCTCTTTCCTCCTTGGGTTTGGATTTAGGAAAATCCCTTTAGGGATGCCTCTTTTTGTGAGGGGAGGAAGAGCCTTGTTTGCAGGACATTGACAAAATATAGCTGTGCTTTACTGTCTTAAATCACGCTTAGTAAAAGTAGCTCCTGGGGAGAAAATGCAGTGGGCATCTAGCCTCGCTGCTGGGGTGTGTGCCCACGGAGACAATGCTGGAGTGAGGCACCACGGGCCTGACCTGCCAGCCAGGACCCCAGCCAGGCACTGCGTGACCCCCTCTTTGTAGCAGACATCGAGAAGACAGATCAAACCTGAGTGGGACGCTGTGGAAGAGGATGAAGGCCCGTCTGTTGGCTCCAGTCTGCTTGTGCCAGGTTGTTTTGTGTTGCCCAGGCTGGGTGTAGGGACCATCCCTCTGTGAGTGAGTGCCATCAGAGGGCTCTCGACAGCTGAAATCTCAATTGAGAATCAAAAAGGCTCCAGTATCTCCAAGTATCTTTTAAAATGACACTGTTCTGTGCTCTGCAGGCTGAAAGGTTGTTTTGATTGTTAAAACAGTTTCTAATTATGTTTTAAAAAAGCTTCAGGAGCCAGGTGGTTCCCTGCTCTCTCAGAAGCCATTGAGGTAAAACAAGGTAGAGTGATTTGTCTTGCCTCAATTTAGCTGTAATGAGTATTAAGTGGTTTATCTATGTGGAGAAAAGTTACTCAGCTAGATTATATCCAAGTTGAATTACACCCCATTCCAGATGGAGTGTATTTTTTAAGACAGTAAATCTTGAGGAGGGTGGATAATAACAGTAATGCTCCTTCCTGGGCTGGAATGTGACTCTTCTACCTCTCGTGGAGATAATGTGCGGAGCTATATCCAATTAGTTTTTCAAAGGCTTTGTAAAGAAATGAGACTTCAGATTTTGCAGCTCTGTGAACAATTTAGCTTGAAGCATTTGCATTGTACAAGTGAACGATGGTGATTATGGTTTTTGTCCATTTTGCTGTTGTGGGTAGAAGCCTGGCAGGGCACCACGCCGGCTCGCTCCCCAGACTCCTCTTCTGCACCAAGTGTGATGGCTGCGACAGGGAGCACCTCCCAGTTAGGTGGGAGGTGAGATGTTCTGTTGGAAATTCCTTCCCTTAGGTGCCCTCTGGTCCACTAAGGCATCCATTGCTCATGCAGCTGATGCTCGCAGCCCCGAGGAGTAACTGGAGGAGGATGTTGGCCCCACTGGCATCCCAGGCAGCACCGAGTGCCAGAACATCCTCCCAAAAAGCTTATCCTTGACCACGTGTCCTTGTTCACCTTCCTTGTCTGCTTCCCTGATACTGTACCTCCCGTTCACTGTGCCACTCTGCAGAGCCAACCGCATGGCTGTCCAGCCAGCGTAGGACAAGGTGTCAGGTCACTGGCAAGGCACCAGTGGGCATGGGTGGACTGTGACCCGAGGTGGTGGCTGGGCAGGTGTGCTGGGGGTTCACCCCAGCATCCAACTCTGGGAGCTTCTTGTGCCACCAAGGAGAGTGCGTTTGAGCTGGTGAAGGTTGAGCATTCCTCACAGCTGGAAGCAGGCTTTGGCAAGGCAATGAGGACCATTCCTTTAATTTCATGAGGGGGTCTGAGCTGTCAGTGATCCAGCTCTGCTGCCTCTCCTGGATGGGTCAGCAGGGCCGTCCTTGCTCCATGGCTCTGGGGGAGGCAGGAAAGGAGGGAAACTCACTGATAAGAGGAAGGTCAGAGGCAGAAAAATGTTGGGAATGTGTTTCTTGATCTAATGTGGGAGAGGCCCAGCCTCGAGTTTTGCTGCTCAGCCCGGCGATGTTACTGCCTGCTGTCATGAGAGTTATGGGATTTTTTAAACCTGAGATCAAGATGCAAATGGCTCATCTGGCACCTACCTCAACAGAGGCAGGCCCAGAAGATGGAGATGATTCATCTGTGAGGGCACAGTGAGGATGATGATGGCTCTGAGCACGGTCTCTCAGCCTTTGCTTGAGATGAAACATCTGCTGACAAAACAGCTCATTTGCTTTTTTTCTTTTTTTCTCCATATACTGTATGTTGCTGTGAGGTGTTTTTTTTGGCTGAGGAAGACATCGGACATGGTTTGGGGTTGAACAGTCGTGTTTGAAGAATTCTAGCAAATCTCAGAGCCATGCACACCTGCACTGGGTGTAGCTGTGGTGTGCATTGGCTCTTGGGGATGCAGGGCTTGCCTTCCCAAGGAGCACCCTTTTTGTTGCAAGGGAAAGGAAACCAAAGGAGGAAATAATTCTCTCTCCATTTCCTTTTCTTTGGCATGCTGTATTCTTTCCATCAGCCAACCAGTCACTCCTTGTAGCATTCAGGGCCTGAACACAACAGCTTCTGTGTCATCATTCGTCCGCTTAACCTTAATTTTCTGTCACTGTTAGCAGTGCTGGAACCCACCGCAAGCACACATTGAAGAGGTTGCTCAGGAGGTTTGGGTTGCCTGCCTTCACCTGGGGTAATTTCCCACTGTGCTGCTGGAGAGGACCTCCCTGCCCTGTGTGGGCACAGAACTGTGAGAAGGGGCTTGTTTGCATCAGAAATAGTTCCTATAAGGTGTTTTTTTTTAATTTGCTGTTCTTTGCACAAGACGTAGTGTGGCAGTCCAGAGTATAAGCACTCAGTGGTGATAAGAGAGTGGAAAGGTGAGGGGGAGCTGCGTACAGCAGGCTCCCTGCCGCTTGGGAAACAGGCTTGGAGTGCTGATGGGCAACAGGCCCAGTCAGTGCTGTGGTTCTAGTTCTGTGTCTGTTACTGGCATCACAGTAGATCTTCTTTAGCATTATCTAGCATTTTTGCACTTGTTTATGCAAGTGTTGCTGTCTGTGCAATTTGTGCACACAGGGACTGTGCTCTGTCCGGAGGCACATCTCTGATTCCCAGGCAGATGTGGATTGAGCCTCTCCTTTGACACTGCTTTGAATGGTTCCTTGAAGCTGCTTAGAATGCCCGGATACTTTGAGATAAAAATCAGGACCTGCTGTGTCAGGATCACTGCATTCATTGTGTAGAGGCACTCAGCTCTGCTGCTGCTCTGGCAGCATGCAGTACTGGTGAAAGACACCTTATCTGGCCAGATCTACTGATGGAGGCTGTTGTACCCAGCACACGGTGGAAATGATGGAGTCTCTGGTCTTCAGACAGAGCTGGAGGCTGTTCTGGGAACTGTTTAGCCAAATGGGTATTACCGGTCTGAATTTAGGAGTAAGTTAACAGAGTGTGGTGGCCTGGGGCACAGAGGAGGTAGACCAAAGGATCCATCGTCCTCCCAACTCCCCTCCCGCCCTGCTGGAGAACAGGTTCATTACTAATTCAGCAAGTTGGTCAAGATGATGCTGAAATCTTGCTGACTTAAACACCAATCTTCTGCAGCATTATACTTTCCACCTTCTGATATGCATGACTGAATTCATGATACTGTTGGCACGAGGCCTTTGCAGGGAAGGTGCTATGGATTGATTTAATAACCTACTTGGTTTGCCCTCTCCTCTGGCCTGGTGACTCTGCCCACGTTCGGGTTGTTGTTGAGCAGAGAGTTTGTGGTCCCTGCAGCTGAAGGTGATGTTACTGTGAACCTTACCACCGCTTAACCTGTTCACTGAACTTACAAAGCTTCCTACGGTGTCTTCTTAACCTTTCTCGTGAGGACTCGTTTGGATTTTCTGGGTTTGGACAAAGCACAATCCAAACAAAAAAGTGAGCATGTTTCCTCCGAGAGTGTTTGTGCTTTACATGAGCACTTGACTCCGCTCCGTCCTGCTGTTCCTTTATGTGCCGTTTGGCACTTGTCTATGGCAGCACTTTTTCAAGCATATTCCAATTTTTTTCTTGAATGGTCAAAGCACTCTCAGTGATTGGCTGTAGCTTGCATGCTAGCTCTTCTGCTAAACTGCCCCCAGAGTGGCCAAGAAACGGCGTTCAGGCTTGTGCCGAGCGCGCTTGGCGCCTACTGCCAAGGCGAAGGTAAGCCGTTAGCGCACAGCCAGCCTCAGCCTTGCACGTGTGCATGGGCGTGCGTTCCTGTGCGTGGAGATGCAATCGGTGGTGCGGGCGAACCGTGGCGGGGCTGATCCTGAAGGGTCCTGGGAACTGGCAACGTGCACCAACTGGCATCAGCGCGGTTGCATTAACGCCCGGTTCCTCGGCAATTCATGCTCGGGGAGAAGTCCTGTGGTTGAATAGCGGCTTTTGCAGTCATGCTGTAATAAATGAAACTAGAAAAGAATGTAATTCCATTTTGCAGAACCCTTTTAGCAGTGTGGAAAATGTTTGGGTCTTTTCATATGCTTAAGCTGCAAAATTCTTTTCCTCCTGCTGCAAAAAACTTCGGTAGCCTTTGCTACCAAAATTACAAGTGGAGGAGAAATTTTGCAAAGATCCAGGTGGATGGAAGGAACTATGGCAAACTGCTAAGCTATAATGAAAACGAAGAAAAAGTTTTCCCAGGTTCCTTTGTTTTCTTCCCTGTGAAATTTGCAAATGTGTTGCTTCAAAGCACGTTTCAAAACAAAAACCAGATGTCTTGGAGAGCAGTAAGCCACCCACAGAGCTCTCCAGCAAGTTATCTTCTCCACCAGGTCACCCTGGCTGGTGTTGCTGTCTTACTACGCTGGTAAGCTGGCCATTGCATTCCTTCAGGTTGAATATTACCATTTTATGTGAGAGTATTCTGGTTTTTATTGTCCTGGTGTTTCTCTGTTTAGCGTCACGTGCTTCCACTAGAAAAAGCAGCTGTCCTGGGTAGGCACGTGTTGTGTGCGTCGGGCGGGGTGCCTGCTGCAGCTCTGCGCCCTTCTGTGTACACGTCTTCCCCTTTACAGCACTGGGAGTTGTGGCAGTGACCTCCTGGTAGAGCTGTGCCAGCGGCTTATTTTTGTGAGGTTTTTCATTTGGTTTTGAAAGAAAAAGGCACGTGTGTGGAGGGATTGTTTATTCAAGCCTAAAAGGAAACATCTTGTTCTGTTGTTGAGTATTTTGTTGCATTTTAGATGACTGATAATGGCTTTCAAGGCTAGGAAATTACTTTTATAAAATTATGAAATGCAATATTTCAACTTCACTTTCCTTCTGTACCCCTCAACCCCCAACCTGGTGGCACTGATAGGGATTCACAGAAGATATTGCTATTGTTGAATCTCAGCTTTTCAGTGAAAAAAGCTTTTGGCAGAATCCCCTCCTCACCCTGTATGTTGGGAGTTTTATTCATTAGGTCTTTCCCAAATTTACCTTACACAGAGTGGGAAAACATATCGCTATCTGACAGTACTTGCCTGTACCATAAGAAGCTTAAACGTATTTTTTCTCTTTTCCTAAAGATTCGTCTTCCAACTATATCAGGCAACTTGAAACAAAAGTGAAGCTGCTGGAGGATGACAACAAACTTCTTTCCCAGGTAGGTTTTTTATTGCCTAATAGATATTAATGTGGCTTGCTTCTCCTGTTTCCTTATAGTTGTGTCTGATGCTCACGTGAATACACAAAGGCTTTCGGTGGACAGCGTACCAGGGGAAGAGCATAATGGTCTTTTCATATCAACCTCCCACTGATAGAATTTAGTCTCCTTTTGTTAAAAAAAAAAAAGAGGAGAGAGACAGAAAAGAAAAAAAGGAAACTCTCTGTTAGGGTCTGTGTGTGTTTTGGAGATGCATTAATGCCTCCCTGAAGAACACCTTGATCCACTGCTGCTCTCGGGGATGCTGCAAGGGTCCAGCGCTGCCTGTGCCCTTGCTGTAGGATTTTATCTTGCTTGCCCATTTGCATTGGCTTTTATCTTGTTGGAGGAGGAGGCTGTAGTCAAAGGACAGCCTTGGGAATAGTTTTGTGCAGTGCTGGCTCTCAGCTTTTATTTGAGAACTTGCTTACAGCCAGACAGACCTCTCTAAACTCGCACTTCTTGCTTACATCTACCCTTCAAAGTCTACTCCATGTGCCACTGGGCTTTTGATCACTGCTGGTGCTTATCTGTCCGTATGTAGCAATATCAAGGAGTGGGAAGAAAGCAGTCGTTCTGTCTGGTTTGTCCCCTGGATCCCCTATAAAACACAGCACTTGGTGTAAACAAGGGCAGCTTTGCTGAATTCAGTGAAATGCTGTCTATTTAGACCATCAGAAGAGTTACCCTTTTTCTCTTGTTCTTTGCATCCTTTTGCTGTTGTATGTTCTGCCTCGCTGGCATTTTAGAGATTTTTTCTATACTTTGCTTCTTACTGCAAGCAGTGACTTTCACAGTCATTTTATTCCAGATTATTTCCAATTATAAGGACTGGAAATACCCCCC
>WHYT01016565.1:171539-227339 GCA_009806455.1 Tetrax tetrax
CCAAGTCTGAAAATAGACTGTTCCAGGATGACAGGTTTCTAAAACATTCCTGTTAAAAAAAAAAAAAAAGAAAGGATCTCTGCTTACTGAAATTTCAATAAAATAATTTTGTCAAATCTTATTTTTACTGGAATATGTATTTTGACTTGATTGTAAGCTTTTTTTTAAAGATTACCCCAAATTTCCAGTGTACTTATTGGCATTGCTAGCCATGGAACAAAACTCACAGGGCACCGCGGGGTTAAAACCCCAGAAGGGCACTCAGCTTGACAGCTACCGAGTGGCTTCATGCATTAATCAATTGCTAATTTAATTTTAACTCCCTCTGTCTTTCTCCCAACCCGTGAGTGAGCCGGTGGCGGTCAGAACCCCGAGACTGTTTAATTGGAGCTATTGATAAGCAGATGGGCTGCGCGTGGGCCGTTGGGATGTGCATGGATTCTGGGACTGGCTTGATGTGCCCTTGGCCCAGCTTCGTCCTGCCGCAGCCAAGCGCATTACTCTGTTGGATCTGCCTTATGAGGTCAAAAAAAAGTGGTTGGTAATTAATGGGAAGTAAATTAATAGGGACTGAGTATCTGCCTGGGCTTATTGCATTGAGAGGATGAAGTCCGGTTAGTCTTGGGGTGCGTAAGCCTGGAGCAGCCCCACACATCAGCCCTCCACCTTCATGCTGTCCTGGGTGGGAAGGCTGTGCCTTTTCTTCCTCACACACAACTGTCCTCAGGTGTCCTCACCTTTCAGGTTTTGTCACTACAAACGCTTGAATCCAGGAGGGAGGGAAGCGATCTTAAAGCAGTGCTCTGGAGAAGACCAGCTGCCTCCCCAGCAGCAGCAGGCACTGGTGCCAGCCTGGCTGTGACGTTCTGTGCAGCCCCTGTGAGATGTCTTAACGGCCCTCCAAAAAGACCAGGGTCTGACTTATTTTAGAAATACCTCTTTTTATCATAAGCAGGGACACAGCTCTCCTTAGGGCAACAGGACAACTGTTGAAGCTACCATGGTCTGGGTGAACTCCCCAGGAATACTGAGCTGCATCACCTCCAAATCTGTATTACAAACCTAAATTTGATTTTTTTTCTCTTTCAAGGAGAAAGATGAGGAAAATCTGTACAGGCACAAACTCGCATGCGTACGTACACGTTGCTCCCAGCACTTTCCCGGAAAAGTATAATCCACTTACTGTATTGTTTAGCTGTTACCATGCGGATCTTGGGATAAGACTCTACTAAAAAAGAATCCTGGCAAACTTCCTCCTGTTTTTAAAGTTTCCAGGTGATCCTGGCTGTTTGAACTCTGCAATGCCAAACTGGCTTGTCAACACCAAAGTCACATTTTAACTCGGCTTGGCTTTCTCCCTGGGAGTATTGACATTGCAATAATATTTGCAGGCTGGTGTCAAGAAGTTCTATCACCAGCATGCTGAGGAGCGATGAAACCTGACGTCCTAAGTAACAAACAGTGCCTGTGCATTAAGGGATTAACAAATCAGTGGTGGTTATGGAAGTCTTCCTGGCTTCTCTCCCAGTGCTAAACATAGAGCTGAAATAGTGCTTCGTCCTGAGAAACCCAAGAAGGCCGGTGCTGCAAACAATATTGCCGGCTTTATGGGAGGATTTGTATTACGGTGGCAGGTGACACAATGCCCCTTTGCTAGCTGGTGCATCCTGAGCGAGATTTGTTGCTTTATCTTCTTCGGCATCACAAAGGGCCACAAAGATGATCAGAGGGCTGGAGCACCTCTCCTACGAGGACAGGCTGAGAGAGTTGGGGCTGTTCAGCCTGGAGAAGAGGAGGCTCCGGGGAGACCTGATAGCGGTCTTCCAGTACCTCAAAGGGGCCTACAGGAAGGATGGGGACAGGCTGTTCAGTAGGGCCTGTTGTGATAGGACAAGGGGTAATGGGTTTAAATTAGAAGGAGGGAGGTTTAGATTAGATATTAGAAAAAAATTTTTCACAATGAGAGTTGTAGACCACTGGAACAGGTTGCCCAGAGAGGTGGTGGATGCCCCATCCCTGGAAACGTTCAAGGCCAGGCTGGACGGGGCCCTGGGCAACCTGATCTAGTCAGGGAGGTCCCTGCTTCTTGCAGGGGGGTTGGACTAGATGACCTTTGAAGGTCCCTTCCAACTCTAACCATTCTATGATTCTATGATTCTATGATTCTATGATCTGGGCTGTGAAGCTGTGCTGAGAGGTGGTGTCTTTGTACCACCACCAATGGAATTACGTTGGTGCAGGGGTCCCCAGCCTGCACTTTTTCTCCTGCTTCCCGACATCTCCTTTCTCCATCAGCACTTTGAAATAAAATCTCAGTGGGAGAGGCGAGAACTCTCCAGCCCATGCCGAGGCGGCCGCTCTGCACTGTACGTATTACGTGCAGCACAGGCGTGGTGGGATTCACACTTCTCTTTCTCTGGTGACTCATTTGAACAGACTAATGGAGAGAGCTTTTCCTCCCCTTGGGACATCAAGAAGTACTATCTCACAAGCTACACTTTGCAGTGGGAGGAAAGTAAATGGAGAAGTGGGTGTTATTTATGATAGCTGTATATGGAATTTTTTTTTGTTTTGACTTCTTTTGCTTTCTGGGGAAGGAGATGTGTATTTCAAGTTGGGGAAAGACCTTCTTCTGACATTGCTAACCATTGCTAATCAGTAACCATCACTCTTCCCATTGTCCTTCTCTGAGGAAAAACAACTCCAGTTTTCTACCTTTCTTTGACTCAGGTTTACACTGTAATGTTTTGCTGACATGGCCGTGTTAACTGGAGAGTCATGCTCTTGGATGGCGTCGCTGTGCTGGCAAAATCCCTGGCAGCAATTCTAACAACACACACCTTTTGTTGCCCCGGTTTATATGGGTTGGGGGGATGCTGTAGTGAATGCTGCTACCAGAAAAGGCCCCTCAATGCCTGCTCACAGGTGCTGGTAGGTGTCTGTGGTGTAACCACAGTGGCAAAGACCCTGCGGGTAGGGACCTCACTGTCCTGGGGTTGACAGTGTCAGCCTTTCTCACAAGCGTAGCTCGTTTCTGGAAGTTATAGTTGAGGTGTAAAGAAGATGAACGTAAGCTCTGAGGAATGTTGGGTGTTGGCTTTGAGAGCTTCACAGACATCGCTTTTATAGTCTCAAATTCTCTAGGGAAGAAGTGCACTAAGTTCTGCTGTGTGCATGCAATTAAACTATGCAACATCATGTGGGAGAAGTCCTGTTTTTCCTCTGTGTCCTTGTGGGGAGTGCCTGGGAGAGCTGGTGTTAACTGCTCTTTCACAGTGTCTGGTTGACTAAGTGAGGGTACCTTCCATATTGTTAAGGTGTAACCCCTGAGATGGGAAACCATATTTGCTTTCCATTCCTCTGAGCTGAAAGTGTCCAAGTAGAAAATAGACCCCTTAAGCAACCTCACACTGCCCCTTAAACTAAAAATGAATTTGTAATTACACTCTTTCCCCTCAACGTTAGAGAAACCTGTCTTTATGAGCTTCAGGAGCTCCAGAGGTCAGTTCTGGTTAGTTTTATAACTAGTGCATACATTTTTGAGATAATAACAGTGACAAACTTCTGGCCATTCTTGCACATTATTTTGCATTTTCAGCTCATGCTGTACAATGGCAAGGATTGGACACTTAACTAAAACTGAAGTTTATAGGCTTTGTGACCTCATTGCCCTGTTCTCTCTTCTCATAACTTTGAGTCCTGTGCACCATAAGCTGGCTGTTGAGACATCCTTTGGTTTACAGTGTCTGCTGAGCTGTATCTGCCTTTTCCCTTCAGAACAGGAATGCCAGAGGCATTCTCCTACTCAAAAGGTGCCCAGGGCATGTTGCACAACTTTGTTTCAAAAAGCCCAGCTTTGGAAAGAGCAGCTGTATTGGGCAGGCAAGACTCTGAATAACTGGACATTTGACAACGAGATCCCGGTGCATCTTTCAGGGACAATTTTGAGTTGCCTGGTGCAGAGCAGAAATATAAAAAAAATCTTCTCTAGGGAGTGGACAGCCCTTGGGATTTGTGAGGAACGTTAGAGTATTTAATTAAAACTCAAAATAGACTTCAGTATTACCAGCATTTCACAGCATTTCAGTATCTGCCTACTAGCTGATTGGGATTTAGAGTATGCGTGGAAGATCTTTAGAGCATCCCTGGAAGGTCTTGAAAACTGTGCTTTTTTAAGAAAGAAACTGCGTGCTTAGTTTGAATTAAAAGAAGGCTGCAGCTGTACAGATAGTAAAATGATAGTAAATAATGCCTGTAAACATTACTGTTAAAACAGAGCTGAGGTTTTTGAGCTTCCATGGTCAGGGTGTCTGCAGGCTACGTTCATTCTTCTCAGGCAAATGTGAACTTGGCACAAACATGCACTCAGCAGGCAGTTTCTAGCATATTGTTCTGAGAATAAGGGGGAAAAAACTGGACCCCAGGATTGAAGACAGCATGAGAATTGTTAGTACTGCAAAGGACAAAGATGTAAATGCCATTCAGCAGAGGGTTTGATCTCTTCCTGAAGAGCAGAGGACAGAGGAGAAAAAGAAATTGCCCACTATGTGCTGGCTGGCTCCAGGAGAGTTGGAGTGCAATTTCCTCTGTTGTTTTATTATCAGTTGCTTTTGTGCCAAGTCTGCCATTAACAGTTCCTGCTTCTGGAGTTGCCTCTTGGCTTTCAGAGTTGCCAAAGGGCCTTAATATTTGGGCCTCTCCTTCAACTGTAGCTCTGGAATTTTGTTGTGAGGCCATGACTCAGGCCAGGAGCATTGCACGTGCTCACCACAAGTGGAACAGAATTACAAACCTGGCTTATTTCCCCAAAGTCTATCTACTATTTGTGTATGAGAAGGATAAGTACAATTGCTTTAATTTAAGATCTCACAAGGGAAATCGGATTTTTTTTTTTTGTAATAGAGAGGAACTCAGACATGAAAGCTTTCCAGTACGTTTGGTCTCTCCATTTAAATTCAGAATACTGAAGGGGACATGTCCTAGGCTGCTATATTACCATTTTTATGCACTGTTTAAATGTTTAGCTGCATATTAATTTTAACTAATCAAAAAGGAGATGAATATTTGGGACCTCATCCAAATATTCCTTTCAGGTCAATGGTGAGACTCCATGCTTTTTGAAGTACAGCTCATGCAGAACCAGATTTTCATGAGACCTCCTCTCGTGAGACCTTTCCTGATACCAGTCTCCGAACTTTGATTTAGACCTCTAATTGCATTGCATTGCTTCCATGCGTAAGTGCAAAAAGTATTAACAGAATCCCCCAAATGTAGCTTCTTTGGCTGTGGCAGCATAAGCTTCAAGAAAACATAGCATACAAGACTAAGCTAAGTCCAGCTGTGTTTCATTTCACCTCCTTCTTTTATGAATTAAAATGACAAGGCTGATCTGACCAATTTGCTATCAAATAAGTGGACTTGAGATTTAAGTAAAAAATATGTATTTATTGAGTAAATTTTTCCCCCTCCTCCCAAATAAGAGATGTATGGTTTTTAAGAGCAGCTCAAAGATGTCTCAGACTTGCATCCAAAATACTTTCAAGCCTTTTAAGACAATGAAGTTCCTTCTGTTGACTTTGGACATAAGGGTCTTGGGCTGCTGCCTACCAAAATAAATATTCTCTCGGTATTCACCTCCCATTCATGGGGAGGGGCACATCTAAAAAGCAAGATCAATGACAGAAATGAGTTTTTGCAACTTGTACTGAAAGCTTGATGGTGTACTGTGTGTTCTGGGGGTTGTCACCTGTGGAATCGAGGAATTTTATGAGAATGTCACCTGGGACATACAAATAGAGTTCCCCAAAACTCTAGGAAATATAATTCAAGAAGCTTTGAATCCTGAAGTTGATAACAGATAGACATACAGCGTTTATTGAATCTTGGGAATTTGAGACAATCATATAATTTCTTGCAACTTAACTAAAAATTTTTGAAGGACTGGAGCTGAATTTCTGCGTAAGAGTATGAGTGTGTGAGAGATGCACACACGCAAAGCTCTGCCATGCCCTATTTGTTTCTGTTGTGGTTAAGCAAGAACATTGGGTTTAATGAGGCTCAGTTTAACCTCCAGCTGTGAAATGTGGGATTAGTCATATCCTATGCTTAACCAGCTTTGTAATAATTTCCACTTTTTTTCTCTATATGAGGACAGGGTCAGGAAAAAAGCTCTTAATTGCAGTTAGATCAGGCTATGAAGGAGCAGCATTTTGTGTCTTTGTAACATGTGGAGAGGTTCGAAGTACACCTTCGAGATTCTCAGTGATCAGTCCATTTGAGAAGAACTGAAAAATGTTTTGAGAGGAAACTAAGTAATAGCTGTAGAGGCTTAAAACCAGATTTTTGCATTAAGTTCAATGTGAAATTCAAGACCAGCTCAAGAAGAAATCAGTGTCTGATATCTGAAAACAACTTGGGGAAGGATGTTAATCATTCATTGCTTTTGGAAGAAAAAGAGACTTTACTGACAACTGTAAGTTTGTGATAAAATTTTCAGGTTTGTTTTGCTTTTCATGAAGCCAAAAAATTCAAGTCTAAATCTTTATAGGAGACTGTTAAAGAATATTCAAGCCATCTCGTAAAAATTAAGATTGGTTGTAACTGATTCTTCCCGACTATTTGAGTCCTGGTTCAGCAGAGAGCTTTGAACGTCTGAGTGGTGCTCCAGAAGGGAGGGGCCTGAGTGTCCATCCCGCCCCGAGCAGTGTTCAAAAGGAGAGAGAGAAGGTCAGCAGGGCCCTTGTCCGGCTTGGTCCCAGCATTAGTTAAAGCCTACATGGGACCTTTTCTGACTTATGAGAAGAGGATTCAGGTCTTTGCCTTCATTCCCAGCTCCCTCGTTTTGTGGGATGTGGGGAGTACCTTGAAGGCAGCCCCAGAGGTGTTGCTGTGGCTGAGCTTTTGGGAGGAGGCATGGTGGTTCCCTTTGACCTTGCCTGGAGTGCAGCTGACAGAAGAAAATGAAAGGTTACTCCAGGGGATGGTCCAGTGTGTTTATTCATGTGCTTAATACTACATCCACATCCACTTTCCTCATGGAACTGGGGCAGCATTCCTTAGCTTCTCCATTGACATCCCCAATGAAGAGACTGGTTTTGGTGCTAATGAGCCACGTATAAGCTCCATTAGTCTGAGACTCCTAAACTCATTGCATGCGTACAAGCCAGAGACCACAGAGGGGCTACACAGAATGTCGATGGTTATAGCTCCATTTGGCTTTGTTAACTATTGAGCTGCATTCCTATTTGGGTTATAGGCTGCGTTGCTTGAATCTCAGCTGTGCCAGCCCATATTCTCGCTTGAGCAAAGCCTGCCAGTTGTGTGATTATAATTATATACTGCAATTTGGTTTCAGCTGATTATCTGAGTCTCACATGAGTTACGGGGTTGATCTTTCTCTGCTGATCTAAAACAAGAGGAAAAAAATGCAGAAACTCTTGAATATTAACAGTATACTAAAGTTCCCTACCTCTGTTGCTACAGAGAGTGGAGAGGTTTGAAACTTGCACTGCTTTTATTTCCTGTACCCCACTGAGATACTAATAAAATATTTTTCCAAGAGTGATTTTACACAGCAAAATCTGCTAAGCCCCTTACTGACTGTCTCCAGCTATTTATTAAGCCTTTCCCAAAGTGTTAGCTCCCCTGACAATAGAGAATTCCAGCTGTCACCATTGCAACCAGATGAAATCTGCTGCTTTGCCCCTCCAGCTTGTATGAATGCAGCTCATGATAGGAGGGGAAAGTCAGAGCAAAGGCACAAGTGGGGATGCTCGTTCCTGCATTGTGTTTGCAAATGGCTGAGATCCAGCCAGGGCACAACATCCAAACCCGCTCTTACAGCTCCCTGTGCTGCTGCTGTACAAGGGCTGTGCACCTCATTCTGAGGGTCGGACCATTTCCAATTCCACGTGAACAACTGAAAATGGCTTTACTGATGAAGCTGGCTGAGGTTGTGCTTGTGACCTGCTGGCTGAATACTGGAGAGGGAATTAGGAGAGTCGGCGTCTTGGCAGAGCATCGTCCTTTAAAGCCTTTGTCACCAGTCTAAGGAATGATCCCTGGATGTGCAGCATGTACAACAGGGATATGAACCAGTGTAAAGGAATTTAATCTCTCCTGATACAGAAAGCTCGTATTATTACATGACATGGAAGATGTTAAATAGTTTTAATCTCATCCCTTAATTTTTTTTTCTTATTTGCAGAGTTCTTTCAAAATCAAATACGTTGATTTTTTATTGCACTCTCATGTGTGTAATTTCCAGCTTGCCTGATAAACGCTGTTGAAGCTAATGGGACTCTTCACATATACTTAAAGTCAGATATATGCTTTGCTGAGCTTATTTTTGCTTGAATATGTCTTGTGGTGATAACTGCAATTACTGAACCTTAATTCAATTATTTGCTAGCTTCACACAGTGAAATTGCCCATCCCTCAACTTCCTGGTGCATGAGACCCTAAAACATGGATTAATGAGACAAGGAGGAAATCTTTGTGTAAGGTCGGGTGATAGGGGATGTTCACTGGGGCACAAGGGCGCCTGAAAGGGCCACTCATGTGTGGTCCTGAGGTCACGAGAAACCCGGGCCATTGCCCTGCGCCAGGCAGGCGCTTTGCAGCATCTCCTTCACATTATTCGAGAGGCGTTTCTGCGTTACTTTACCTCAGCAAAATATCACTGTTCTGCTGGACTATCTAAGGACGCCTTGGGCCAGGTGGTTCTTGCAGAGGGATGTGTTCTGATAGTGTCGTTGAACTCTGTGTAGGGTAGAATGGCTGCAGTGGTGAATAAGAGTAAGGCGATCAAGCTTAATCAGCTGTTTGTGGGGCCATCATGCTCTCAGTGGGGACAGAAAGATGTTAATGGCTATGCAGATAAGAATGGGTTCTGTAAGACTTCATTCATTATGGGAAAAGGAATTGAAGTCCAAATGATAATATTATCTTGTTGAGTGCTGCATGTAAAACTGGCTTATTTTGGTCATCTGTGGCAATGATGGCATTTTTTCCGAGATGATAAAATAACATTTTTCTGTTAAGTTTCCAAATGCTTAGTGTTCTTCTGTTCCCTGCTAGCTGACTGACTGCAACAGCTTGCCACGAAATTTCAATAAGGTAGAGAGAGCTAATGCGTCCGCAAAGAGCCTCTTGGATCTGGGTGCTGCCTTTTAATACTGCTGCTGGTTGTTTGGGGCTCCGAATGCTTGTTCTTTCGCATGCTAATGTCGTTGATTTCAATTTTTTAATCGTCTGAATGTATTAAATATGCCCCTAATTATTTTTTATTTACCTCCTACAGTTGTGCAAAAGGCATTGTTTAGTAACATCTGAGTTTTGACCGACTTCAAATCAAAGCCATTTACCTACCTGAAGATAAGTTGGTACTTTTAGCTGAATTGCTGCAGGAAATAACAGGAAAAGATTTTGAACTAAACCTTCCATTTAATTACCCAGTTACAAACAATGGATTGTTGAGTGTCAAAATTGAGGCAGTTTCAATTACTGGAACAATTATGGTTTAGAAAATTGTTGCCAGTAGGTTTAGGAGTTTATATTACTGTGACAGGCAAGTAATTCAGGTAATGGGCAGGATGAGAGTCCATAAAGATGAAGGCAGCCTCACCCAGTGGACTGAAATAAAAACTTCCTCCTTTTTCTCTTCACAAATATGTATAATCAAAAGCCAAAGTCTCAGCAGAGGTTTCCATCTAACATCCAAGCTTTATGGGGTAAAACTAGAAGATGAAATATGAACGATGTTTTTTTCATATAGGCACTTTTTTTTTAATATAGAGAATTACCTAAATCATAAGCCCAAATCCTTATGGGCTTAGATGATCAGGATGGGATGCCCTTGCCCTATTGCTAAGGACTGGATTCACCCTGATATTTAAATGACAGCTAAAAGAAATCCTGTGCTTTGTAAAAGAGTGGAGTGACACAAAAAAAAAGGAAATTGCTTGTCTCTCTGAGGGCTGGGTGATGCTGTGGTATATTCATTTGTCCAAAGAAACTGGTGTCAATAGGGATATCTTCTATTGCCAGCACTGAGTTTGTCACAGTGTTCCTTTCCATCTAGCTGCAATTCATGTTAAGATACATAATTTCTTCTAATGTTATGTGAATAGCAGATATAATATTAATAAATTTAAGTAGTGCAGTGTGTAATCTGCAGTCTCTTGAGCTTAGTGCCAGTAGGTCTGTGTTGTAGGAAAACGAAGCTGATTATTATAAAGCCTCTGAAATGACAGTCCTGTGGGAAGTCTGCTGTCGGTGACTCAAGTATACTTGATTCTTCTCTTCATTCTGGACACATTTTTCCATCCCTTTATAAAGGGATCCCGCCAGACATGAACAAAAAGGGGCTTTGTAGGACTCCTGGCCTTCAAGTTGGTGTTTGTTGTTTTTTTTTTTAAAAAAAAAAAAACAGAACATGGACCAGGAGAGGAAGCTGTCACAACGCAGGAGGTTACAGATGAGTTACGAAGACATGAGGAGAGCAGCATCTCAGGTGCTCAGACGTAGTCCTCAGGTGCCACCAGGGCTGTCCCTCCTGCCTCACGCCACGCACCAGGAGGATGTGGCTCTCTGGCAGCTCTTCTTCACATCTGCCAAGATTCCGTAGGTGCCTTGGATACACTCAGGCGTGGGATACCCATGTGTAAACGCCCAAATGGCTCCAAGGTGACCCCGTGGCCCATGAGGAGAAGGGCAACTGTGACTCTTTGTAAAGGCGTTAATATTTCTGAAGGGCACAAGCTCAAACTGATAGTTTATGATTTTTTTTTTTTAACCTCTGCTCAGCCTTCAGCTGTTCCAACTTACATGAAAGAAGAAAATAGTGTTTTCAATTAAAGGCAACTTATGTAACAACTCTGTTTTGAATGCTAATTCATTAATTACTGGAAGCTGACAGTGCCACTTTTTAATTTTCCTCGGTCACTTCAACACATAATTCTAATTGAAATAGTTTTGGGGTTTTTTTGCTAATCTCTTTCATAAATGCTGAGAAATATCTGTCAAGTAAATTTCTGTCAGTATTTAATTTCTGTTAAGAATGGTCTGTTTTGTTACATCACAGTGCCTTGGAATTAAATTCTTGTCTTCTTTTTTCTCCCTTCCAGCAGAAGTAACACTGAAGGATAACAGAAAAGATGATTTGTCTAACTTGTCTTTAAGTTTTCAACACTTTATCTTCACAGTTGGTTCAACATGGCCACTGCACTGATCTGACTTTACTGGACAGAAATGGAAAGGAAAATAAATGTTTTTTCTTAGTACTTTGACCTTAAAATACCAGAAACACCATCCATCTTCTTGTGTTATTTGTGTTATTTTCAAATTGAATCACTCAGCACATCAGGTCAAAAAGTCAGAGGCCACCATTTCTTCTCCCTACTAGCAGGATAGAAAGCTTTGATAGGAACAAGTGTTTGCTGATGTTTTTAAAAATGTAATTTTAGACTTTGGTGAGCACCAAGACTTCATTTTCTATCTAATGTATTTAAAATGATGCATTATTTTTTATGGAAAATACTTACCACTTTCCACCCATGTTTATAATCAAATTGCTTCTATTTTCTAGACAAAGAAAAAGTTGGGTTTGCAGTCCATTTTTACTAAAAACCTCATTTGTTGGTCTTCTTCTTTTCTCACTGATATGAGAATGCAGAACTTCCTTCCCTGCCCAGAGGGGCACGTCTGTGTCCATTTCTTTCGTAACAGGGCTGACAAAGATCTTGGGCTTTGGTCCAAGAGCAGTATCTGCCGAGGTCACTCCAAGTTCTACCTAGTTGAAAAAATTTAGTAATAAATGTCATGTCATTATTTCCGAATAATGAAGAGTTATTGAGTCTGAGTGACCGCTGTGGAGCTGTCAGCATTGGCCGTGTGTAGCATCGGTTTGTGCTGAAGGCAAATCTTTTCCATTTTTTTTTTAATGTTTTTTTTTAACATTTGAATGAAACTAATTTTGGAAGAAAATTCGCAGTAAAAGAGCAAGAGCTGTTTCAGAGTAGTCAACCGCCAGTTGTTGGCATTTGCTGGGGACAAGCGTATTTCAGGCTACGCAAGTTGTAAGTTTGCTCAAGTTAAGTAAAGACGGACTATGAGTCTCCTCAGCTCTCTGTTGGTCTCCTTTTCTGTGTCCCTCCCTCTCTCTCCTCCTCCGCTTAGAAAACATTCCCAGTAAAAGTTCAATCAAACCAGCACTCTCCCATGGAGTTTTAGTTCAGGTGAAAATGATTTTTGTTTGTAAATTCCTTGAAACTCCAGAAATGTGAAGTGATTTTACCTGAAGGGTAGTTTATTATAGACATGTTGCCCATCAATTGGTATAATTTCCAACAACGATGATGAACACAGATGAGCAGGGATTGTACTTTTAAAATGCCATTCTGACTAGAAAAGCAATTTGGGATCCACTTACATCTCAGTAATGAAAATTGGGTAAGGTAATAAGAGATTTCATTTTGTGAGTGAATTGACAATGCAAATACCAGGATTTTTAATTTAGGTTTAAGTGGAGTAATGGCTACTCATTCTGATGCATCATTAGTCATATTGCTTTTTAATGAGGGACACACTTTCTTTTCCTGGTTAGCTCTAACACAGACAGCAAAGCCCAATGAATGCGTTAATGTTTAGGGAGGTCTGATAAATACTTGTCACTGCACCTTTTTAATTTAAAAAAGGAAGAAAAAACAGTTTTCCTTTTCTGGTGAAGACATTTGCTTTTAGTGCAAGGAAAATACATAGTGCAGAACTGTGATTGGTAAGCTGTTGTAAGAAATAATTACAGTAAGATACATTTTGAAAAAAATTCTAGTAAATATAGAAGGAAAATTGTATTGAGTGGAGTGTTTGTGAAAGGAACTGGCTTTATGACAGGCAGTGGTAGGAAAAAGTGATTCTCTGGCCGTCTCCAACATGGATGCGTTATAAGTAACAACAGATGAAGATTCTTCTTGCTCTACCAAACCCACTCAATGCCCCAAACAGCTCATTCCTCTTCTGGATAGATCTCTCTTAGCAGTTTTATTTCGTAGATATCTTTTATTTTCTTCTTCTTTTAGTTTTATTTTTTTCCCTTTTTCCTTTCTTTTCTTTAATTAAGAGCTTGTTTTGATGTTCATTGAACTCAGTGGGAATCTTTCCATCAAATTGAATGCATTAGGTCAGATTCATAATCAGCAGTCACTGAAACAACCTGACAATAGTTTTGTCACACACTAGGACACTGTCTTAAATGGGATTTGCTTAAAAAAAGCAATAGAACTAATCCATTATCAACACTTGTTAGAGCAGAGTTTTGACTGTATCTGTATATTTACCAACACAATTTCAACCCATTTGCACCAAATTGAAATTAATGCAGACTCTTGCTCCAGGCAGGAGCATAGGGCAGTTAAATTAAATCAATTTTAACTAACGTGCTTTTAGCCACAGCAGTATGAGATTGTGTGTTGACTAGGCTGAGGTCTGGTTGCCTTACTTCCTTTGGTGGGTGAGACTTTTTGACTTTCTATGAGGACAAGCTGTAGGGTGATCAAAAACATGCACCATCTAATGCAGACCAACCTGTTCAGATATGGGGGCAAGAGAACAAGTTTCTGGGAGGCAAACGTCCACCAAACCTCTCTTTTTCGTGCCTGTTTCTACACTCCTGGTGCCCTATAAGCACATGGCATTCTTGCAAGTCTCCATGCGGTTTGCGAAAGTCTGAGCAATCCAGGGCCTCTGAACACCGGCCAGGCAGTGCACATCCTTCTGGAGCAGAGCCTTCGAGGAGATCTGTGACCTCTGGGGTCTCCAGCACAAAGCTACAAGCTCACATTTTCACTCTGCTATTTTATTCTGCTTTTCCCTTGCCTGTGCAAGTGCCTGTTCATCACAGATGTCAGGGAAGGGTACGTGAGCTCCTGAGCTGAGAAACTAAAAAGTGGGTAGCGGAGTGTCAGGATCTCTCCAGGAGGTTTCTGTCCCCCTGTGCACTTACAATAGGGAAGAAGAGGTTGCACACAGCAGGGCAAGGGAAGCGTAACCAGCCACGGTAAAATCCTTTCAGGGTAACCAAGAGACCCCTACACATCACACGCCTGGGACAGTGCCAATAAACGAAGAGTCTTCTTGTCATCTTCCTTTGTGACCTGCTAACCTTCCTTTGAAAGTGTATACCTCCCAGGCATGGTGGAGGAAACTCAGTTTTGCAGTTGTTGCTTTTTAGCTTCAGGAGGAGTTATCTCCGTCATATCTTTCTGTCTCTGACTCTGTGCTGTGAAATGCGAAAGAAATACAGGCCGCGATCTTCTCTGATGCCACCTTGTAAATTCAAGGGAATCCCAGACATCCAATATGCTGAAGTCATTCCGTGTCACTTGACTCTGTGTGAGGCACAACAGTTCCCAGCAGATTGGGTGATACAGGACCAGCATCCATTTCTCGTGATGGCTTTTTTGAAAACTGCCCTTCTCTTCACAGCTTGTAAAACGAAAGTTGATAGGGTGAGTGTGCCAGAATGGTTGTGAAAGCACTGCGTCACACGAGATGTTTTAACCTAGGAAAACAACATTTTGAAATAAAACCAAAGATGAGCATGTCCTAAAACAGGCCATGTAGCTACAATAAAATGTTTCTGACACTTAGGAAATGATGTATCCACTCTGAATGCACCTATTCTTCTCTGCTAAATGGGAGCAAGAAATGCAAATGAATTTTCTGTATTTCCAGAGATCTGTGCTTGGCCACAGTCCCCAAAGTCTTGGTTATGGTCAGACCTTTGGAGTTACTGAGGGGTTTTTATATACAGTTGAGCTGATTTATGAGATTTCTTGTTAAATCTTATTGCACCAGTGGCTTTTCTTTAGTTCTTTTGAAGTAGAAAACATCATTTCTGCAGCGAATGCAAGTCAAAAGTCTTAATGGAGCATAAAAATCCAAAAGGTCATGATTTTATAGCTTTAAAATAGGGGACAGTGTACTGCTTGATACTCTTAAAAATATCAAAAGTTAATGAGGATGTTTATCAGTAATAAAAAGATGTAATCTTCTCCCAGACCTTTGATTTTGACTGCTTGTTTATTGGCTTTTTATGGGTGTACTTTTATAAATGAGAAAGTTTTCTCTTTCTAGGACTGTCCCATTTCAGAATCACAGAGAGAGAACTCAGAACGTGAGGCGGAGTCTTTGTCCCAGGGAGATTTTTCAGTGTTCTCAACACCCAGTGTTGCTTCTCCCTTTGAACACCAACTATTGATTGCATTTATTGGTTTACAGGGTCATATAGGCTACCTTTATTTATTTGACTTTGTTTAAGAGCTGTGAGTGCATGCAAATTTGTAACCAGATAAGAAACTGTTCCGGTCACACGCATTTTGCAAGCTTAGGTGGATCAGGGTAGCACTGTTTACAAACTCTCGTTGCTTTCCTCATGCAGGTGATTGGAATAGCCTATGCTGTTTTAAAAAGAAAAATCCAGAAAATGTCTCCTGGTGGATTTCTTTTGCCGATTTTGATTTAATCTGAAATATCAAAAATATTTTTTCACTTGCATCTTAACAAATGTTTATAACGAACATGTAGGAACTTAGGTAAAATTAAAATGCCTTCTTGCTGCATCACTTAATGGAGCAAACCTTGAACAGTTCACCTGCAACTGCTTCCAAATGTTTTCTCCAGATGTGGGCACGGAAATAAGATTTTATTACAATATGTTCACTGTCACTGCTGTTGCAGGGATAAGTAATGGGAGCAGGTCACGGGACAGAAGCAGTCGTGGGAAAAGCGAATACAGCAGGAGGGGCACAGCTTTTCTGTTTGTTAATACGAACTGTCCTGTTTTCTGTTGTCTTTGCAGCAGACCAGCACAGGGGACCTGAGGACTCTGAGGAAAGGGTTGTCCCCGTACCACTCTGAGTCACAGCTCTCATCACTGCCGCAGTATCAAGACGCCCTGCAAAACGTAAGAGACATTTCCTTACCTGTGCAGAGTGAGCCGTGGGTTTCCCTGCAAGTGGGCATGGCTGGAGGGGGGCATGTGAAAATTACGAGGGAGCTCTCCCAGCAGAGAATTCACCCTGAAACCAGGAGGTGCAAATCTGCAGCTGAAACCTGCAGCTGTTGGGAGGATGAGGAGCCACTGGAACCATTGATCTTTACTTGAGTTTGGATCATCAACTTCCCAGCATAGGTTTTTTGGTTAACTGGTGGTCACTGTTGCTCATCTTTTAAGGCGAGGGCGAGTCTTTTTATACCTGCAGCTCCTTCTTTGTAAATTACCTCTGAGCCTGCTGTGAAAAAATTGGTGGTGGATGAGGCGAAAGGTGGTTTACCAGGTGTCTAGCAGTGCATGATCAGGATTGCTTTAGCCATTAAGTTCCTAGGACTTTCATTGCAGTTTTTTTTTGTATCATGAGTGAGGTTTTTGTTTCCTAAGATTTGCCTGTGTTACTTCTTCTCAAGCAACAGAAGAATCTTGATTAAAGCCTCTTGTGAAAGATGGGTACTGTGCTGCTGTGCCAGGACCCCTCCTGCACTGGTGTGCCAGGCGTGGCTGAAGAGGCCAAGCCCTGCCAGATGATTGTCTTCCAGATGTTTGCCTGACTGCCTGAGACACTACATTTGCTTTGTGACATTGTTTTCCAGATTGCAGGAAAAGTGTAGAAGCAGCCGGGGAGTCCTGGAGTGGGCTGTGAGCGTCGTGAACATGAGCAAAAGCCTGATGTTGGCACAGCTGGGGGACCTCCCTGCCGCCCCACATCTCCTGCTGCGTGTCCAGGGCACCGGGCAGCAGAGCTGCAGGTGCTCTAGGAGCTGTAGAGTGGCTGCCTGCTTGGGTCAAAGTCATTCTGTAGATTCACTGTGCCTCTTAGAGCTGTGAAAAAGGGGGTAATAATAATATAAGAAAATTTGCATAAATAAAACTCCAGTGTGAAAGCAGAGCCCCTTTCTATCCCTGCTGTGCTGGAGGATGGATGGAGACGCTCCAGCCAAAAAAAAAAGGACAAAACCATGCAAATGAAATGGATGACTACGGCTGAATATCCACATTTCTAGCTTTATGCCCCATATATAAAGTCAGGAGACTTTATAAGGAGGGCAGAGGGATATAAGCCTGGAGATGTTTGTCTGGCTATGCCGGTGCCTTACGGTATTGGGGATTTTGCTTCGCTTCCCTGGTGCTCAGGCTTTTGATCCCCAGCTTGGTTTCAGGTGGGGACACCCAGTCAGCCTGTGCTGGTTGTCCCAAGGAGCACTGCTACAGACAGTTTTATGTTGATCTTGCGGGTCATGCTGGGATCTGGCCAGCAGCTTTCTGCAGAGGAGCTGTGCCTGGGCTGGGAGCTGGCAGGAGACTTCTCTGCCAGAGCATTGGCCCCCGCAGCTCACCGGGGCTGCACGAGGGCTGGCGGCAGACGGTGCTGCCTTGCTGGAGCCCTTCCCGGCCACTTGTCTCTGCTTTCCCTCCTTCCTTAAGGAAGAGATGGCACCTGGTGTTTATGGAGAGTCCAGGGTGCTGCATGACACTCACCTTCGTCTGTCACCCTGGCTGTGTTCTGCCTTCTTTGTGGGAAGATGATAGAGAAAAACCAAAGCCAGCTCGGAATCCAAATCTACATTGCCTGTGATACTTACATAGCCCTTTATTTACTATTCCTACCAAAATCCTTTTTCGTTTGTGGCTTGACGTGATATATTGGTTTTGTGAGGAAGGAGAACGATCACAAATTCATGCAGATGTCATTGAATGTCTCAGGCAGCTCCCAGAAAGTGGACAGTTAGACATACCTGACTCTCTCTGCAGACTTTTTTTTTGACAGCAGGCATGAGTGTGTGAGAAATTGTTCCTCTTTGTGCCTGCACAGGCTTCACGTGGGTGAGTGATGGACAATCGGTGTCGGCTCCAAAGCTGTCACATCCATTCAGGGTTTCATCGTCGCCACTGCCTGTGCAGCTCTTTGGGGAAGTTCCTCAGCACATCCCTCACTGTCACACTCTTTGCACGTAGGCATCACTCCAGCTTTCCACGGCCCTGATGCACCTCAGTGAATGAAGCAGTTTAGTGTTTCTAATGGATCCTGGATTGTGGACACTGGTGCACGCTCAAGACGCGGAATCGAGACGCTCATAATTGCAATCTGTACACTGTTTAGTCAGTGGTGCATCATGCAGGTGGTGAATTATAGATTTTCTCTGGTCTGCAGTGGTTGCCAAATGCCAAAGCAGTTGCAGGGGGTTAGTTCTGACCTACAAGCCCCTGGCCATTGCAAGGGAAGGTGTGACATGTATGTTAGCTTGAACTGGTAGCAGGCTGGTCAAGCTCCCCAGCCCTGGGAACTGCAAACCAGAATCATCTCATGGTGTACCAGAGGCTCCCTGTGTCCTTTGGGAGATAAGGGCAATTGCCTCGGGCTCAGACTCTTGAGAGAGGCGTGAGGGGAGGTGGCAACAAGCAGCTCCCTGTGGGACCTGCCATTCCGCTGGGATGAGAGGGGCAGGCTCCAGAGCAAGCTGGTTGGGCTGGCTCAATCTTTCCCATCACCAGCAGCCTCCAGATGTGCTCAGCCTTAAGTCAGATGTTGTCCTGAGCACGTAAGCAGTGCACTGCTGAGGAGCCAGTGGCCAGCCTGGTGTATGGGTGTCAGCAATGGAAATGATCCCAAAGCATCCTTAGAGGGCTTGCGCTTGCATTTGCTATCCCAGCGTTAGTGTGTCTAGCTCCGGGGCAGCTAGGACAGATTTTTTCACCCGTGTTGCATTCATGTCTTACCTGCACTGCACGTGCTCCTTTTGTGACTCCTCCATGTGGATGCGGCAGCACTTGGGATGAGTTACCACACTCAGACTAGCAGCCCTCTGATTTACTGCAGGAAGCTGTTGGAGTAGTAACTTTGGGGAGTCTCAGATGTGTGACTGGAGTGCCCAGAGATGATGTCTGTCCTGAAAACTCTTCCAGCTCAGAGCTTTTCTGGAGTTTAACAGTACCAGGTGGGAATTACCGACTTTCAGTCTTGTTTGTTGGCATTGTCCAAGGAGTCTGGATTGTCTGGTCATATGGTCTCACCTCTGGTTAGTGAGCTGGAAATGACATTTCAGTAACACCGAGAGTTTTAGGAGAATAACAGCTGTTTTGGGTAACTGCCACTGCAGGGGAGGAGAAGCCCTGTCAGTACAGTGCTGTGAATCGGGACTGGGAGCTGTGCCTGCCACCCTGGAGGGACTCTTCTGCCGCAAACATGTACCTTCTTTTCACCTCTCTGTGCCTCAGTATTTCCTTTGAAGGACTTGGGTGGGAAATCACCCATTCCAGAGCATGATTTTCAGGCAGTTCTTTATCACTAAGCTAAATACCACTAAGTGCTCCAGAATCCTCTAAGGGTGGACGCTAAAAGGCAATGTTCAATTTTTGGAACAGTATAGCATTGCTGGGGAGTTCACTTGTTTCTCTCATAGGCTTTCTCCAGCATTAATCGAATGATGAGTGAGAACTGGGAGATGGAGTTGTCCACACTTGGTGTCGGCTCTCAGATCTCTCACTCTCCATAAAGCTGCCCTACGTAGTGCTTAACCTTTGGTCACATCTAATGATTGCTGAGTTGTGTTTCTGACGTTGACTAAAGGAAATTCCCCATCCACAGTGGTAAGGCTCTTATTTTGTTATGAATAGTCATGTTTCAGCAATTCATCTTCTAAGAGGTGGAATCTCAGCTGCTGACTTGTGGAGCATTCGAGGCCTGTGCGGCACAGCCGATGATGAATGCAGTGGCTGAGGCATGGCCCAGAGCTAGCATCTCTCTCTTCTCTGCTCCCTTTGGTCTCTTCTTGGGTGCTCTGGCTACCCACATGGACACAAGGTCCCTGCAGACCTTCACGTTCCTGCCTGCTGCCCTGTGGCTGTGCCCCAGGCAAGTCTCATGCCCAGGCATGAGAAGGTGGCCTGATGGCTGCTTACGTTCCTATGGTTGGAGGCACCTTCATCTTGAGAAGCTCATAAGTCAGCTGCCTGGAGGAGCCATTGATCCATATTGGCATAAAACACCATTAAATGTGAACTGGCCTGGTACTAGCAGTTGGAGCTAGCCTGGCTGGCTTAGACTTAAAATTTACTAGCATCATTCGTGTGATTTATATGAGGAATCCTGCCTTTTGTGGAAGTAACTGTAAAAGTTTGTAATGGAAATACTAAGGTTAGTGTGGATGGAGTGCGAGGAGAAAAGTCTCTGTGGAAACACCACCAGGAACACTAGAGCAAGGGATGCAGGGATGGCCCGTGCTGATGACCAAAGACACAACTGACAGCAAACAAATGGGTAAACACTGCGGGATTTGTGGTTTGCGTCAGGACCAGGAGGTCTGTGCTGTGATAAGACTGCAGCACAGATGGCTCATCACTAGAAGACCTGTTCCCTGATAATGGGAGCAAGGTTATACCATGATATGCCATTGCACTTCCTGCGGTTCCAAGAGGAAGGATAGATAAGGTGCCCAAAATGAAGGAAAGGAGACAACAGGCAGCTGCTTTCCTAGGGTTTATGGGGGGTGACAAGACACTGAGGTAAAGATCAGCCTGTAGTAACCGTTGACTCCTAAGGCATGTGAAAAATGTGTCCAAAGCCCGGTTCTTTGCTGTCAATGAGGAGGGATGCCAGAGCTGTCGACAGGACTTGCTGGTGTGTGTCCCTTGTCCTCTGTATCGCACACAGACCCTGACCACTCCACATGGACATCTACCTTCTGGTGAATGCATGAGTGTGAGTTTGTAGGTGTGCAGGTGTGAGTGACACATTAGAGAAATCTTTTAGGTTAAAATAGGTATCATCTTCCCCTTCCTTAAGTTTTTGTACTGCATTTGTATTGTGGTCGTTTTCTGTGTAGCCACCTGCTGAGGAGCAGGAAGTCCCAGCAGTCCATGGCCAGGTGGACTCGACTGAGAGGACCACTGAGTTCCTGGCTTCCCAGCACTGCCTCTCATTGCATTTTTCTCCAGTGCCTGTTTCATGCCGGATGCAAAGCCTAGGAGATGGCTCTGGCTGTCCGGCTGCAGCGCTGGCTTCTTTGGCTCCTTCCCTTGATTCCCACCACGCTGTTACAACCAGCTGCCTTTCGTAGCTCTGTGTTGCAGAAATACTTGCGAGAAGCCTATTTCCTTTTGCCAGATGGCAGGCACACTATTATAAAAACAAACCCAAATGTTTGTGGTCTGTAGGTGTAAAGAGAAGCCGTTAGCTAGGGTGGGAAGGGATGATAAGAGAATCCTTGGCTGACGTGCTGGCTGTCTCCTGAGCCTGTGAGAGTGGTGGTGAGAGGAGGTGATATGAGGGCACGGAGTAGCTAAATCCCAGCCCCAGGGACAGTCCCATCTCTCCCTCTGCCTGGAAAGATGGTGGTCTCCATCCTCTTCGATAGGAGGGTTAAGGCAGAAGAAAAGTGAGAAGGTGACTCAGTATCTCTCCCTCAGCTCCCTGCAGAGGAATGACCAAGTTGGCCCCTGTGCCAGCCTGGCATAGGCAAGGAGAGGTGGCTGTGGCCCAAGCCTGGTCTCGGGTCTCACTGGGGGACCCAGAGCAAGCCTGCTAGTGCCTTCTCAGCCTGCCTGGGAGTAAATCTGTTCCACTCAGGGAGGAGAGCTGGATTGGCTTCTTAAAGCCAACCTGACTTTAAAAATAAAATTTGAAATGTCCAGAGACCACTGTTCCCATCGTGATACCCAGGAGGTGCACCCAGAAGAGCCAGGGGAGCCCTCTGGGCATTGATGCCCCTGCAAAGTCACCCGAAGCACCGGGGACCTCAGTGTGGCCCTGAGGTGTCCTTGCACAGCACAGCAACCCTGCCACCGCCAGCACAGAGCCCCCAGCCCCTCACTGTGCTGCACGAAGCCTGCCCCGGGCACAGGGATCCCTGGGCTGCCCGGTGCCTCTGGCATCCCCAGGGCTCCTCTTTGCAGCTTCAGCATCACGTCGTGGCCTCTCAAAATGCCTTCAGCCCTTTCTGTCGCTCCGGCAAGCCCATCTCACGGAGCTCCCCGATGGTCCCCCGCCTTCTCCCATCCCTGCAGCTGTCAGTTGAGCTGAGCGCTGACAGCCTGTGTCCGACAACAACCCCAGGCCTGTTTCTCGCCTTCCTCCAGCAGCAGTGGCAGCCACGGCCCTTTTTTAGGCAGGGGAAAACAGTGATCGAGGAGCATGGCAGAAGGCAGCTCCTTCCTGCTGGCAGCACCGATACCACCAGGATGCCATTGAGCAGACAAAGAGAGAAATTCAAGGCAGCCGTTCTGCTGCTGCAGCAACAGTGGCTGCGGAAGGGAAAATAAAATGAAAGATTTGTCAGGATTTGCAGCCTGGGGAGTGCTATTGTGAAGCTTCAGAGTGTATTATCAGCAGCTGAGAACAAGCTGATCCATTTTTGAAGGCAGCTGCCCTTCATCAGCAGTTATTGCAGCAGCTCTGAGCGGCGGGTGGCTTTTTTCCCCATGGCAGCCGACTAGCACAAAGTTTGGCAATGACAAAGTTTGGGGATTTGATGAGCAAAAGAGGCACTGACAGGCCGTATCCACAACCTGCCCTTACAGGAGGGAAAAAAATTCATCTGCTTTGAGAATCTGCTGTAGGTTCTCATGCTCACTTGTCGCTTGTGTTTGTGTGGGGCTGGCAAGGCGGGGAGATGGGGCACGGCAGACCCTTGCTCTGCCCCAGGCCTGGGAGGAGACTGCTTCACCAGTGACAGCCAGGGCAGCCAGGCTGAAATGGAGACTTGGAGGGGAATACAGATGTGCACAGGTATCCTTCCACATCTGCCTGCATCCTCCACCCACCCAGAGGCTTGCACCTGGGTCATCCCCAAATCAGATTTGCTTCAAAGTCAAGAAAGTCCTAAAAATACCCAGTTTCCTTCTGAAATCAAACGTGCTTGACAATCCTTTATTAGAAGAGCTGGCACCTCGGAATACTTACGCTGACAGTGCCCCTGTGAGTCAGCCCGAGTTAGTGCACTTTCTCCACGGGCGCAACGTGGGCTCGCTCTGCCCGTAGCAGTCAGACTTCTTGTTTGCTTGTGTCAGGTCATTACGGGCTGAAACAGCTCTGAATATGTCATGTTGGAAATAATTTCACAGTCCGAGGGGGCAGCTGGGGCTGTCGGTGCTGTTACCAGCCTTCCGCCTTGCCCGCTGCCGGAGGAAGCTGGCTCACCGGCTTTGCCTGCGCCGAGGAGTTTCCCAGGGCTGGAGCTGCCATGTGTCGTTAGTGCCGTGCTGAGGAAAGACATCCTTCCCGTTTGTAGATGAGATCCAGTTGCAAACAATGTCCTGACTTTGTTTATTCTGTCCGGGGCAGCCCCTGAAATCCTGCGGTGTCCCAGCACAGCCTGTACAGCCAGCGCTGTGTCACGCCCGCCGGGGAGAAGAGCTATTCTTTTGTTGGCTGCCCTTGATGTCTTTGCTCAAAAAGCAGTGAAACAGTTAAATTGTTTCTTTATTAATCAAAAGGGCCCTGTAAGCCCTTTTTGTTACTTCTGTAGATGTCCGTGGACACAGCGGAGGCCGTGAAGATGCGGGAGGTTGTGGCTGAGCCGTATGGACGGGCTCTGCCTGGCTCCTGTGCGGACCCGTGTTTAATTCATGGATTTAAATGTTTACATCACCAGCTGCTCTCTACGATTAAAGGCAGCAAATTAACTAATGCCAAAGGAGATTAGCATCTGCAATAAAGTCCCTCGATTTGATAGGGAAGATGCTAATACAGTGCACTGATGGCTCCTGCACCCATTCCCACTGGTGGCCGGGACGCGTGTTGTGCTGCCGAGCTGGTGTCCATCTGTGGGATCTCCCACGTGTTCCTTCTCCTGTGCCGGGTGGCAGGGTGTCAGCCGCTCGCATCTGCGAGGCAGCCCCACTGCGACTTTGGGGCCGTGGGGCCGTGCAGCCATTTAAATGTAGCAGCAGGGAGCAGGTGGTTTGTTTTGAGCTGGATGCTGGCAGGCTTTCTGCACAGTAGGCACAGAATAACAATAACCAAGTGTCATCATTGCTTTGGATCATCTGCCAGGCAGACTAGGCACATAAGGGACCTGGGTGCTCCCTGGCTCTGACAAGGGTGTCCCAGCATGAGAGGTCTGGCATCACCCGCAGCAGGGTGGCAAAAAGGCTGCACTTTGCACGGTGTGGTTTGCAGAGAAACCAGAGCCTCTGGCTTCTTCGTGCCTGCGGGAGATCTTCTTGCAGCCAGCAAGGAGCCCTGGGGCTGCTGCCAGGGTGCCTTGAGGTCTCCTTGTCCCTGCGGGGCTGTGAGAGGAGCTGGGCCCCTTTCAGGAGCACCACACGCGGTGGCAATGGCAGAGCTGCCATGGGCATGCGAGGATGCAGCAGGAAGAGAAGGGGCTTCAAAGGAAGGGAGGGCGGAATGTCAGCCCGGAGTCATGTCACGCTTCAGCGCCGCACGGCACCATCGCTTTGTTTCAGCCATTAACCCCCCTGCAGCGGCAAGGCAGCAGAGGAGGGGAAATGTGGCCCAGGCTGCAAAACGATGAGGGGGTCTGACCTGCCTTTGTGGGGCCCAGGGGATTTCTCAGACTGATGATAATGGGAGATATTTTATTTTTGTGTGATCTCCCAGGGATGCCACTCATCTCTGTGTGAAGGGAGATTTCTCTCTCTGAACAGACCAACTGTCCGCGTGAGCCCAGTGCAAGCCCTCCGTGCTGGGTGGGGACACTGCTTCAGGGCTTCAGCACATTCCCTGCAGGGTCTGGGGATGCTCCTCCCATGCCAGAGTGGCACCACGCTCTCCGTCCTTGGTCTTGCTGCTGGTTTGCCCCACCTGTTCCCCAGCACTGTCTCTGGCTGGGGCTGCTCCAGGCACTTTCTAAACTTTCTAGCCAAAGCGCCATTCACAAAATCAAAATATACTGTGCCCCCCATTCTGCCAGCATGTCGGGGCTGGGGTTTGCAGTCAGACATGGCACCTTTCCATGTTACTGCCCGGCTCTGCTGCCTGCTTTCCACGTGGCTGTGGACGTGTTACTGCCTCCTGCTTGTCCCTTAACAGCTCCTAATTTAGGGAGTGATGTCAGCACCTTTATTTGTGTAAAGCACCTGGATGGTGATGGGTGCTAAGGAGGGGCCCAAGTATAATTCAAACCTGGGTAAGCAGGCTGCAGGCAAAATCACTGCGAGGTAAATAGATGTGCCTGGGAATTTTATTGTAAGTTGTTTGGCAGAGCCTGCCTATAATGCAATTTTCCTTGTTCTGTCTTGGCAATAAAAACTTCACAGTGTCTGATACCGTTCCATTTAGCTTTAATGTTGTCTGAGGTATGCCATTAGAAAAGTGTGGTTTATTTAATCAGATTTGAATCCTGAATGTCTGCTTGTTTTTTTGAGATGGTAGACAAAAATTAATAGAAGACAAGGAGAAGATGTGAGGTTCAGAATCATTAACACTTGCTCACATGCTCCGTGTTGGTCTGAAGCATCCTCAGTGCCTGGGCTGTGACTTAGGTGAAGTAAAAACAGCACAACGTTCTCCTCTAGGTTTTGAAACAGTCTTTTGCAGTCTTTCTGCAGATCAGGAATAGTGCTCTCAGAGCGGAGGTAGGAAAGGATGTCATTAAAAGACAAATATAATTGAGCAGAAAGAGATTGAAAACTGATGGCAAGACCAAGGTCTCATGTCTTTTCAGATCCCTGGAGGAATCAAGGAGAAATTGTTTATCACAATTTCTTTGTTCCTTTTTGAGATTTCCAACCCAAAACCTCTAAAAGAGCAGACACCTGTCATCTCCAGTTAGGTTCTTTTCTTATTGGATTACAAAGCATTCCCACTGTTTTTAAGAAATGTTCATGTTTTAAGCCTTATTTTGCCTCTGTGGAGGTGTGTCATTACCAGTTCACAACATGCTCTATTACAGAGAGTCCTATTAATTTTGTTCCTCCAAACACGTAGGAACAGAGTATTGACAGCAGTGCTTGTCAGCATCCATACTGGACCACATCCCCTGCAACCAGATAGAGCCAGCAAGGACTCATTAGGCAACTTGGTCTTAGACACCGGCAGTGCCACCATGGCTTGATACAGAGCAGCAGATGTTCTCCAGCAGCTGCAAGCTGAGCCTTCTGCTCTTCATTTTTTGTTTTCTGGTTAAAAAGTGTCATTGGCGGTAGTGAGGGTCTTTGGATTTTGTTTCTCACAGCACTGTTGCTCTGTTGATCATGTTTGGGTTCTGGGACAGGGCAGTGAATGGGGTTAGTTTGGTTTGGTTGGGTTTCTGCTTTGGATTTGAGGCTGTCACTGGGTCAAATATCATTTTTAGCAATAGAAAACTGGGAGATTTATCCCCTGAGCATAGCATGTTTCTTCAAGGATGCTCTGGCATGAGAGACTGCAGAGTTCCTCTATCTTTTCTTAGTCTTTTAATGATAAAACTGCACTGTGGTGGCTTAAACAAGTTAACTTCCAGTCTCATCTCTGCGGCTGTAAACCTGGAACAACTCCAAAGCTAGTTGGGGCCAAAGAGATTAAGAAACTTTGAATTTTTAAGTGACTCAGTTTCTCATTCTGCTGAGGTTCAACCTCAGCAGAAGTAAACTAGAAAAATGATCAAGATGGTATTTCCAACAGCTTTATTGTAAATATGATGGCATCCTTTTTGGTGACTTCTGAGCTGTCTTTTAGCACCATTCATTGTATTATTACATGACACCTCAGCCACATGTCTGAGGATGAAGAGTGAGCCATCTCTGAGCTACCAATCACTATGAACAGCAGGCAAGTGGAAAAGCCAGATGTCCGTGCACAGAGAGTGCATGCTTGACAAAACCAGACAAGGAGAGGAAATTGAGAGTGATGTGTGCCCCAAAACACACTGTATTGCTTTTTGCCTATATGGAGAATTTCTGCTTCTTAGGATGTAGCCAGATTAGCCTTGCTATTATTGCCTGTCCCGGTGCTGAGTCAGTCACATTCCCATGGCTGGGAAAATGTCAGCTATAGGGAACGGGAAGGACGTGGGTTCCTGCGGTGACGAAGGCCCTCCGAGTAGCTGAGTTAGAGTGCTGGGGTGCAGCTGTGTAATTCTTACCCACAGCTTCCAAACACATCAAACATGGAATCTCCTCCATCTGTGTGATTTCAGCTACTACCTTAATGCTGACTTCCTGAGATTTCCCCCTCTCTCCTGCCCTCCTGCCCTTCTTCCAATCTCCTGTCTCTGGTTACCCCTCCCCTGCATTTCATCTCAACTAGTTTCCTGCTGGATAAAATGCACATCCTCCTCTTTCTTCCCATTCCCTCCCTTCTCTCCCGCTGTTGGCAGCTTTCCAGTCCAGCAACCTTGACCTTATCTCCAATTCCTTCCATTTCCTCCCCTTCAGCTAACACTATTGGTGAACTCTGCCTATTTTCCTCTCCTCCATCCTCCAAAGGCTGGCCATGCATCCTGCTGGATATGTTGTAATTTCTTTCCTTGCTGACTACAGTCCCCTCTTTTCTGGCCTCTTCCATGTATGCCTACATGCAGGAAGCTGATAGGAGTTTGGCTGAAGCTTTTTTGCGAACCACACTGAAATCAGTGGGAGTGAAGCACCTACCCCCCTTATTAAAACTCCAACTCTTTGTGTGTCTGGAAGGAGCCTTCTCTAAGGGTGCAGCTGCACAGAAGGCACTGGATGTAATGATAAATATTAAGCCATCCTTAGCAGCAGGGAGTGCTTCCTGGCACCATGTGACTGTTTTTACTTGATGCATCCTACAGCTGCAAAGAGCGGGGATGTTGGTGAGATCCTTGCTTGCTCCCCCACTTTCTCCATGTGAGCGTTTGGCCTTTTGTGGTCTCACATGGTGGGGAGGTTTCTGTGCCTTGGGGCGTAGCGGGACTGTGGCATGGTCATTTGGCACACTCTTTCATATAAGTCTCTATTAGGCGGTTATCTGCCATTGTTGATGGTTGCACTCAGCAATTTGGACATCTGCTTCAGTTGGTTGGGCTTTTTGTCTTCCAAGCTAAGGATCAAGGATCACGCCTATTTTAGAAATGAAGTAATCTGGTACTGAGACTGCAATACCAAGATTTGGGTCTACCTCCTTTGTTGCATCCCTTATTCTTTAACATTATTTTTTCTCTTCTTAAGTCAGAATTTCTACCTGTGTTCAGGTGGAGCTCAGCTGATTGCCCTTGCAGAATTTCAGCCACTGGTTTGAAAAGGAAAGTGACCCTTTGAGCGTTTTTTGTGCGATATGATATACACAGAGCGTGCTTGCAAGATTACTTTTATCGTATCAGTATGGTAAGCAGTGAAGTATGATCAAGTTTTTTAAAAAACACTTCTCTCTAATCATTCTGGTTTCATTTGTATCCTGTAATCATTCTGAGAGTGATTATGATAATGGCAATGCTTTGTAGCTCATTAGTGACTTCAGTTCTGTGAGGAGAAGCTGCTGCTGCCTTCCATATAGGAGACCTTGTGATCTACTCTAGTTTGGTCAGAAAACTATTTAAAATATTATTATCAGCAGGATCCAGCAGAGTTCCTTTTACTTTGTCAGATTACTCTGAACTCAGAAGAAGTATTGGATGTTAGACCTTTGCTTCTTTGCTTGGTATTTCCTGTGTTACTTCTGAAGAGGGCCGTGGGGGAAGATCCATATCATGTATGGTTCATGGCCACAAAGTCCTGAATATTCTGTGCTTGGTTGTCACGATCTTGGTCATTTATGGAAAGAAGGCAGCTTTCATGCTGAAGCCGGAGGAATTATGCATGTATTGGTGATGTCTTTGACCTCTGTGGGAGGCTGGTTCTGGAAGGAGTCTATTGCATTTACTAGCCCTGTGAGAAATTTGTAACCCATTTTGCAGCCTTAAGTCCCAGCTGTAGACTGGCTGGACCCAGTCCCTTGTGCTCCCTCACCAGCCTCTGCCTTTTTTGTTGTCGTTGTGGACGGGATGGCTGAGGACATGTCCCCGGGTGACCATAGCTCCAGCAAGCTGTAACGCTCTGCCTGCGGGTCCAGAACCATGCCCAGCCTGTGAGAGGCTCTGGTCTCTGTGCTTGGCCAATTTGTTAAGTCTCATTGGAGAATTGTTGTGGAGTTATTAAGTCTAGTTTTCCTTTTTCTGAGATGCCTGCCTCTCAGAAGGAAGCTATTGTATCACCACAACTCAGCTGATGAAGGTTGCTATTCTGAGTAAATGGCTGTTGGTCATGACATGGGTTAAGCACAGACCAGTGGCTTAGACATGAAAGACTCCATGCCTTTCATGCTATTTTTGTCTGTAGCCTAATGGATTGGTTCATCTTTTTCCTGAATGTGTGCACATGAACACTTTTCTTAGTAAAATGGTCTGCACAACTTAAAACATTTGGAAAAGTGAGAGGTGGCGCAGTGCCCCTCTGTTGGTCCTCCTTGCTGGCACCACTAGCTTGCTGGTCTTGGCTTAGAAGGCGAAGCGATGAGACGAAGCGTGAAACATGCTGTGTTTTTAAACGTGGAAAAGATGAGAATGGAGTGCCTCGCGTGTTGTATGTGAAAGCATTCCTGCGATGGTGCTACATGCCGCTCTGCCGTTCTAATTTGCTTTCAGAAGCCCCCAGTATAATCATTCTTTGTGTTTCCTAAAGGATGTGAAGACTAAATGTGAGTTTGGTCAATGGTTTCATTGTTGGTTTCTCTCACTGCTACAAAGCAATGCACAAATATTAGGGACAGGCAGGGTGCATCTCACTGAATAAAGATATTGTGTCTCTCATAATCCAAGTTGGATTTCCTTTTAAAAAGGAAAGCCCTATGAAAAGTGCTTACAAGGCTGTTTGGACAGTAGAAATCTTTTGTAGAATGTCATTTCTGCATCTTTCCCAACGGGATCCTTCGTGCAGGAGAACTGGCCAGCATTTTGGAAGCAAACCCAGCCAACATTAGGTTTGGACATCTGCTTGTTTTAAGGTTGCCTTCACAATTTTCTCTATAGCTGAAGATTGGTACTTGATGGCTATTGAAAGTGTTGCCAGAAAAGCGATGAAGTTATGCCAACTGTTTCTTCCTGTATGCAAGTTCTTACAAATGACTGCTCTATACTGAAAGATCATCTTGTTTGCTTTGCTCCACTGGCTAGAAGGATGAGAAGCATTTGATCTTGTCCTTGTACAAAGTTATCCTAAACGAGCAAAAATGTTTCTTAAATCAATTTTGCTTTAAACCAGTGTGATCTCCCTCTTGAGTATATCCAGATTGAGTGATCGTAGGCTTAAATTTTGAGGAAGGCATAGTAGTGTCTTCTGTCTTTGCAGGTGGCTGAAGGGGACTGAATTTGAGAGAAGCCAGTCCTCCAATTTTCTGCATATTTTCTTCCTCCTAGCTTAAATGACTCAAAGGGAACTAAAGTATGTCTTCTCTTCTTTCAACAGGGACCAACTCGCATGACATCTGATCTTGCATCTTCGCCTGCAGCAGGATATGTCCCTGTGGGTCAGAAACCAGAGGCTGTTGTGCATGCTATGAAGGTAAGGATGCTGCACACGACTGTGCGGTGCAGTGCAGTGCAGTGCAGTGTGGGGCAGTGCAACAAACACCGAAGCGGCAGAACTGGACATTTGTTCTTCTCGTGGAAACACAACAACTAGAAATAGAAAGTTAGTAGTCAGGTGGATTGTTGGTAACCAGCACCTGTGTCGTGATGAATAATCATTGCTTCAAATAGTTGCAGAGTTAAGCAAGGTCGTGCGTGACTATTTTTTTTTTTATGGGAAGCCTCCAACAAAAGCTGCTGATGCCGAAGGTGTTGCTTACCCTTTCTGTTCATCAGCCCTGCGTGAAGTAGGTCTCTGGGGTGACAGCAATGACTGAAATGTTGTTTTTAAAAGGGACACAAAACCACAGTTCCTACATACATTTTGTAATTGAAAATCTTGCAGCAGTCTTCAAAGGAGAAAGACTTTATTTTATGTAAATACATAACAAACCATGGCATCATGGGTTAAAGTCAGGACCGTCGGCAATAAAAACCATAGGACATTGCTAGCTGAGTTGAAGGAAAAAACTTACACCATGATTTCACAGCAGTTCTCAAGTCCTAGTGACCATCCGTTGACAGGAAAAATGTGATACCCCAGTGTTATCTGTTTAACTAGTTAAGAATGTTACTTCTGAGTATCTGAGGGACACAAAATCCTTTCCAAGGTGCCATAGGGATGGCTGGAAACTCTCTAACATTTTAGGCTCTGGTTGGAATATGCTGATTTATAGATTTGGATTTGTTGAAGCTGAAAAATCTTGTACAGGGTTAAAAAGCTTTCTTCAGATCAAAGGAGAATTCCTGGATGGCTACTATGGACCTCAGATCTCCATGGTCATAGCTGGAAAGAGGTCCAGCAATGGCATCAGCACTAGCTTAGAGCGTCCTAGACCTAAAGACTGGTGCTTACAAAGCTCTTTGCTTTGTACCTTTCCACATCTAACAGCTAAATAAATGACACAGATGTTGCTTGTAGCTTTGATCTACAAGTTCCCTAAATTTTCTATTTTTTAGTGTTTGCAGTTTACTTTTTTGTGCCTGTCCATGGTCTCTTAGCTCAAGGACAGATGTGGCAGGTGGTAGTGGCAAAAAAAAATTGTCAAGAGCAGCAGTGGTGCAGCTGACAAGGATGTTGGTTCCACTGGGCAATTGCAAGATCCCAAGAGGATACTGAGTGTCACTAGTTCTCAAGTATGTGGTGTGTGAGGAATTATGAAAGGAAAGACAAGTTTGGTTTGATTTGTATCAAATTTGAATTTAAATTTTAGAAGATACTTGAGGCTTTATACACCCAGATTGTGTAACTCTCATTAGCTCTTGAGAAAAGAGTGTCCAGCACCACCAAGGATTAAAAAATACCTTTAGTACAGTTTTCACTGGTTCCCAAAGGAGCCCTGACCACACAAGTGGCACTTCACTTGTCTACACGTATTTGTCCTGTGTTTTCCAGACAAGTTTCTTCTTTACTTGTTGTGGATGGTTCTGTGCTACCAGAAAATGGAGCACAAGATTGTGGACCTATGTGACACCTTTGGTTTTTTGGCACTTTGTACTTCTCCAGTTTTGCTTGCATTTAATCATCCAAGTCCTCATGCAGTCTAGACTACTGCTGTTGGCTTTTTCTTCCCAAAATGTGGATTTTGTACCTTTCTGCTCCTGCTTTTCATTGCATTTGGTGAGGTGGTAGTGAGGGAAAATACTAAGCAGAGATGATAATATTTTAAAGTTACAAGATCAAATGGTTATAAATTGGTTATGAATATGTTCTAGGGGGGAAATTGGTTCCTATTTGCTTTAGGGGTTATGAGACTGAATTTCTTAGTAAGGGCAAGAAACTTAAATGGATTTAAGATGTAATTTGATAAGCTTATGGAAGGGATTGGAAAATTAATGAGAAAGATTCTTGGAAAATGGAAATTAAGTTTGGGAGGTCTGGCACAATGATGCATGTACAGGAGTTGAAAGGAATTTGGATGACTGATTGTTTGCACATGTTATTGTTATTATTATTAATCCTCTACTTCAGAGCTTTGTTGATCACTAGGAAAGGCTGGAAGAAATTCTCCTCTACAATTTCATAATTTGGCCAGTGGAGTATATCTGTGTGTCTTCAAAACCCTGGGAAGTGCCATGGCTGGGGTTGGGAAGCACGTGGCATAGCAGCCACATCTCAGAGGGCATAAATGGTCGTGCGTGATGTGTCCTGCTCACACACTTAGGGTTAAAAATATTCTCACATTCGAAGTGAGGAGGAAATTCTGTAGTTCAGCATGTCAGGGAGGGATGACAAGGTGTTTGTTTTTCCAACATGTGACCCATTTCCAAGGATCAGCTGGAAAATGAAAAGGCTGAGGAAACTGGTCATAGTTTCAGTCTCTCCTCCCCCCTTCTTGTGGCACAGTGAAATTGTGGCTGTTGGTCTCCAGCTGCAGATCTGAAACTGGGTAGAAGATGATGGTTTTTGGCCATGGCAGGCTGGAGCATATGGAGTAGGTCTTATTTGCACCCTTGCAGGACTGGCCAGCTTTTCCAGTGCCAGCTCCTGCATGTGGGAAACTGGATGTGGGTACCAGCTTAGACCCTCACTGCCAGTGGTACAGCTCGTGACCTTCCATTGAAGAGGAGAAGAGATCAGCCTAAGACCAAGACTTTATCCTTTGGCTACACCATATTGGATAGTAGAAAAAGCCCTGCTTGGTTGTGTAAACAAGTCCTTATGGCTGTAGCAGGGTAGCTCCTTATGTCAAGGAAAGACAAGGAGAGATGGAAGTTGGCTTTGCTCGTCTTTCAGGCTGCGTGCATGCAAGTCTGTCTGGAAGTGGTGTGGCTGCGAGGATGCGGCTCTATGCCCAAGCGAAGGTCACCGAGGGGCTGTGTGCTCTGCATGGATCTGCAGGGCTTCTGGATTGCCTCCGCCTGCACTCGTCTATGTAATGGCCTCTAGGCTTTTTCCTTGGCTTTTTCTGGCAGCTGAATGCTAGCTATGTGGCTGAAGCGTTGCCTGCCATTTAGCGTAAGTTCATTCTTCCCTGAGCACATTTAGGGATTTTCTTTATTTTTGCTTCTGAAATAGTTTTTGTTTGTTTGCGCTTACTAAATAAGGAGCAAGATGACAGGTTGGCACTCCTAACAGCTGTTTTTGCTAACGAGAATAAAAGGTACATATGCTACAGCTCAGTATCTCACTGAACATCAAAGCCCTTTTCTTAGGAATTGAGCAAATCTGCTAAAGACGTGGGGAGGTGAGGAGGAGACAAATGTACAAGAATGACATTTAGCCTCTAACCCAACTTCCCCGGCAGCAGCAGCCTGGACCTCTCCTGTGTGCGCAGAGCCATTGAGCAGGCGATCAGTCACTCCCACTGATGTTGGGTAAAGCAGGATTTGGCCCTGCCAAAACTAGGGAAAAGTCCTAGCAGGGCATATAGACTGTTTCCTTGCTGAAGCAGGATGCCATGTTGCCCAGTGCTTTGTCCGGTTGACTGATAAATTAATAAAATCAGTGAGGCTTGCACCCTTCAGCAAGCATCCCTCAATCTCAGAGTGCTTCCCAGTACAGAAACACTTACCTCAACTTTCAACTCTGCTTCCAAAGCTTTACTGCAATCGTCACGACTCTTTGGTGTGGTTTTTTTTGTTTGGTTTTCAAAGATGCATTGCGTGGTCATGTGGGGCCAGAACAACAAGTCATCAGAGTGGTGGATGTGATGGACTGGGTGACTTTGAGGTGATGCTGCCTTGGTTACAGACGTCAGTGCAGTCAGGAAGGAGAACTAAATATACTTGAGGTGTTCCTCACAGTTTACGTATCAGCGAGGAGAAAGCCAGATGAGCCAGTGTGCTTGTTGAGAGCGAGGTGCAGGTTGTGTTCAGGAGATGGCAACCCCTAGGCAGGAGAGCAGCGCTACCCGGTCCAGCCCCATCTCCCTGCCCGGGGAATCGCCCCGTGCCCGAGCGGAGCAGGCTGCCCTCACTGGCTGACGTTTTACCCAGGGAGATCACATAGCGCCAGTGCGTCTGCAAAGGGCCAAGTGCTGGCGGTGCAGCTTGGTGAAGAGCAAAAAGGAGGGGACTGCGTAAGCCTCTTTAAGCCTGGGGTACGCTTCTCTGTTTTCTGTAACCTCGTCCTTGTAAACAGCTGAGGCAGCGCCTGGCAGGATCTGAGAGCAGCTGGGGGTGGGAGAGCACTTAAGGGGCCTTCCTGTCTTTCTTCAGGAGGTGATTTCACTCTTCAGAGTATATTTTTTTCCAGCATACCTTTCCAGGATAGGCTACTGAGTTTTATCCCCCCAAATCCCTTTTTCCCATACCCAAGATGCTAACACATCTTTACAAAGTGCTTACCCAGACATGGGGTGGGCCTGGAGAGCAGGATCGTTTCCAGGGTAAATGAGTCCCAAGTCATTCAGAAATTAAATACAACCATAACTTCCTTCTGATCAGCTATCAGCTCCAGGTCTGATTTACACCATCAGAAGACATTTCCACTCAAAGAAATGGGCTGTGCCAGCCTTCCACACCTCCTGGACTAAGGAATGTGCTTTTAGTTTAAGCACAAGCCGTAGAAAACCAGTTCATTTTTCTCTGCTGAGACTCTTGTGCCTGCGAGATTGATGGCTGGTGGAAGCAGAGGCTGGAGCTGATGTGATCGTTAACTAATCTACACCACGGTTGTCCTTGATGCTTGCCCTGTGGACATAGCCGGTGCTTCGCTGCCAGCCAGGCAGCTCTGGCGCTCCGCACGCGGCCGTGACCCCGCAGGCCGCTGCCTTCGCAGCCGAGCGTCGGAGACGCCGACTCCAGGCGGGCGCGTTCGATGTGTGAATCCAGCTGGATCAATAATTAATTCCCTCCTCTTTAGCAAAAAATAGATGCTCTCTTTGTCAGCATGTACATGCTTTTTGCATCCCTCTTGCCCTTCCTCTCCTCTTAGATAGGATGTGGATAATTCTTATTTGTGCAAAGATTTGTCCCAGCTATGTTGGTTAAACTAGCTGGTGCGTTTTAGAAGTAGGTTAAGGGCCCTAGGAGAATGACCTATTTTTGTTCATAGTGCAGTTTGAGTACAGCAGGATTGCTGTGCTGAGGCAGACCGGGGGATAATCTACCCTGGTATCCCGTTTCGTGGAGCAGCTGGTGCTGTATACCTCAGCAAGGGGGAAACCCATCCTTGCATCTGGCTCTGCGCTTCTCTGGGAGGTGCAGGGATATTTACGCACACAAATACACCTGCTGTACAGCTTTGTATGTGTGCGGATGTATCGTGGTGAATAAGGCCACGCGCTGTGTGGGTGATCCCGGGAGCAGTGGATACCCTGTGCGCTGGGCTGGCCACCTTGCTCATCAGTGGCAGAGCCCTGGGTGAGGTATCAAGGTCAGCGCAGATCTAACACGTAAAATCTGAAGGCAGTCCTGCGCTGTGATGTGCCCGACTCGTGCAACGTGCTGGTCCAGAGGAGCTATCGGAGTGCTTGCAGCGGCGTTGGGGGGGATATTCTGTGGGCCAGAGTGTTTCCAGCAGGAAGCAAAGGCCACCTTTAGCCTTGGATCGTCTCTGATTGAGGGACCACCTGGCCCCAACTGGGCACTGCTCCCTGTGTTTTCAAACATTGTCAACCTGAAATCTAAGAAAATAAGTCACAGGCAGGATGTTCCCGCTATTTTTTTGCAGTGTCCTGAGCTCCTTTCATGGTGCATTTACTTGTGTTCCCAAGGCAAATCTGCAGGCCCTGCCACCAGGCCAAGTGGTGTCCAGGGGGCTCATGGACACGGGCACTGGACGTGTCAGTCCTGGGGCATCACTGCTGGAGCCATCACCTCTCTGTCTCTGCTGGGAAACATGGTTCTTTCCAGATCTGAGAACAGCTGCTGGAGATGGCCTCTGAGCCACAGAGCAGAGCCTCCTTGTAGAGTCTCAAATTCTTCTCCCCCCTCCCTTTCTAGCCATTCCCATGCTTTTGCGGCCATGTCTTCGTTCTTGCAGTGCTTTCCGTCCGTTAATGCCATGGGAAAAGCCCTGTAGTCGTGAGCAGGAGGGAAGGGAAAGGTGATGCCTCGCTCCTCCTGAGGCTCCTGCGGGCAGGGTGCTGCAGGCATGGCCTGGTGCCGCTGCCCATAGGCAGGCAGGAGAGGAAGGACAGCAAAAGAGAGCTGGTTGTGGAGGACCAGACAGGCCTGGCGCCAGCGCTTTGTGGGGATGGCCTGTATTCGTCAGCGTTTGTACCAGCTGAACGCGTTGAGCAGCCAGTAGCTGTCGCCCGCAGCCATGTCCGCAATCCTGGGTGCAGGTGCGCGTGCCGGGGGATGCACGTGTGTGCCAGCCCCGGCCAAGGGCCGCCCATTCCCTTACGTTTACGGGGCGTGCGCTGCGGGTGGAAAGGGCGCTGACAGAGGTTAAACTAAAGCTCAGGGAGTCGAGGTGATTATCTCCATCTTCAGAGGGTGTCTGCAGCACAAGGAGGAGGTGACCCAGATTCACCGCGGCACTCGGCACTGAGAGGGGACAGTGCCTTCAAAGCACTACAGTGAGCACACAGTGTCCTGGGAAGCAAGACTGGCTTTTCCCCTGTCCCGTTCCCATCCCCTTCACAACCTGGCTGAATCCAGCTCGAAGAGTGGATGGGTGAGCACTGAGAATCAAACTGGGAACTCTGAGTCCCAGGGCTCTGTGCTAACAGCCCATCTCTTGCTCACTGCCGTTGTGGGCCTCCGAGGGGTTCCCTTGAGAAACTAAATGGGTTAAAAACAATTTTCAGCCAAAAGGTGAGTGAAATTGGCTGTGCCTCATTAAGATCTGAAAGGTCATGACTGATAGGAGACCACACACTTAAGCTGCACAGTGGGTAATACTCTGCTTTTCAGTGGTACAAACCTCTGTTTCCCTCTTCCCTTGATGGCTAAAACCCCGTGAGACCTAAAAGCTGCTGGCCTGGGCTGCCCACAGTTGCCCCATGACTCAGACTAATAGGAGTGGAGAAGCTCTGATCTTGTGAACGCGTGGAATGGAGGGAGCATGAGTTGCTGGGGCATTGCCGTGGAGGAGCTGCCTGGAAGGCGGGCCACCAGCAGCCTTCCTGGAAGAGATGTGTTTGTGGATGCAGGCAGCCTGCTGGCAGTTATCGCATGGTCCCCCAGGCCACACCATGCAGGTGGTGGGACAGAGGCATGCCATTGCTGGAGATGTGCGAGGATGGAGGCACCCAACTTGGTGTCATGCTTGTCTTTGCAGTGCTCTGACTCTCAAGGCTTTCTGAATCCTGATAATTTAAATACTGGTTAATCATAGAATCATAGAATGGTTAGAGTTGGAAGGGACCATTAAAGGTCATCTAGTCCAACCCCCCTGCAAGGAGCAGGGACATCTCCAACCAGATCAGGTTGCTCAGAGCCCCTGAATGTTTCCAGGGATGGGGCGTCTACCACCTGTCTGGTTGATGAGGTTGTTAGGGGTGCTTAATTATTTGAGGAGCGTAATGCTTTTGTAATATTGTTTTTTCTAGGTCCTTGAGGTCCATGAAAATTTGGACAGGCAAATGCAAGACAACTATGAAGAAGACCTGAGTGAAAAGGAGAAGGCAATTGTTCGTGAAATGTGCAATGTAATAACTCCTTTCAGCAACAATACGGGTTTCTTTTGTGGTCTTTTGTTAGAAGTACAGAGGAGCAGGGGTCTGCTGTGTACAAGCCCTGCTTCATGCGAGATGCACAGGCACTAGGGAAGAGTGGAGGCTCTGCTGGCCGCTGCTCTGGGTGTCAGTAACCCGAGTCCCTTGCTCGCTGCATGGAGCTGCCTTTACTCAGCAGATACTTCCCACTGCTGCCTTTTGGGGGTGCAGGGTAGCTAGTCCAGCTAGGAGAGCTGAGCAAAAGGCTTGGAGAGTCCTGTTAGCGGTTGACTCCACTTGTGCCCTTAGGGACTTGGTTTGAGCTGAGCAGTGACTGGTTGCTATCTTTGAAGCTGTACAGCTTGAATGGATTTGAGCCTAAACCCTAGGATAACATTCAAATCTGAAGCCACTGAAGAGCATCATGGGGTGTGGGGTGCTTTTAGCACTGCCAACATGTTGGGCAACCACATGGTTAACTGAACTTGCTGCATCCTGTATGGTGAGTGTTTGTACAAAACCTCTGCTCTGCCTGGTGCTGTCTGCTGCCGTGGCACTGCCTCCAGCTTCACAGCACCTTGGCCACGCTTTGGCTTTGAACGGAGAGTTTGGGATTTCTGCTAGAATGTGGCTCAAGCTGCCTTCTCTTTTAGAAGTCCGCCTTGGAGGTCAGCCCAAGCAGCATCATTTACTGCTTCACAGCAGCAGAGATGAGCCTAACCCTGAATTCTGAAAACCACCTCAACCCTAAAAAGGGGGTGTAAAAAACACAAATGCGTCTTGCAGAGCTAAATCACCGCAAGCATCCTTAGCAAGGGCTGAGGCACATCGCTTTGGTTGGTGGATCCCTATAAGGAAAGCCAAGACCAGAGTAAATGAGGCTTTTTTAGGATATTTTAGCTGCTTAATGCCACATTCCCTTGTAGCCATGCAGGGGTGAAGGTAAAATGACATAGCTTCATCCTCCCAAATGGACTCATTTCTGTTTGCGTATCATCAGCTGTTTTTTCTTTAAATATTCATTTTATGTAGACTCAAGACTACACGAAGTGCATTGCAATTTATTTTTTTAAAGATAGTGTCCCATACCCCAGAGGCCCTAGAGTGATAAAATGTATGTTTTGAGAAAGTCATATATATATATATATGTATATAACGTTAATCATTATCTTTTTCATTATCTTTTCTGTTCATGGTAACATAATTTCTGTGAGCATGGCAGGGTTGACCTACCATTGAACTTAACTTCTGAACCTAGCGTATTTGTTTTATACTGTTACCCCAGGCAAAAATGGTTCTAATTTCAAGAGAGACTAATTAGAAAAATGCATCAATGTTTTTTACGTTGGAAACTGGTGCACAGATGCCATCCAGTGGCTCTGCTGACAATTACAGCCCAGCTCTAGGAAACGACTGGTTTTAACTTTCAGCCTGCAATTATCAAAATACTGCAACTCATCAGAGGCTTTGGGTTGGTTTTTGTTGTTTTTTTTTTAATCATGTCTTTCTCTCCCTCACCTCTTTATTTTTTCTTACAGGTTGTCTGGCGAAAGCTGGGTGATGCTGCGAGCTCCAAACCCTCCATCAGGCAACATCTTTCGGGAAACCAGTTCAAGGGTCCCTTGTAGGAACACTGTCCCAGAGGCTGAAAGTGATTGATTCTGTGAAGACTAAAGAGGCAGAACTCAGTGTTTCTGGCTGCCTGGTCTTTGGGAGTTGGGGTTGAGATTTTTCAGGGTTGAGTTTTTTCTTTTTTTTTTTTGGCTTTTTTTTTGTAATGATAGTGTAAATATGGCAGCTAAAGGCCTGATTTCCAGGCTGTGGTGCTCTGGAACTACTGTTCAATGGGTAACCATCCAATAATGCCAGACTCGCATCATTTGTATTGTAGTTCAAACCTGCTTTGTTGTAATGGTCTGTTTGTAGAATTAACTAACTCGAGAGAATTTCCAAGAGGAACCCTTAACCTACAGAGGAGTCACAGTTTGTATCGCTCCGGGCCACCCGCTTGTCAACGATTCCTAACTGGGTTAGTGGCTCCAGGCAGCACCTTCCACGGAAACAGCAATTTGAATTTGTTGGCTTACTGCCTGCCAAGCTCCTGAGCTGCTAACACTTTTTTGGAGGTCCTTATTTTGAAGAATGTCATGCAACTGTTTTCACAAGGCGCTGTGTACAATATTGAGTGGGGACCTAAAAAGACTGGTCCCACTCTGTACATTATATGGTGGTACTCATCACACGAACGTACAGAAACGCTTGAGACACCGTATCAGCTGTTAATGAACTGTTTTTCATGAACAAATGACACAAGATTTCTGCGGTTGTAATGTGAATGAACTGAAGTCACTTAGCCACACACCAGTATTCCCTACAAATATGGCAACTCTTTTCCTGTCGAGCTTTTACAACAAAATAATTCAGCAGAAACTGCCGTCCTAACAGTGCTTATGGCTTTCACGGGATCTTCGAGGGCAGCTCATCTTTCAGATAAGGAAGATTTGGGTATTTTTTTTTTATGTTCTTGCTGGATCTCTCACCTATACTGGTTCCTGTGTAGGGTAACCAAGCAACAACCTTGCAGAGCTGAATAAAAACTCCATAAACATGGGCTGTCGGGTGAGACTACTTCCTGCCATTCAAGCTTTATTTTTGTTAATGAACCAAAACAAGTGGGTTTTTCCTTCTTCTAATGGTTGTATATAAAACAATGGGACTTATATTTTGCTATTGTGGAGTAGCTGCTTGTATAGTTGTAAGAATTTGACCCCCTTCTTTTCCAAGTTGTCACAGCAGCTGTCCTTGTATTTTATTAGATGTTCTTTCCCAGTAGTCCAAGGAAGCAGGGCTTGGTTATTAAAATAGTTGGTGTAAAATAATTTTAAAGACAGGCATGTGAAAAGATCAAAGGCTCCTCTTCAAAAGTTGCATTGATTTTAGTGATTTGTTCGAAGATTTAATGACCTTAAACACCATCACTTCCTTCTTGTTCTCCACAAGAATCAGTCACAGCTACAGACAGCTGAATGAGCCGGACAGGTTCTTCCTCATAAATGAATTTGTTCTACCAGTGGAGTTCTTGACTTGTGGCATTGTGTTAACATGGAGCACCGATGCAATACCAAGGGGCCCATGCTGCAAGTTATGAAAGGTAATTGGTCCCATGGTATATGGTAGCTGCCTGGGTAAAGAATTCGGAGTGTCAGAGCAGTGATCTGTAACCAGTTAAAAAAAAAAGGAATACAACCAAAATACGTAGTAACCTGTAAGAGTAAGCACCACTTCATTATTTATTGCAGAAATAAAAATATAACAGTCAACATGAGTAAGGAAAAAAAAACCCAAAACCCAAGAACCACCCCCGAAACACACACGCATACTCTCCGTCACACACTCACCAGTAGTTTACTACTGCTCAGTCAGTGAGCGCTGAGCTAGCTAACTCTTAAGTCCAGTAATGCTTAGATCCAGTGTGTCTGACTTAAAATATGGAATCTTTAAAGGATTCCCACTTTCCTCCTCTTTGCTTTTTGTTTTTGACCTTCAGTCTCAGTCAGCATTGATTATTGTCTTCCTCCTGTACAATTTATACCTTGAGATTTTTGTACCAGAAAAGGTGATATAAAGCAGTGGCATCATTCTTCCTTAACGTCTAATGCCAAACAGAGGGTTACTTTAATCTATCTGCTTGAAAGCCCATTTTAATTTTGGTGGCATCTAATCGCCGGATTAAGCAGACCCTTTAAGCATATTGGGAACAAGGTTAATTTACGTCAGTGAATTTTAACTAAAGCAACGCAAATGTTGCCAGCACTTGTAGAGAGTTAATTGTGCTGATGACGTGCTTGCTATTTTAGGAGTATATTAGACTAGCAGGTCCTCTCAACGAGCCAAGAGCTATACTAAGCAGATTACTAGTCTCACCAGCTATGTCATTCTTGTTCAAAGATTCCCTGCTATCAAATCTCTTTCAAAATCTATTCAATGACTTCAGGCAAAGCTTGTTTTGTTCCACCTGCAGATCTCACCTACAAGGGAAATAGTGCTGCAATTGAGGTCCGTTAGCGCTGCAAATCCTGAAGAGCCAGTTTGTGGGGTAGCCAGTATTTCAGCTGAACAGTCTTGATAGGGTACCTCCTGTTTCTTTCAGATTCTATTTGGCAGCATAAGTCTGCAATGCAAGATGTGCATCATTGATTTTGCAGAATATGACAGTGCTGTACGCTGAGGTGTTATTTTGGGGGGGTTAGGCTTGCTACTCTTCATACTTAGCTCCATTTGAGCTATAAAGTGTCTTCCTGGGGTAAAATGACACTCAATGACTTTACAGGATGACTTGGGTGCTGAATTTTCAATTGTCTAAACACTTTTTGTATGCATATTTCAATTCACTTACCTATGCGCTAAGTCTTCAGTGAAAACTACCTGAGGGGCTTTGTACATTAAGTTGGAAGGGAGCATCCCTTGAAACAGCGGCCATTAAATTGAGGTATTTGGGGCCATAGTTAATTTCCTCAAGATTGAAGCCCTGGGTTCTGCAATCCTCTGGCAAAGAAAGCATCACTGTTTACAAATGGACTTTGCTTGCTTAAGGAAAATAAAATCACATCCTTGATTTTGTTGGAGTGACTGAAGTGAATGGCATTTCTCTAAAAGTTCCTGAAATGCTGCGGTGTAACCAGCTTCAGTTGGCTCTTTGCACCTTGGTAAGACTGCTGAGCACAACCTTGTTTGAGAACGGCACATTTTTATCCAAATATTAGATATTAAAATAAATCAGTGTTAAAGTGACCTTTTATCTTTTTAGAAACTGTGGGGGAAGAGTACTACTGATCTTTTTCAAAGTGCATGACTGTAAAGTGATAAAATTGTATATTTTTCATAATGTGGGGAAAGTCTATTTGTGCTGCTTTAGAAATCAGTTTTAAAGTTTGATTTCTGTTAAACCTGTGATCTTACAGCCCTGCTATATTTTCTGTATATGATTTACACAGAACTGGAAACGTTAGCACCTGCTGTTGTGTATATAGCAAAATTCTTTAGACCTTAGCACGCGTTTTTACCCGTTATTGAACCACTCTGGCTTTTTTGGGGAAGGAAAGTAATAGTACAGATTTTTTTGATAATGTGTGTAAAACATTAATTTGAAATATTTTAGTAAAAATGAAGTAAGAGATTGATTGTGATAGTGTATACTTCTAGTTGAATAAAATAAAAAACATTCTTTTTAAATAAACTGATGAATAAGATTTGGGAGACCACAGCTGAAATACTTTTCAGGAAGTACCATAAGTTATGAATTCTGAACTAACATAAAAAACCTGGAAATCCACTAAATTCAGAACCAATTTTATTTGGGTAGATGTGAACGAAGTAGTCCCATTTATAATCAGGATGTACATCACAGTAGGTTGTTACATTCAGACTTTCACACTTAGAAAATATATATATTATGTACAGGAATTTGCAAATAGGTGTAAACATACAATACTTTAAGATACCAGTACATTCCAAAACAAAAATATCAGCAAGGCAAACACCTCAAAATGATTCCAGTCAGCTAGCATTCAGAATCTCTCTTAAATAAAGTAGTTTTTATGCTTGACATCGTGTTGTTTTAATTATTACTAAAAATGAAGTTTCTTAATATAGATCAAATTTCATGGTATCTGGCTATTTTGATACTCAAAAATAGGCACTGATTTCTAGAAGGAAATTTTCTTCTTACTGATATAATTGAGCCAATATGGCTGGTTTTGCTAGTACAAAGTAATCCAGTGCTGGAATAACTCAAGACAATTTAAACTTAAGTCAAATGTATAAAGTTAGAATAGATACTGCAAAGCTGATTAAAATCTAGAAGCCTATATAACTCACCATAAAGAATACTGCAAACAGATCAGCTAAATTTTCATTTCACCGCCTCATTTCTTCATCTAAATTATACAAATTAGCCTCCTCTCCATCTTTACAAAGTAGGTTTTGGCTAGCTACTCCTGCCTAGTCAACAGCAAGGGATATCGTGCAAATTACCTCATGCTATCTCATCCACGTAGCACGTCCAAGTCCTGCTACAGGTGGCATACCAGGAGGTGGAATTGGAGGTGGCACAGGTGGCTGTCCACCCGGAGGAACAGTGGGCGGGGGGTAACTAGCTGGTGGCATTCCCAGCCCTGGAGGTGGATGAGGTGGTACTGCATGCGTTGGAGGCAGTCTTGGAGGTGGGAAATTAGGGTTGTATGTAGGAGGAGGAGGATACCCAGGAGTAGGAGGTGGAATATTGGGTGGGGGGAATGAAGTAGGGGGTGGAGGTGGAACTGGTGGTGGAGGGTTGGGAGGATAGACATGAGGATGATATGGTAGATGAGCTGGTGGTCCATAGGCCGGTGGTAAAGCTCCGTAAGTTGGTCCTTCTGTTTTCATCATTGACTGAAGACTTTGATAACCCTCCCCTGACATATAAGAATTTGTAGTAGACATCCCTGTAATATAACTGGTGGGAGGTGGCGGGGGAGGACGATGCGGCAGAGGTGGAGGTTGATGTACTGGGGCAGGATGAGCAGGGGGAGGAATCTGGACCTTTGGCATATCTACTGAGTCCACAGTAGTAGATTGCTCTGCTTCTCCCATTGAAACTGCAGTCGTCAAAGGAGGCTTGCGCTCTGGAAAAGAAAATGTCATTTACTATTTTGAAGGACAGTGGCAATTAACAGCTTCTGAAGATGTTATGTTTTTCTTCCAGTTAACATATCAAAAGACGACTCCATTCTCTAAGTCTCTGAATGCCGTATGGTATCCAGTCAGACCTCCTTATATCACTAGAAAATATGTGAGCTGCATAACAAAGCTCCAAGTTCAGCTTTTCCCATTCTAAAAGTTAAATATGTCTTCCATTCTCATTACTATTGCCATACAATTTAAATATTTATTTTTTTTTTACCATCAGCAGCAATTAGCAGACTGGATGGACAGAATCACAACTAGCAGATTTAAAAAGCCATGAGACTCAAGATACCAAAAATCATTTGATCAGTGCTTCAATCTTCTTTAGTCCAGGGCTCCCTTCTACCTCCAGGAGGCAGTCTGAGATTACCCTCTGCACTCCACTTGCCTCCCATGTTGGGAAATATTATTTGAGAATACGGGCCAAAGTCTCAAGTCTTTAACACTCAGTTCTAAACCTGTTTACCAAACAAAAGAAAAAAGAAAACCGGAGGGTAAGAAAGAAAGTGCGATAGATTGCTTGGGACATGAAATCTGATCAGCTCTGTTCCACTGATTAGTTTCAGGGAACTCAGTACCTGACAGCATAAGGAAGTTCATAAAAAGGTCGGAATTTTACAGAATTATACTTGGCCATTTCTGGCAAGAACATGCTTTAAACTGTCTTCTCTTTAAATAATTATTTTTTCCCCTCTTTATACAGACATTATATAAAGTAAGGAATACCACAATAAGAAGGCTGACCTAATGGCAACATCTCTGTGTGGTCACACAGTCAGTATTAAAATGCCCAACAAAAAAGAGTTTGGGGCATCTTGACACCCTTCTTGCTTGGATATATAAACATCTAAAATATTGTTCAGTAAGAAAAGTTATTTAGAAGAAGATACAGGGTAGTCACTTCCAGTGGCATGCAACAACTAAACTGACAATGCTAAATGGAACTTGAGATAAATCCAGCTTCTAGTACTTTGGTTCATTTTGTCAACAACGATTCTTAGTTTTCACCTGATTTTTCCTCAGAGCCCCAAAAGACAAGAACTGGCCTCTAAAGATTGTTCTTAAAATGTTTCAGTGCTACATAATGATTTGCTTGTATAAACAAATTCTAAGAGTAAAATTCTAGATAACAAGGGAAACACATTTGCTACCTACCTAAAAAGGATTTACCTTATCTAAGCAGACATAATTTTAACACCGAAATTGTCCCCTACGACACCTACATAACTAGATCATGCAAGGTTGGTATGCAGGCTCTGCTACCTGTGATTTCAAGGACTTCTAGCTTCTGAATTATATCAGAGAGTAATTTCCCCTTTTGCTCATTTTCAGAACCATTCTGGATGCAAGATGCGCATTCAAGATTTACTACCTGAAGGAATAATGAACATGATACCCAGAAGAACCCTTTCATTCTTAATTAGATTTTAACAAATGGGGAAAAATAGTCCTACTATTTTTCAGAGCACTGTTTTGGTCTCTTGTAATTCCCTGTTAGAAGCTGTCATCTTACAGTTATATTATGGACCACACTCTATAAAATATTTATGTCATATTTACGGGTCACTGGAAGGACAGCTAATGCATCAAGGTGCTGGAAGCACATTTTTACAACAGCACAGTTTATTTTGCAAATATAGGGCATGTGTGCAGTGTTAAAAGTTCTCTGGCGGATTAAAGTCCTCTTTTGAGACACAGCAAAGAAAGTATCCCCCTTATTGTTCAGACATTACACACCTGTAGGATTTTCTGTACTAAAGATATAACCAGAGGACTTCTATAGGTTAGCTGGAAGCTACTCTAGTAATAAAATATGGCATCTGCCACCCTTTTGAGAACATAAGTCCCCTTTTCCCTGCTAGCGACCTAGTATAGTCTTGTTTCCATAACTTCTTTTCTTCTGTCTGGAAAAGCCTGTGCTACTAAGATAAAATTCCCTGTGGAGCTTATCTACCCAATGCTTTTACTTGCCAAGCTGATTAATCAAGGCAACAACCCCTCTCCCCACACCACCACCACCACCACCACCTGAAAAGCAAAGCAATTAACTGCAAGAGTAAATGTGTTTTAGAAAACAAAAGCTTACCTGGAGGTGGATGTGCAGGAGGTATTGGTGGATGTGAAGTTTCAATTTTAGGAATTTTAGATGGCGGTGGCGGTTCTAAAAAAAAAAACAAAACAAAACCCAAACATTTGGAAGTTCCTAATTGGCTATTGCTCTGCAATATTTTCCAAAGTCCATGTCCAGTCTCACAATAACGATTATCACATCATATTACACTACGCAAAGGAACAGAGGAAACCCTATATCCTACGTATAGTCTGATGGCTGGACTTGATGATCGTAGAGGTGTTTTCCAACTGTAATGATTCTATGATCTGTGTGCTTAATAAAGAAAATTAAAATCAAGACCTTTGTATAAAGTGGCATCAAGTATCACTCATCTTCCAAAAGAACACATGCCTACAAGTTCAAGTTATGTATTTTATAACTAGAGACAAATTGTCCCAGTAACACTATGAATGTGTAGATGAGCACATGTACATTTTCTTGCACAAAACTGTGACTTGTAAATACTTAAAACAGATCTCAGGAGAAGCTGAACTACGCTCTGCAAGGGGAACACATGTCTAAAAACCAAACAAAATGGCAATTGCACAGGAGAGAGAAGGCAGAACAGACAGCTCTCTGGAATCTCTCTGCAGCGCCAGAGAGGGAAAAGTGCCAAATTTACTTAGGAAAAGGTTATAGAATCACATCCTAGTTATCCTCAAATACATTGTTTCAAATTAGCAGAATGAAGGAAGAAAAAAAAAAAAAAACAAACCCACAAAAGAACTAGATGTGACCGCTGCAGGGAAGCATTCCTTAAGCTGGACTGTATACATATTGATACAAAATGCCTTTTACAGGCAGCCATGCCAACAACCAATTACAAATCTCACTGATTACCAACGGACTTATTAGTGTAGCTATTTAATGGCATGGTACCTTCAGCCACTTTGAGATCCCACAGCTTGCTGAAGAACTACTCCAAATGATGCATGGAGTTACAAGTTCAGAATTGAGTAGTTTAGCAAGACTTCTACTGAACAGACTGTATTAAGGGACGTTTAGGGCACAGTTACACTCTAGTTTTTCAAGTTTCAGAGTTAGGAACATTTTAAAAACAGTTCAGCATATATTTAGAGACGCATTATTAGGATCAGAATAGTTTAGAACTGTCAAGCCTGTAAACAAACAAACTAAGCATCTGTCAGCAAATGACTTATTCTGATTATAAAACAGTAAAACAAAAGCAGTATGAATTGAACATTAACATTTACCTGATGCCTTTGTTTCTTCTTTTGGAGATACAGCCTTGTTTAAAAAAAAAAAAAAAAAAGGAAATAAGATCACAGCAAAATACAAAACATTTTAAAATGGTGACAAGTGAGCAAAATAGGAAATAACTTAGAGCCTGATGAAGAGCTTTTGTACAGATATGACTAACCCAGAACCAGTTTCCAATTCAGAACCAGTTTCTTACTCCCTCCACTACAGGGAGGCAGGATAAACCCTTTATTTGTTCCTCTGCTTTTATTAGGAAGCTAATAATGTCCAATCTCTTTAGACAGATGCAACACACCGACCGAAGTCAAATCACATTGGGAAAGCTCAGCTTAACGGGCAGAATAAAAAGACTGAAAAAATAGCAGCTATGTTAGATACGGCATTTCCTGCCGTTCTCACAGTTGAGTAATATATTTAACTTATTTGTCATCCATTGAACACGCATCACGGTCGGGCACACTGCTCACTAAGCTGAAAGCTAGAGAGTTGGCCTCTGTTCTTGATTCTGCTTTGGCCTGTCATTCAACCTTTGCCAAAATCAGTTCAGGCCTTCATGCTTTCTTTACCAGGACATGAGGGCACTGCAAGTGTTGCTCAGTGTGAAACATTTCAAAAGGCTTCAGATGGAACTCACTGTATAAAAGCCAAATGTTATGCCAGAAAAAAAAGTTTATGCAAACTGAGCAAAACCCACCAAACCTAACATTATCCCTCCAGTCACAAGTTTTTGGTTGTTTGTTTGTTGTTGTTTTATTGTGTGTTTTTTTCAAAGAATCACAGACAAAGGAGTAAGAAAAATCTGTCCAGCGTACTTAGTCCAACTGAGAAAAGCAGAAAGCCTAACTGAAATTGTAAGTACAATAAGCTTAGTTACAAATGTATTTAAAATTAATTATAAAAGTCAGAGGGGTACAGTACATAGCTTTTCTGTCTTTTGAATGAAAGGGTTTTTTTTAAGGGACTATTTAACGCTAGCAGCTTTATCTTTGCCAAGTGTTGCTCAGTTTCCATCACTTTACTTTCTGCGGCATGAATGGACTTGCACTTCACTCCAATTTGAACAACGAGTTTTCCTTAATTCTGATGGGTATTTTCAAGATTTCTGCTGTCTAATGTTAAGGTACCCAAGGCCTGCTTGAGGATACCTCATTCTTACATTCCTTTGATAGACATTTCAATTCATCTTCAGCCACCTTCCACCTGCTTTTCTGCTTCCTAAAGACAATCTTTATCTCCTCATTCCAAACATACATACTTTTCTTGGTGACTCTCACAGACTCATCTCCTGCCTTAATTTAACTTGTGCAGTCTTTTCTTGATTTTCTAGCACTAAATTCCTTGTCTGTAAAATGGAATGCAAACATCTGATCTCTCTGCACTTTCAAACAGAAGCAAATCTCCACTACTTGCAACATTTCCAAAAATCACTGATCCTGTGAAGCCAGCTGATCGCTTCAAGTGGCAATCAATTCGGTTATTGTGCATTTGTTAACACTGAGCAACATTCAGAAATAATGTAATTGAGGTATACCGTTAGAACAGAACAGGCAATTGGAGCCAAATAGCTTGTGTGACAAAAACAAACTTCAGTTAAAACTGTATTGATGCTGCAGGGGGAAAAAAAAAATAAAAAATCAAGAAGTAACAAAACCAAAGCCTGTTAGAATTTAAATAACTTCTCTAATAACGGCAGATGCTAAAATAGAAGATGAGCTTTTTTTTTTGTCTTTCTGCTGCATTGTAGTTTGTATTGCTCCAGTTACGACACCCCAGGGTCAACATTACCAATTGATTAGCATGCTGATTGATTGTTACTTAATACTTTCATAATAAGCTCGATCCACCCCACAATGGAACTGTTATTTTAGTGCTGTTTCTATGTGCATTAAAATTGTTCCCACTAACAATTTTTAGGTTAATCAAACTAAACATACTATTTACATCTAATGATTAACCAGTATATTTTTAGTGAAGCCAACTGAACATTCAAGTGCTCTTCACCACCAGAGACGCAGAGGATGTGCTTTAGACATCCAGTACGGGTCTGTAAGTCATGGGCCAATGCCTCAACTGCTTGAAAGTATCTTGGCTCAGCAGAAGGTAATGGAGGTGGAAGAGTTCATGCAAATGGAAAATCTGGCCTCCAAGAACAAAGTGTGTTTATGTTCTGTACAAACGAAAGGAGAATTCATGTAAGGCCCTATTTATAGAAGGGGGCAAACATTTTAAGGTTCATGGTACATCTAACTGAAGAACATTTTAGAAGTGCCAAGTTAATCTTTCAAACACCACACATCTTGCTCTCCTAGACTGCTTTCTAAAGAATGATTTCAGATCATCACATTTGCTTTTCTCAAATTCATGCTGTTTGTGCTTTTCTCCTACAAAACTCCTCCTGTGAGTCACCCTTTGCTTTGTGTTTGTTCTATGCCTACAGTGTACCAGGACTTATCTTTTTATCTGTACTATTCACTTCCTTAATTATTAGGTGGTGGACCTCAAACTCTTAATTTCAAGCAAAGCTAAGTTGCTCTGAAAGCTTGACCAGAGGTGATCATAAAGAACAGACACTAGTCATGCAAAAGGCACCCCTTTTTTTCCATGAGGTAGTTCATTAACACATTGGATGGGGTGAAATCATTAGTACTGTAAAGTTAGAGCCCTAACATGAATGAACAAGCATTCATAACAACTTACAGTCAGATGGACACATATAGAAAAATCTAAATTGTTATTTACAGTTTCTGCTGTGTCAAACTGTCCCTGACATTTTTGCTGAAGAACAATAAGAGAAGAGTTCCCTGCCCTACCGATCTCACAAACCAAGCTGAGTTTGTGCTGATGGTAAAAAAGTATGAAAAGAAATACATACTACCTATACAGAGCCCTCCCAATTTTCAAGCTAATTAACACACTTTATCAACTTTCTATCTTGAACAACTCTGAAGTTTAGTACAAGAACTATGTATTTCAGTGCAGATTTTTTTTCCTCTGGTAGTAGGCTATATCTTGTAATTGTAAGACCAAGGATTTAGAGAGTTGCATTTTTTTCCTCTTTTTTTGGGGGGAGGCTGCTATCATGAAGATGCTGTGCTCTTCCAATTCAATTTCATTCTACCATTTGTGCTTCTTCATGGGTTTCTGGGTTTGGTTTTTGGTTTTCTGTTTTTCCCCCCTCGAGGCCTGTTCTCTAGTTTGGGCATGCATTAATTACAAGTTAGAGCAAATGCTGTAAGAGCTCTGGACTTGTTCCAAAGATTTTACTTCTGAAAACACTCCTCTTACTACGTATATGCAAGAAGATTTGGTTAACACTTCAACGCTTTTTTTTTTTTTTTTTATAACTTACAGGTGAAAAAAAACCTGCAAGAAGTGTAGATTAAGGTCTAAAAGCTTCATTTGGACTTGATGACTGTGGAAAAGCACTCAGAGTACTTGTGATATTATCCAACTGCCAGTGTACTTACTTACTTTCAATGATGAGATGATGATACAGATGAAGTGATATTTTAATGTACGATATATTTTTAGGCTTCTACTGTTATTAGATTATTTTGGAAGATTACTTTTAAGAATTTTGACATAATTTGAGAAGCCACTGTTCTCAAATGATGTCTTCATCAGCATTGTGCACATCTCTACATTCAGGTATGGCAGAAGAGACTTTCTCTAAATCAACTCTGCTTAATAGCGAAAACAATAAAATTTGAAAGCACAGAATCACAGAGGTAGAACCTTAATAGCTCATGCTGACTTAAAAGTCTCTCCACTGATTTTGCCTCAAGTGGAATGAGAACGTAGTACACCACAAAAGTATGTTCTACATTAACATACTTGCCATATAACCAACAGAAGTCTACCACACAAAATTAATCACCAGGCTCGTTCTTAAAGCAAACACAAGTCTGCTGCACACTGCAGCCTTTAAATCAAATGGACATCAGCTCAACCTGAAAGTAAAACGCCAAGTTAAAGTTCAAAGTTAACTTACTGCCGGTCTTTTGATCTGCCTAGGAGGACTTGACTGGGGAGAAGGCTTTTTAGATTGCTGTGCTTGTGTTTGCTGCTGCTGCTGCTGTTGTTGTGCTGACTGTTGCGACTCTTTTTGCTGCTGAGTCTGTGATTGCTCTGAACCCTGGGATTGCTGTGATTGCTGTACCGTGGGTGCCTGGGGTGTAGATTGAAGAGATGGCGGCTGCTGCAACTGGTGAGGAGTATGATGAGGCATTTGCTGTTTTCCCTGTGAGTACAGATCCAGGATCTGATGACAGATGTCTTTAAAGAAAAATTATCCAAAAGATTATACATCCATAATGTACAAGTGTACATTTAATACACAATAATCAACTAAGCTTTTTACTTTTTACACTCAAGGAAAAGAAAACCCTTCTAGAAAAGCTAAATGAGTTCTTTCAATAGGCATTCACTGACACAGTAGCAAACCAGAGACTCCCATTCTATAACACTCTTTGGCAGGGATTCAGCAGAGACCTACGTGAAACTGAAGCAACTCTGAAAAAAGCCATGATACAAGCAAAGCGAGTAACCATTCAAGAAATCACCAGAACTGTACGGTATTCATTTAAAAGTTCTAAGAGCAACAAAGGCTCAACCACCTGAACAGTAACACATATTGTTTCATTTAAAACTTCCTTAGAACCAAACACCAGATTGTGACAAGCATTAATTTTTAAATAGAGTTTATAAAGCAACTTATAGAACTAGAAGTATGCTTAGCCTGACATTTGTACCAGGTAAGTTAGTAAAAACTTTAATAAAGACAAATTAGTGGCCACATAACCACAGCTTACTTAACAAAAGTCAAGATAAGTCCTGCTTCATTTTATGAACTTCCTGGGATTCTCTCAAGAGGACAAGCAGCAAGTAATTATGAACAGTATATACACACAAAGGCAGAACAGTATATACACACAAAGGCAGAACAGTATTAAGGTATCTGTATTGATGAAAAGGACCCATAATTCATACTCTATCAGAATTCACACAAACAGGCACCAGAATTCATCCCCCATAATCTATTCCTCAGTTGTGGTACACCATAAAATGTGATTGCAATCCTAGGATAATTTGGTTAAAGATGTCTACCATCAACGAGAAAACCACTGGAAACCAGGCTCCACTAGTTCCAGTGTTCATAGAGCCACTTATTTAAAATGGAGAGACAGGAATCAAAAAAAAAACCCAAAACCAAAACTAAAACCACACACCACAACAACTTAGCAACTGATTAGCTGTGTTATAAACTAAACAAGTAGTAAAGCAAATATTGATCAGAAGACTAATCATGGTAACTAAAGATGCTTCCAGACTAAGCCAACAAGTTTAATTGAAAATCTGGTTAAGGCATAGCACATATGTCCTGAGTTACATACGTGCTATGCCTCAATGATTATTTGGCCTAAAACCCAGATAGAAAGCAATTTGCATATACCAATGACTTAGATCACATAGCTAAAGGAAATACTTCTCTGTTTGCAGCAAGTGTTTTTCATACCTTCCAGAACATCAACAGGAACATCTTGGACAAATTGCTCCCACCATCGTCTGTACATTGGTTTTGATGTCCACTCCTGTATTTCAAACTTACACAAGCGGCCTGCTAAGTACATAACTGCAACAGCTATGATCTCAGGTTCCCACTGCAGTGACAGTGTAGTGCACAGACTGGAATATTAAAAAAAAACAAAACAAAACACAACTCTGAAGATAATTCTGATTATCAAAGTACTTAATACATGACAGCTATAATTAACAGGGTAGAAAATTCCACCATGCTTTTAACATCTCAGACAATTTTAATTAAGAGCCATGTTAAACAAGACTTTGCAAAACTAAACTGTTTCTGCACTACTGTTATCATGAAACAAGGTAATTTTACACAGATAATACAGAGGGCATACACCTACAGAAAGCAATATATCACAGAGAAACATCAAGTTTGGAGTTAACAAACAGAAAAGCTAACACGATATGGGTGTGGAAGAGGAGGGAAAAGACAGCCTTATATTCCAAGTATGGGCAGCTACGTTCCACTCCAGTCTCACCTGTAGTGTTAACTAAGAGTAGTAGTGTTCTTATTCGTTGCTACACAAGCATGCTGTCACTGCATGACACTGGTTAGGGAATGATGTCCGCATTTGGATTTTAGAGTTTCCAAATGTTCTTCAATAAAGTGCAAACAACCACTAAAAAAACCCCCACAGAACAGCCAACATGAACTTGTAAAACAACTTGTCGAGCACAAGTTTTAGGTCAAGTTGCAACAACTGTAAAAGTTATCTTTTGAATAGCCTTTATTAAAGCTAATGCTAAAATATTATTGGTATTGTTGATATTAACTGAGTAAGTTCCTGTAATAATCAAAGTTACTGTTTCCTGATATTAATTTTAAATTACAGATTTTTTCTTGTTTTTTCTTTTATCTTTTTTTTTTCCCTCCATAGATTCTGTAACATAGTATCTGCGTAAAGGATGTTAGATCCAGCTAGTCAGCTAAGTCCTGTGAATTCACTGATGAATTCATTATTATGTCCTTAAATGCATCAAAATAGCAGCCCAGACCGTAGTTTAAATCAGCTTTGTCTCCAGTGGGCGACACGTAACTGAAGGCTAACAGGATACTTAAACACTGGCAGAATCACGAACCACAAAAAAGACACAAGAACTAGCTCTTAAAACACTGATTTCTTATAATTACTTTCACAAAATTTACTCTGGGGGTGAACTGTGGCTGCATAAGAACAAAACTGTCTATTCTAAAGATCTGTAGGGCAAAATACAGATTTTTTTTTTTTCCAAGAAAACAAGTACCATTTTAATATGATGCCTATTAAGGAAACACAAGACAGCCTCTCAAGAACAGACATAAGTAGTATTAGAAACAATCACTTCAACTTCATACTAATGTTTTCCTAGAGTGCATATTCTTTAATTATTAAATTTATTCAATTATTAAACATCATCTAATTCCAAGTACAGCAGTGTCCCCAAAGCTTGATGTCTGATGGATATATAACAGAAGTTTTCCCTGACAGTCGGGCCTGTCAGATTGACTGACCTGCAAGGCTGACAACAGCTGAAGTAAACATCTCTCGACACCCAAATACGCTGAGCAACGTTTTGCTCAAACTCCTTCAGAGAGTTTAGGGGACACCTACAGAATGTGCTCCCACACTGGGCTACTTCAAATTAGGTGTATGAATAAACATGCACCTCTTTTTTAACGGTGTTCTACTGCTATAGGTGTGACTGAAAGCAATATACTTAGCATTTCTGAGTAGCCAGGCCAGTTACACACGTTCCTAAGCGTCTGCTATGGAAATTAAAAATTACATTTAACTGTCCTTGGTGAATTAACTTGCCCAGCTCTGTAGAAGCCTCCTTATCAAGACTAAAGTGTATCTAGTTTTGGGTTTTGGTGGTTTTGGTTTTTGTCTTTTTTTTTTTTTTTTAATACCACACTACACATGAAAAGTGCTTTTACACACACTCCTCTAATTGACGTGATCCTTGTACTGCAAATCCACTATCTGAGAAATTCTAAATCTACTGCTAAAAAATGTATTCCTCACTGAATTTAATGGCTAGTTTATAGCTTAAAAAAAAAAAAAAAAAAAAATA